>CM053793.1:105197650-105797650 GCA_028749045.1 Cupressus sempervirens | reverse complement strand
TTAAACTTTTATTTTTACCTTAATCTAGTTACTATAGAATAATAACAACACATTCCAATCAACTGGTGATTATGTTACAATCATTAATGTATGAAAACACATAAAACTATCAATGATTATGTTACATTTATGATTTTTAAAATGAATTTTTAAGCAAATAATCCATCTTTTCTCTACTATCTCTAACATTTTTTAATTGATGATAAAGAATGGTGGTTATGTATTGAAGCTCAACAAGCTAATTGTGTTTTTTCTTCTTGTCTGTATTCTTTTTGTAACAATGATTTTTTCTTCTACACAAACTTTGTGACCACTTGTGATCAAATTTTTATCTTATTTCTAATGTTTAGAGAACTTTTGATCTAATTTTTTTGAATAGAGTAATTTCAAACAAAGATAATTGTCAATAGGCCATTGATCTATTGATGAAGTTGAAATCTCTTTAAGCATCCAACAAATATCAATTTTATTGAATGTAAGACAAAATTTTAAATGAAAAATCTTCCATCAAAAAATTATTTTCATAAAAGACTAAAACTCTATTATAATTATATTATTTATTATTTATAAAGATTATAAAAATAAGTACTAGACAAGAGCCACAAGTGACCACGAAGATTCATATTGTAAAAATGGTATAACTAAGCCTATAATGAAGAAATATTTAGAGCAAAGTTGTATCCCTTAAAATATTTAATAATTAATTAAATCAAAATCAATACAATTCATTACTTAAAGATATTCATAGTTCCATCTAACCACCTCCCAAATCAAAACATCATGGAGCGAAGATTACAATCAAGGGACAAAAACAAACTTATTCAAAATATCATCTGCATATGGATTGTCATATAGGATAAGACTACAATGAGCTCTAACTTGGACAACCTCCGTGCAAATGTGCTAATCATTAGGATTATCATAATAAAATGCCCACTTATTAACCATTAAATTATCCTCAGCTTCCAACTTATAGTATGCCCTTATTTTCACCTTCTCACCTCTCTTTGCAACATAAGCATGTTTCTTAACACTATCCCTATAACTCCAACACTTGCTATACATGGAGAAGATGCATAGAGATAGAGGGAAACAAGAGAAGGTGTAGGTAGACATGAAGATTAAAGGAAATAAAAACATAGTGATAAATGAATAGAGATATAAGAAGAGGATGAATGTGAGATAAAATAGAGAGAGTTAGGGAGATGCAGAGAGACATCTAGATGGTGATATAGATTCATAGAGATCATCATATTAATACTTGGTTTTCTCTAATTCAAAAAATATTGAAGATATCATGCTAGAACTCTCTTATTGATTTTGTATCGACTTCATACTTAATTTGTCTTCTTTAGGTCATCCTTTTAAGGTTTAAGTGTATGTGCATAAATTAATGATTATTAGGAATTTTAAAACTTGATCTTCTTCTTATGTAACAATATTTCTATGCTTAGATGAATACACTATTTATTTGATTATATATCTATAAAATTGGTTTGTACAATAAAGGTTAACCATCTACAATCCAAGGTTTTAATTCAGCTAACAAATGGAGAGCTTCTCAAGCTACTAATTTCTTTCATGGAATTCCTAATAAATCTCAAGGTTCTCATTTAGGTGACAAATTTCTAGGAGGTCCATGAATATTGCCTGATAAAGTTTATTGCCAGGAGGTCCTAATTGATCTTGACTAATAAAGTTTATTGCCAATCAATATTGTATCAAAAATTCAAACTAATTAGGTATTGAATTAAACTTGATAAAAAAATGATAGAGAAGGAAAACTTTAAATATGAACAAGATAATAAATCATATGATGATGACATATTGCAAATGATTAACTTGTGCTTAAATAGTGATAAAGTTTATTTTTAATCAATATTCTATCAAAGTTTCAAACATATTGGGTATTGAATTTAATGTCATGCATAAACATATCTAATTTAATGTCATACATGCACATATCTAATTTAATGTCATACACGAACATATCTAATTTAATTTCATACATGAACAACCATATAATATAAAATGATAACCAATAATGTCGTATATAAACAAACATATCATATATTAACCAATAATGTCATAAGTCAAATAATGTCATACACCAAATAAATGTCATAAATCAAATATAAAATTTCATATACATCAAATGTGTATCGAATATGTCCATTGATGCCTATATATATACATGTCTAGATCAACTATATCTTTTCCTTCCTATGAGGGCAAGGAAACAAATCTCTCGATGTCTTCTATCGTCGTGTGGAGGGAGACGGTGGAGATGATGGGGTCCTCTTGACATGATCACTCATCCTCTTGTTGAGGCTCTTCTCTAACTTAAGATGATACAAACAAAATAGATATGAATCAATATTTATTATACTTTGAAATCAAATATATGTACACACAAAATCAATTTTTTTTATCGCCATCAAATAATCACTCTGTAAGTCCACCATGAAGGCTGGTGGATGATCGGGCATGACAAGACCCTACAAAAATTCAATAAATATAATCAATTATAAATGACATTAGAAATTTTGACACTAACTATTATAAACAACAACTAAAATGAAGAAAATTCCTTCATATCTCAGTCAATGGCTATGAGCTAGCCATAGTTGCAGCCACTCCATGATCAATAGACTATCAGAGATGAGGAGCGGTGTCAGATGTCATGAGCTACATGTCATACAGTACACATTGCATGTAACATGAAACATGAAACAAATATAATCAAATGAATTAAATTAACATTAAACAACTATACCTATACAAAGCTCGTATGATGTCTATGCTCCGAGTCCATAGTAAAGGTTGAGGGTCCTGTAGAGAACTGATGCACATGCATAATTTTTTTTATCAATCCTTAATATGATTACTTAATAAATATATGTATTAATTAAAATGATTAAATCAATACATACCTCTAGACTCGTGGAGGGGACATAAAATATGCTTGAAGGATCGCTGTTAGGCCTAGAAACACTCTGACCTTGAATTTTGAACAATGTCAATAGATGCTAATTAATTAATTATTTACTATACATATGAAATGTGATCAAATTAGTAAATTATAATTGTAATTTACCTGTGTGTCAATGCCAAATATGTCATTCATGAACTGATCAGTGATGAGCCCATCATCCGCACCATCTCCAGCATGAGTGCCAAATGTGCATAGGGATTTGCATGAAGTGCACATGTGACCACGATGCACAGAAGGCTCCCCCTTAACTAATGGACTCATGAAATGGATGAGGGTCTATGCCAAAGCATTAATGGTACCTAGAGCACTAGCCTCTACATGTACCTTCACAACTGAAGGAATAGTCACATGCTCGCATTGTGGCTTGACCACAAGTGCCCTAACTACATTAGGGTCATGACATGCTCCTAGCCTCTCAAATGATGACCCCCCACCTCTATCATTGGAGTCTAGTATATCAAAATAATTGGGATCTTCCCAAGGACAAACTCATAATATAATTTCTTCAAAAAATACATGGGGACCTCGTGATTGTTGCAAGGAGGGGCATCAAAAACCATGCACCATCTATCCCAAAAATTATTTCTAATAGCATCATGTATGAACTAATGGATGGGGAACCATTTAGTACCTTCTCTATTAGTATTTTTCTCATCGGGTTTTCTAAATAATGCACATATTCTACCTTTTGGTATTTCTTTTTCTTTTAACATCTTCATATGACAATTTATTTGCATAAAATCTTTTTTGTTCATCCCTCTTAACTTGCCAAATATCTAACTGACCACTAACTGAGGCTATCTGGGTCTTAATGGATTCGAGGGATGATGCAAATTGAGCCCTCATTGGATTGGTTTATCCAGATTCATTCAATTGAGCAATGAGTCCTTCTAATTCAGTTTTCCCTCTCTCTATTTCATTTATTATATTTTCTTGTGTGCCTAGCGGAGGTCTTGCAATTGGTTCGGGTTGTGGAATTTGTTGTTCTTCTTGGGGAGGGTTTTGGTTTTGAGGGTTTTGAGATTGTTATAGATTTTTTAGTTGATTATGGACATTACTTGATAAAAAATCAATTGAAATCCAAATAAATAAATAAATCTAAATAAAAATTGTAAAAATCCTACAAAATAATATTAAAAACCTACAAAACAATATGAAAAACATATCAAATAATGAAAAATAAAGTTAAGATCACATACAACATTGGTGTGGGCATGCTTGTGATCTTGAATTTTGTTGACAAGAAGGCATATTAGCAACGGGGATGGAAAAAACCTTTTTTTTCTTGAACCAGCGTATGCACTGTTGGTGTAGGAATGCAAAAAAATAGAGATAAAAATGATGGGCTGTAGGTATGCAATGTTAGTCTTAGAATGGTTTTGACATTTGACTACCAACACACTTAACCACTCTCTACATTGGAGCTATCAAGCCACAGCATGTGCCAAGTCAGGAAATCCAACAGGTGCAGAGTGATCTTCAAGTGCCGAGTAGACTTCAGGTGCCAAGTGAAGATCAAGTGTCGAGTGACTTCAGGTGCCAAGCATGATACAGGAGCTAAGTGATACTTAAGTGTCGAGTCACAGATGATGCTGAGCAAAGTCAAAATGCAATAGGAGCTGAGTAAGCTAGTTTGTTATATGTGCCAAGCATCAGGAATCAGTAAGTGTTGAGTAACACAAAATGCACATATGAGTTTTTAACTTCACTAATTTAGATGTAAACCATTTTCATGGCTGACATATGATGAATCTCAAAGGATTTAAGAGATAAAATTGAATCCTTTCTATTTCCTATGCAATCTACATGCAGCCAATAAGAAAAATGGAGAAGGCATGCAAACAATAATAAAAGTGCAAGGAATGAGCAAGAAACAGAGATTCAATATGGATCATAAATCCATATCTAACCCTAAGTCTTCGAATGTCTTTATAAGGAAGATGAAATCTCATTGAAAAAAGGTGATGGAAAAAGGAATGTATGAAAAATTATACTGAAGTTCTGAGTGAAGAGTAAAAAGACTTAGAGGAAGAGAGTAGTAGTTAAAGATTTAGTTGATTAGAATGAAGCAAAGGATACAAATGAGTATCAGATCTCAGAGGGTCAAAATCAGAGAAAGTAGATCAAGTGCCTGTATTCAGCAATTAAAGGATTGTAAGCTATTAGGTTTATTATACATAATACTCTCTAGCAATTGTATTAGAAAGGAAATCCTATGTTGATAGGTTAGCTTAACAAATATTTTTTAGATCCTTTAAATAGGTGATTAAATCCTTTAACAAGGTGACACTTCATGTAAAGTGTTTGTAAATCCTTTAACTAGGTCACTATTGATACAGTGTAAAGCCTTTAATAGGGTAGGCCTTTAACAAGGCAAACCATCAAAAGTGGTCAAACATTATTGCTGCAATGATTTTGTGGGTATCATCCCCACCCAAGTTTTACCTTCTTATTCCTAGAAGGTTTCTGGGTTACCAAAATCTTAAGTGTTATGTGGTGGTACATGTTTGTTTTTCCATGGATGTTTGATGTGTTTATATGCATGCAATCTACTTTTAGTCAAAGTTATAACAAGTAAAGTCTAATTCTTTTGATTCAACACCCCCCCCCCCCCCCCTCAAAAGCATTCTTCCTATTTGAATATTCCAACAATTGATATTAGAGCTGAGTCCTTTCAAGAAGGAAGCCTAATAGCTTGGAGGAAAATATCTAAAGATGAAAGTTTTCAAACTTGGAAAGATCATTGAGAGGCAGGTGATAGATGTGCATCTCACTCTATACAAGGTAGAAGAAGCTAGAGTGGAATTAAGAAAATCCTTAAAACAAAGGAAAGAGATATAAACTATATGGAAATTGATACCACACAAGTGTTTTCCAATCAAGACACTAAAGAGTTTGATGCAGCAATAGTAGAACTGATGGAGAAAAGAAAAGTTCAAGCAAAAGAGATAAGATCTCTCAAGATGGAACATGAATCATAGGCCATAATGTTATGTAAAATCATTGAACAAAAGAAAAAAGTAGTTGAGGATAGAGTCATGATGGAAGATGACAAAAGAAATCTTGCAAATAGACTTGAAGAAAAATGTATTGAATTAACAAGGATCTCAAACATGCAGATGGATACACTTGCCCAAATGATGAACCTTCATCATGAACTCAATATGAAAGATATTGAGATCTCTACTTTGAAGATGCAAAATGAACAAGTACAGGATGAATTGAACAAAGAAAAAGAGATAGCAAAGAATCTCAACAAGTCAAGTGAAGCCATCAAATACTTTGAACAGTTGATAAAATTCCCAAGATCTGCCCATGATACATTAGGACTTGGATACAACAGCACTAAAGTTGGAGAATCATCAAAGAGTGGCAAGCAAAGAAGTGACAAAGGTAAGGATTCTAAACCCACTTGTCATTACTATAATAAAAAGGGGCATACCGTTAATGTTTGTAGGAGTAAAAGAATCAATCAGCCAAACACACCCAAAAGCAAGGGTTACTATCACAAGTGCAACATGGAAGGACATATGACACAAGATTGTAGATCCAAAGTCACAAGGACACAAAGATTTGATGGACATTGTCATAATTGTAAGAAGTATGGACATAGAGCATTTGAATGTAGATCAAAGCCTATGTGGACATCAAATCAACTAACAAAACAAAAGGGAATGAACGTCAGTACCATTCGGATTACAACACTAGGTATAGCTGTCATTATTGTTAGGAATATGGACATATACCCCAGAACTACATAAGAACACATTTCAAGAGGAACTATAAAAGATGGTTGAACCAAACCACATGTTTTAATTGCCTAAAAATTGGTCATATCAGTAGAAACTATCCTACAAGGTCAAAGGAACCTAAGACTAAAGTAAATAAGGGCAAAGAAAAGATTGATGTGGAACATATTAGAAAAAACATGAAGAGGACATGGCAAAAAAAGAATGAATCAAGTACATCCAATGAAAGAGTCACTTCACCCACAAGGTCAAGTGATCATTTCTTATCCAATTAATCACAATATGAGCCTATGGGGCTGGTACATATAAGTATCATACATCAGCCCTAAACCATGAAGAAGCAATGCAAAGTATAAATCTACATGAGACAAGATGCCAAGACAAAATTTGAAAAGATGATGTTGAGTTGTCTTTGGATGCCAAGTAAAATTCTAGTGGATGTTGAGTTTCTAATAGTGACCGAGTGGATACCTAATGACAAGTTAAATAACTCCAATGGAAGCCAAGTAAAGTGGAAAAGTAGTACAAGCTGAGTAGTGTTAAAAATCCTTCAGAAGTTGAGTGGGCAGTTGAACATTTAATGTGATGAAAATAGCATATATTATCACAATTTCAATCACTCTTCCTCATCATGATCAAGAAGCAAAGAAGAGAAAGAGAGTAGAGAAACTTCATAGCAAAGAATCCAGCATTCCAAGTAGATTCCAACATCTTGCAATGCATTTTCATCGATCTTGAGGTATTTTCATTTGTGTCAAGCTATGCAGTTTCATATTTCTATGTAAAGGAAACCCTAGTTTGCATAAATGGCTTCAAGCTCTAAGAAAACCCATGACAAAGAGTCATTTGAAGTCCAAATAGTTTCTAATGAGGTTAAGTAGCCTAATTTTCATCCCATCCTTGAAGTTGCATATAGAAACAATCCCATTGGAGCCCTTTCTCACATACCCCCAAAAGTTGTAATGGTTCAGGACATAAGAAGATGCTATAATTGTACGATAGGAGCCATAGGAGATATGGAAATAAGGGAAGCCTATGAGAAGTTGTGTGTAGATGGAGTTTTGAAGGATGAATAAAAAATTGCTGAAAGGAAGGGTTTAACATGAGTTTTGAATTTTCCCACCATATTTAAGACAAAATGGATCAAACTTGTGTTAAGCAAAATTCATGATGGTAGTCTGTGGCTAGAAGATGTTCCTACCAAGATCATGAAGAGAATAATTCATAGGGTAACTAGATATCCTGCCCTAGATCAGTTCAAGACCTTGAGAAGTGAATCCAAGGAGGTTATTGACAAGAACACAAGTGCTCAGTGGAACAAAAGAGGAATGGCAATTCACACCATTTAGGATCCTCTCGTTGAATTTGCTATTAGAGTGAGTACACATAAATTCTATCAATCCAATAGACTCAATAGTGTACCATGTATTGTAGTAGATGTAGGTTAATATTTTGTGAAAAAGGAGCATACTTATGACCTTGTAGAATTGTAATTACAATAGATTAATGAAAACCTAGCTGCCATAAGAAGGACAAAGGGTACTCAATGCAAATTTGGAGCAATTCTAGTTTGTGTATTCTTTTATGTTTAGAATGAATTTCCTTTGTTTGGAAAATTTACATGGAGAAATGATAGAACTATCATTTCCCAAATTAATGAATCTATAGAACAGATGGGAGACAATTTTGACATACTAATGACAAGCTACTTTTAGGATTTCAAGAAATCCATGAAGCAAAGAGTAAGAATACTAGTTTCCTTAGTAGAAAAAAATACTAATGATATATGCTTCTTTGTTGACATTGATTTTACCTATATCCAAGTAGTAATTCCAAGGGTGAGATGGCTAAGGCCATTTAGTTATGAGATAAACATAAATGAAGCATCTACAACAATAACTGCATTATTGGCAGAAGAGATAGACAAGAGTGCCACACACTTTGGCACTTATGATGTGGTAAGGTCAAAGGTAAATATGGAGTTAAAGACTACCTTCACAATAAAGAAGAAAGATAAATTGATGAAGAAAATTAAGAAGAAATTTGGTGAAGGAATTGAGGATGAAGCAGAAGAAGAAGAAGATGATGACGATGAGGATGATGAGGATGAACAAGAGAAAGGCCAAATGGAATTAACACAAGGCCTAGGTGAAGACAAGGAGGAAGGTGCTGAGGAAGAAGAAGCCAAGGAAGCACCAACCCAAGCTGAACCAAAGAAAAGAAAAGGAAACAATACAACCTCCAGCCTAGCCTGAAATAAAGAAGGGTGCTAGGCCAACTCAAGCCAAGCCACAAATACCAGTTACAAGGGCTACCACAAGGGCATCTTCACAAAAAGCCAAGGAATATATCAAATAGAAGAAGAAGGCTATTGAGTAGATTGGTGAAGCAACAAGAAAAAGAAGAAAATATGTAGCTCAACTAGATTTTGATGAGGAGGAAAGAACAGAGTCAGAAGATATCATCCAATTCATAGTGGTTAGTCATCCTCCAAAATCAGCCTTAGATAAAATGTGTGAAAATATTAAGAGTCCAGAATTTACTAATTTGAAAAGCATTGACTTCAAAAAGCTCAGTAAAGAAGAGAAAAACAAAATAGAGGAATCCATATGTGCCATAATGGCTAAATTCAAGACTACACCTCTAGTGCTAGACAATACCATGCCGAGAGAATTATATGAGATAATTGAAAACAAATGACATCATTTTCTAAAAATTGAAAAGGAGATAAGAGAATGTACCTTAGCATAGGTGATGCCTTACCTAACAAGAGGTCAAATAACAAAGGCTAATAAGAAATATAGTGGCAATTTCACACCAAAACATAGAGCCCTTGATATCTTACAAAACAAGATTAAAAATGTAGTCACCAAGTCAATAAAAATATGGAAGTTGATATATGGCTTGACTACTATCAAAGAAGGAGAATAAGATCCCCTTGAGGGACAAAACATAGAACATGAAGAGCCTAGTGAGAAGGAGGAGGAAGAAGCAAAGAATAAAAAGAAAGGAGAAGAAGAAAAGAAGGAAGAAGAAAAGAAAGGAGAAGAAGAAAAGAAGGAGAAGAAAAGAAAGGAGAAGAAGAGAAGAAGGAAGAAGAAAAGAAAGATGGAGAGGAGAAAGAAACAGAGGAGGAGGAGACACAAAAGCAAGATGAAATGGCAATAGCTGAGAAGGAGTAGCAACAAGACTAGAATGTGCAAGACACATAATTGCCATCCTCTAGCCCTCCTCATGTACCCATCACACCTGCAAAAACTATAACTATATAGGATCTTCCTGGCACTTTTTCTTAGAACATCAATCCATTAACTGCGGAGGATCTCAAAAGAATCCTTGACCAATCCACACAAGCAACAAAATTATGTACATATCCAGTATTGGTTAGTGTGGATGAATTACAAAAATTATTAGAAAACAAAGTTAGACATAAGGTGAATCCACAAGAACCAAATTCCATCATCTCTATAGCTACTAGTGGTCAACTTCAAATGCAAAAAATTGTTTCATCAGGAATAATTGACACCACAATACAGAAGCTGAGTGCAACAAGAGACAAAGAAGTAGAACAAACAAGATAGACTATTACATCTGATCCTACAACACAAACACAAGGTGCACTTCCTAAAATTACTATAATTGATCAAGGTAGTAGACAATAGGAGGAGAAAATAGATGAAACCCCTAAAGAGTAGGAGGCAATACAAACTTTGATAAATTTGCCTACCTTGGGAATTCCTTTAAAATAGCCAAGCACTGATGCAATGCCACTGCAAATATCAGCACCAGGATCAAGTACTACAAAAGTTGCAAGGGTACTTCACTATGGAGACCCTAAATTAGATGAGGAGATAGTCATGCCAAGTTATGACTCAAAAACAATAAGAATTGATCAAATCAATGAAGTGCAAGAAGCATTGAATAGAAGAAAGAGGCAAGAGATACTTAGGAAGGAGTATAAACAAAAGAAAACATTGCATAAGATTAAGGACATCTTTATGGATGCCTTCAGTTTGTAGTCACCAGATGAGTCAAAGCATATAATGGAACAATTATCAAATATTGTTGACCAAGTGAAAAATGAAGACCAAGAAACAAATGTAAAACTTATGGAATGGTCTGAAAGCAAATTCCAAGGGAAAGTAAATGAGAAAATATCTAGTGAAATTGCACTTTCACAGGTTGAATTGGTAAAAATTCTTAACAAAGTGAAAAAGGTAGTTGAGAATATATTCTCATTGTACACAAAGTTGTGTGACTTTTCATACTTCACATAGGAGACTAGCCAAAGAATAATGAGCCTAGAGAGAAATCTGAAGATTTCAAGCGTGCGATTACACAAAGATCCAGCTCACAGTGAGAAGCACTTCAATCAAACGCTTCACACCCAAAAAGAACTAGCAGCATTAATAGAAAAAGAAGCCACCATCAAGGTCAAAATATTACAGCTCCAATCCTCCATTACCCCACATTTGGAAGTACTCCATAAAGAACAGGTCTATGTAGAAACTGTTCTCAAGAAAGATCCTAATCTTTCTACTTTTGATGGACTTGTTCACCTTGCTGCAGAGACTGTCATCCAACACAACTCATAGGAAATTTCTTTGCATAATTAGGATGCAACTCTCAGGATGATTATGGAGGTAAACAACACATTTTTGGTGAAATATGGTCTTAACCCGTAAAACCCTTTGACATAAGTGTCAAAAAGGGGGAGATATTATAAGATGAATGAGGGAGACAAAGAGACAAGTCAATAGGGGGAGACAAGATAAAAAGGGGAGCATGATATACATCATAAAAATTTTGGTTACCAAGATAGCATAGAAAATGGCACAATCAACTTAGGGGGAGTTACAATAATTTTGAGGTATATATATTGTAAGTTACAAAATTTTGATCAAGTTTTCTTTAAACCTCTGTATATACCAAGCAGATTAGTGAATGTACTCATAAGTTCAATTAAGTTTTTTTGTCACTCATGTCAAAGGGGGAGAATTTTAGTCTCAAAATGGTTTTGACATTTGAGTGCCATAACACTTAACCACTCTCTACATTGGAGCCAAGCCCACTATGTATGTTGAGCCACAACATCTGCCGAGTCAAGAAATCCAACAGGTGTCGAGTGATCTTCAAGTGCCGAGTAGACTTCAGGTGCTGAGTGAAGATCAAGTGCCAAGTGACTTTAGGTGTTGAGCATGATATAGGAGCTAAGTGATACTTAAGTGTCGAGTCACAGATGATGTTGAGCAAAACAAAAATGCAACAGGAGCCAAGTAAGCCAATTTTTTATATGTACCAAGCATCGGGAATCAGTAAGTGTCGAGTAACACAAAATGCATATATGAGTTTTTAACTTCACTAATTCAAATGTAAACTATTTTCATGGTCCACATATGATGAATCTCGAAGGATTTAAGAGATAAGATTGAATCCTTTTTATTTCCTATGCAATCTACATGCAGCCAATAAGAAAAATGGAGAAGGCATGCAACCAATAATAAAAGTGCAAGGAATGAGCAAGAAATAGAGATTCAATATGGATTGTAGATCCATATCTAACCCTAAGTCTTCGAATGTCTTTATAAGGAAGACAAAATCTCATTGAAAAAAGCTGATGGAAAAAGGAATGTATGGAAAATTATACTGAAGTTCTGAGTGAAGAGTAAAAAGACTTAGAGGAAGAGAGCAGCAGTTAAAGATTCAGTTGATTAGAACAAAGAAAAGGATACAAATGAGTATCAAATTTTAGAGGATCAAAATTAGAGAAAGCAGATCAAGTGCTTGTATTCAGAAATCAAAGGATTGTAAGCTATCAGATTTATTAAACCTAATACTCTCTAGCAATTGTATTAGAAAGGAAATCCTATGTTGATAGGTTAGCTTAACAAATATTTTGTAGATCCTTTAAATAGGTGATTAAATCCTTTAACAGGGTGACACTTCATGTAAAGTGTTTGTAAATCCTTTAACCAGGTCACTATTGATATAGTGTAAAGCCTTTAACAGGGTAGGCCCTTAACAGGGAAAACCATCACAAGTGGTCAAACATTATTGCTGCAGTGATTTTGTGGGTATCATCCCCACCCCAATTTTACCTTCTTATTCCTGGAGGGTTTCTGGGTTACCAAAATCTTAAGTGTTATGTGGTGGTACATGTTTTTTTTTCCATGGATGTTTGATATGTTTATATGCATGCAGTCTACTTTCAATCAAAGTTTTAACAAGTAAAGTCTAATTATTTTGATTCACCCTTTACACCCCCCCCCCCCCCCCCACTCTTAGAAGCATTCTTCCTATTTGAATATTCCAACATGCAACCCATCTATAAAAATTCACTTTTTTAAAAGCGTGTACGTGCTATTGAAAATAGAAAAAAAAAAAAAAAAGTTGTCACCTTTTTGGCACCACAATTCAGTGCATATACCCATAGTGCTAGTTGAGTTTGAACACAAAATAGTCCAAACTAAATTAGAGTTAAATATTAATCTCAATGAAGCACTAAAGGAACACATTGTAGAGCTTAATAGACTTAATGAATATAGGAAGTCATCTCTGAATAACACTAAAATTATTCAAAAGAAAGACAAGAATGACATGACAAGTTTATCACTAATAAATAGTTCACTATTGGTGAATGGAAACTTCTCTATGATTTAAGGTACCAACATAATCCTAGCAAATTCCTAACTAGATGGTTAGGCCCATATGAAATAGAAGAAACATATGACAATGACACTGTGCAACTTCCCAACATTGATCTAGTACATTTGAAACTTATGGTAAATGGTCACAAAATCAAACTTTAAAAAAAAAAAACACAGAATAAGAAAGAGTTCCTACAATAGTTCAAGTTTGAGGAACCTCCTGCAACCACATCAACTGAGTCTTTGTTGAGCAGTCATTTTGCACGATGCTAATGACAGACATTATTACAAATTTCTCTCCTGAAAAGATAATTACAATAATCAACTCTAAGATTTTGGATTTTTTTTTCAACTCCTTGGGTATCTAAATAGAAGATAAATGTGAATTTTCTCAAGGAGTTCTTTCTGTTATGTTTTGAGCATTTTGTACAATTCAAATGTAACTACAATCCAACTTCTTTTGACTTTTTGATTTTATGATGAATGCAAGTTTTAACAATGTGACTATATGAATTCTTATTCTAACCAAATTTCAAAAGTAAATGATAGAGATAGGGTAACAAAATATTAAAGAAAATTGCTAAAAATAAAATTCCTAATGGACATAAGTCAAAGCAATAATGTGTATGCAAATTATATCTTCAAAAGGATGAGTAGGAAACTAGTTAAAGTAGGAGCAAAACATCCTCAAATACACTAGTGCAATTTTCTAAGGAAACTAATTAATACCAAAATATATTTGATGATTCACCAAATCCTACAACTATAGAGATTGCACACACATGAGACAAATTGCTATGCAAAAACATGAAGGTGATCCTTTCTCCAATTCACCACAATAGAGGAATTTGTTAGAAAATAAAAAACACCTAAACTAAAAAATTACATGATAACTCAAACATAAAAATACCATTGGATCCATCACAATTCATGAACATAAAATTCATTAAGTAAATGCACATTCCAACAAGACAAGTTACATGCATAATGAAAGAACCAATAGCATACTTTTTGGCATAAAAAAGATAGCCCAAAATACATACTACAATGATGTATTTATAATAAACCCCATATTTCATTCACTTTTGGCTGTAGTGGTTTTTCTTTGCAAAAATAATGCTAAAATTATTAATTATATGAAAACTATGCATAAACAAACTCCTAACTAGGTGCTAAGTAGGCTTGCATACTTTATTGTATTCATTAATTAGTGCACAAACCTTTACATGGATTTAAAGCTAACTAAGAAGAAGAAGATGAGAGAAGAGAAGATTAGAAGCCTCTAGAACTTCTAAAAAAGCAAACTCTTCCTATTCTGAGTATTACTATAAGTTAAACTCTCACCAAAATGCATTTTGTATGCACAAGAATGAATCAAAATTGAATCTAGTAGGTAACTGTCAGTGCCACCACAAGTCTCCTAAAAAAATAACATATGTGCATTTACAAAGTTGTGCACCTATGGACCCTTGTGTCAAAAGACAACCTCTCCACCAAAATTCTAAAATGTAGACCTGCGAACCTTGAAATGTGATAGGACCAAAACTAATAGGAATTTCTATCTCCACATAATTTAATTTGCAGCATTTGGGTCTTATTGGTTTTCAACTAAAACAATGTTTGGATGATCCTTCTTAGGTTTTCTTATAAGAGTGGCCACTCCTTAAGGTTTGGGGAGACTCAAATCTTTATATTGGCTTCTCACTTCTTTGTTAAAATCCCCCACATCTTTCCTTTTTGTTGTAAAATTGTCCAATTTTAAGTCTAGCTCATTAAACACCTTCTCAGTCTTGAATATTATTCTATCATTATATTCTAAGGCTACTACTTGAAAGGAGGCTTTGAACTATTGGATTACTGTCTCTATGGCACTCGTTTGTTCTCAAGAGTTTTTGTTGAAAATATCCAATCTTGCCACTTCATAGTAATTATTTGCTTCTAGAATCCAAGTCTAAACTCTGGCTTGCATCTCTTGGATGTCTTCATACAAAGATAGCATGACTCTATTTCTGGATTGTATACTTTTCACCCAATCATCAATCTTTTCCAACTCTTCTCCTTAATAAATAGGTAGTAGCATCCAATATTTTTGACTCTTTATGGTCTTAAGTGCCTCCAAATCATTTATCCAAGAGGAAACATCATCTATAAGACAAAAATATCGATTGAATACTTTTTCCAAGTTATTCTTATTCTTCCTAATACCATGGAAAATATGCATATTTTCCTCTATTATCTCTAGCCCTCTATCTTCAAAACTAAGGTACCATCTCTTTCATGCATCCAAAAATCAATCAATGGGGCCTAGGTTTCAAGGTCATTTCTTGAGAACAATTTCCAATGCTATTAAAAAATTTCTAGGGTCAATGGGACTAGCTACCTCTCTACCAAAACCTTTTGAAACTTCATTCTATTTCCTCAACATCTATATTTCCTTCTTTTTGATGTCTAACTACTTAAATACTTTCTTTAGGCCCAAATTCATCAAGGCTTTGGCCTTATCATTTGTCATCTTTCCCAAAATTACATCTTGCATCTCAAAGTCCTATGTAGTGGCAATCTCTAGATCAACATGTGGAAGAGGAATGGAAATATTGGCCACCATGTCCTCTTGCCTATTCATTCACATGATGGCCATCTGACAGGGATTCTTCATGGATACTACTGACATCCTATGTAAACACCAAAATTTCCTCTATCTTAGAATACACATATCTTCTTTGATGGGCCTCCTTTTCTCTAGAAAGCCAAACTAGTGCCATGACCACTGAAGAGACATCTTGGCTTTGTGGTCCAAGGGTCATCATTATAAAGCCACTCACCATTTCTTATCTAGTATTTCCCTCTTCCATGGTTTCTATATCTATAATGTTAGTGGTGGTAACCTTTGTTATCATTGGGGGTGAAGAGGAGGCTTTTCTAGGTCTAGAGGTTAGCACTTCAGCCTATTCCTCCTCCTATTCTCTTTCTTCTATTTGAAGTGCACATTCCTCTCCTTATTGTGGAGATAGTATAAGAGGAGGAGGCATGGGTATTTCCTCTTCTTATATTGGGGGAGGATGAGGTATACCAAGAGGTCCTTCCATAAAAGGAAATATATTTTTATCTTCATCATCCTTTGTCTTGACATGAGGAGTGACATGAATATGCCCTTCTTGGAGCTCTGTCCCAATAGGCATCCAATGAAAATTATAAAGTTCAAAAATATCTAAGCCACTACCTATAGTAGACTCAATCAACCCCTCTAGATCTATAATATCTTCCATCTATATAGGATAGTCTTGGGTCGATGGGGGGTGCTCGGCTCGGGCTCTTTCTCATTTTCTAATCCTCTACCTGGGCTACTCTAGTTCTCTTCCTTAGAGGAACACATTATTCTTTGTAATCTTCCATATCCTTTACCTCTTCTAATATTATATCAGAGATTGAAAGGGAGGCCACCTTTTTCTTCAATCTCTTCCTCTTCGTCCCAACTTCTACATTCTCTATTCTACTCTTCTTTGTAATAGAGGGAGTGGCCCAAACTTGGGGCTCTATAGGAGGTGCCTCTTCTTTAGTTTTAGAGGCTTGATTTTTATTCTTATATTTCCCCTTTTCTTCTCTTTAAAAATATGTTACATCCCTTGTGTTCCCATATATAGTCTCCTGATAAATTGGGGACTTAGTAGGGTAGGACAAGATAGTCACCTTCACTCCCTTCCCCTTTTCTGGCCTAGCCAATGCTTATAGTGTGGGAACATTAGGAAGTGGGTCTAACTAGAAAGACTTCCTTATCCAATATTTTGTTAGATCAATAATATATCAGGCTTGATGCATGATATCATCATTTTCTTCCCAGTTGACCTCAAAATTGACCATTGGCCTCTCATATACCTTATCCCATTTATAAATAGGAGCAAGAACATCAAGGGTGTCCTTATCCTATATCTTTAAGGGAACTTGTATGTTCAAGGCCTTTTCTTCCAACATGATCCCCATTTGATAATAAACCTTTATTCTCACCTCATAATCATTGATGATATTAAGTCAATGATCCTTAATTACCAAGTCAAGCACAAAGTCTTTTCCTCCCATGTGTTGGAACATGTCAATGTTATCAAAATATGGTTAGGTGAGAGGATAGTTCTCCAAATGATATTGGCCCCACTCGAACCCATATGTACAAATTTCTTTCTTTTTATTTACTTCATACGGGTTGATGGTTATTAGCCAGACCCAAGTCTTTCTATGCTTCTTCCTTACTCAATCATAGACTTAGTCTTGTTGTCCATAAGCAATCTCCAAAAGAATGTGCCTATCCAAATGAAAATGTGGGATTTTAGGGAAAAGGATGGAGATGGCTATGAATATATAAGTGAATGTTTTTAATTGGATGAAATAACCCCACACTTGGGTTATCAGTATAGTAGCTTGTACAGACAATTTTTTTGCATAGTCACCCTCCAAAAAATGGATTATCATGAACATGAACACATTATTCATAATATTGTACTTAGGGGTTCCCTCCTAGAGGTCTTTCTTTACTAGTTTTAGGTACACAATGTATGACCATGCATTTGCATCCTAAATACTACCCCTTTTGGTGAGTCTTGAGTACTAGGGTAGTTGGGCTGCCAACATATATACTATGTAGGAAGTCATGTAAAACTTGGGGTTAGTTTGAACCAATACCATTTGATCATGTAGAGAGTTACTTATGATCATTCCCTAGTTAATCATGCTCACCCCAATCCTAATCTTTTCAATGAAGTGAACCATCGATGTCTCCAGGTAGCTTACCATGGGGAGGCCCATCACTTGTCTTAGAAGAAAGATGTAGTATCTAATATTAGATATCATGTATCCACAAGTAAGGTTGACCTTTCCAGGCCTCCTATTATGGGGAATATGAATTATTAGGTACTTTCTTTGTAAAATCTCCTCTATTTGAGCTCTATTCTCTTGGTACCATTGGTTGACACTCTCATTTGAGATGTTGTAGAAGTGATTAGAAGGTCATAGGTGTAAAACCTTCTCTATGTTGTCTAGATTGAGATCCATAGCTAGCTCTCATGTGACACTCCTCACCAGGATTTCATCGGGCATATAATGATGAGTGAAGATCATGATCAGCTTTGATGATTGCACTAAAATAGGGTGCGAGAAAACACCAACTAATCTATTTTAAATCATTGTGGTGATCATCTTTGACTGCTCTTGGGGCTTATTGCAAAGGACTAGGAAGGATTTCCAATCAATATGGAAAATTTTATTGTCATGGATTTTTGGATTTCTATTGATGAATTGAGATTTCTTTCACATACTTTACAAACCTGAATGCTAGTAGTTTAAGTGATGCCTTGGATGGTGCAGACGTAAAAAATTCCATTATTACCTACACAAAAAATAAAGCTTAGTATCAACATGACATGAAGCCAAAAAAAATATGAAAAGACAAAAAAATTAACTAAAACTGAGATTCAAGGGCCTTAAAAATATAAAAGGGGAAGGTACACCTTGTGAACTTGCACACCTTGTGTACTTGTAAACTTGCAAAAGGAGAAAAAATGCATAGGATGGTTTTCGTTGACCTCGAGAGGTTGCACAGTTTCCCACACATGTAGGTGTAGATTGTGCACAACTCCACACCTTAGCTTAGAAATGAGGGAACTCCCTTGTGGACATTGGACACATGTGCAGGACAATGTTGTGCATAAGGTGTGAAACATGACTTACTTAAAATTTTGGTGTGCATATGCACTTGCAAAGGTGCATAGTGCATATGTGTATAGTGTATACCTTGGGTTGACGCATACACAAATGTGCTAGGGTGCATAAGAGCTGAAATTATGGAGGTGAAAGGTGTGAGGGTGTGTAGTAGGGTCTCCAATGATAAAAATGATGTATGGTAAGAAGGAAAGGGTTAGCCTATTTATAGAAAAGGCCACCATGTACACCTTTGGTAGGTGTATAGGTGTGGAAGGTGCATAGGTGTGCACATGCATATCTGCATAGTTGCAGAAGTTGTACACCTTGTGAATACTATTAGGGTGTGCATGTGAGAAATGTATCCAAATGCACATTTTTTCCTTAACCTCTTAAGAAATACCTAGGACCTAGTGTCCTCACTCCTCAAGGTACCTCAAAAGGCTCCCAGGTATGAAGAGTAGGTCCTATGCCTTCTTCAAACAATATGAAAAGTGGTCCTCATTTTTGGACAAAAATGGGGTGTGTGTTGTAAAACCACAACAAATAGCCCCAAAAAAGGAAGAAATGCCAAAAGAATTTCTCTATTAGAAAGTAGTCTTTGAACAATGTTTCAAGTTTAGACTTGGTTCTTAATGTTATTGAAAGTCAACCAAAAGGCCCAATCCATTGCCTAGACCTAAGACTATCATGCTTAGTGTGTTAATTCTTTTGGACTTTCCGAAGTAGGAACTATCATCTCTATTTGGTAACCTTAGATGCACCTTTTCATTCATCAATGTGAATTCTAAGATTCCCCCTTACAAACATTTGACTACTATTGACTAGATGTGAGAATCCATTTAGAGGGCTCTAGGCAAGACATTAGTCCATTTTTAGACTCCCATATTGATAGTCATTGCTACTCAAGTCTATTTTTTTTATAACACCATTTCTCCTTTTCTATTTTATTTTTCATCCCTTGTCTACACTTAGACTATGAAACAAAGAGGTGGTGTTTTCTTCTTTTTTTTCCTTTTCTTTGGTTTGAACCTTGATATTTTGATGTCTCTTGCATTCCTCCTTTACTTAACTTTGGGATAGTCACATGCTAATAAGAAATCTTGGTTTGATTATTAGGGAACCCTTTATACAAACTAGGAACTAGAGGTGAATCCTTAAATACCTCCTAACTAGGTAGAACATCACTTGGTTTGCCTATTCCTTAGTGATTTGAGTGTCAAGAGTGGTCAATCTCAAGTCTTATTTAGTAACTAAAAATATTTTCTTCCTTCTGAACAATAGTAGAAATTAGTCTTTCCAAGAAACAAAGTCCTAAAAAAAAAATTTGATGGAGAAACACCCATCCCAATCTCAAGGTAGAATGCATTTGTTTACTTATGAAAGGGTGTCCCCCCCCCCCCCCAAAAAAAAAAAACTAAGACTATGACTAAGGCTTTTAATATATATATATATATATATATATATATATATATATATATATATATATATATATATATATATATATATATATATATATATATATTTGGAATAGACTCAATCTTTGAAGTAATGTTTGAGGAACTAGCCATTTATGGGCAATGAGACCCATTCCCATCAACTGTGCACAACCTAAAAAGTTTTTCCTCAAGAATTTTGGCAATTTTATAGGGGCCTATCCATAAAAGATGGAATTTAGTATGCCTTCCGGGTTTCTCTTTAGCCTGGTCTCACAAAAGGACAAGATCAAAAATCCTAAAAGCCTTTATTGTTTCTCTTTTGTCAAACCATCGCCTAAAAATAGCTTGATGTTGGGACATGTTGTCCAAAACTACATTTCTCTTTTCCTTAAGTTCAAGGAGGTTCATTAGACTAACCTAGACTTTGCCAACATTTTCTACAAACCCTGTTATAAATTTTAACACTAGGATCTTAAGGCTGAGAGGGAAAACATGATCCTGGCCATAGATTACTAAGTAAGAGGAGGTCCCTAAAGAATTTTTGACATGAACCCAATCAATCTATAGGGCATACATCAATTGTGTGTGCCAATCCCTAGGGTTGTGTGCAAGAAAATCATTTATAACAATAATTAGGTTCTTGTTGGTAGACTTTGCAACTCCATTACCATGTAGATGGTAGTTAGATGAGAACTTGATTATTATTTGATTCTCAAGATCCCATTGTGTAAGGAAAAATAATGTAAAGGAAGATCTATTGTCACATACCAAAGTGAAGGGCATCCCAAACATGGTTACAACATGCTCTTGAAGATAATTAGTGACCACTTGTGCATTATAACTTTGATATGTTTTAGGTTCTCTCCATCTTGTGCAGTAGTCAGTGGCTTTCAAGATGAAATTATGACCTATAGAGGATAGAGGATTCACTGGTCTAGTAAAATCAAGCTCCTATTTGGTAAAATGGAAAACCTCAAAAACTAGATGCAAGGGCATAACTTGATTCATTTTTTGATTAACACTAGTTTGAAAAATATGGAAAGTGCATACATGGGTGTGGACATCCTTGAAGAGGGTAGGCCAATAATAGCCCAATCTTAAGATTTGATGGGATTTAGGTGTTGAGATAATGGGTGTTGCACACATTGCATAATATTGTTATTTTATTATTTTATTTTTTTATTATGTAATTTTGTACCTAGATGGACGTGCAACATGTAAAGATTCCCATAGAATATTTTTGATGAGTTGTATTGTAACATTGCAAAAATATTTTATGTAATTATTTAATATTGGGGAAAAGAATTAAATGCCCAATATTAAATGTGGGGTTAGTGGGTTAGGTAGCACATGGTTTTAGCACATGGTTTATGTAATACCACTTTGTGGTTTTGTGGGACTTGCTACTATATAAGCAGCCACAAGGGTAGTTGTTGTAGAGAGAAGAGAGAGTGACAAGGAGAAGACAAAAGGCAAGAGTTGAGCAAGGCTTGACAGGTTAGCCAAGGGAGCATTTGTGAAGGTTGAAAGCATGGCATGGGATGTGTGGATTCATGCTTGTTCACATAGTTTGCTTGGTTGTGGCTATGGCCATGAAGGCTTCCATGGTTGTATGGCAATGGTATTTTTGCTGAATAATATATGATGATGGATGCTTTTGGAGGCTGGGTTTTTTCCCTCAATGAGGGTTTCCCAGGGTATATCTTGTGTCACAATTTTGTGGGTATGTTGTCTATTCTCTTGCATGTGGATTTTAATTTCATATTTATTTCAAATCTATTATGGGTTATGTGAAAATGGTTATATTCTTTATTGCCAAATTTCCTTACAAGTGGTATCAGAGCTATGGTTTTATTATTGTAACCCTAGATTGAATCCATGGGAATGCATGAGAGGATAAAAGAAAGGGCAAGATATATGAATGATTTATTGCAGATCTAAGGGTTTTGGGTTTGTTGTTATGATGGGATGTTAAAAGATTTGGGCATGTGAAATTGTTGGACAAAAAGATTTTTTCGGATGTTTCATTTAAATGAGGGTTTTGGGGGGTAGCTTGCAGAAATGACCTCCTGGGTAAAAACAGACCTCACCATTGGATCCGGGTCAACATTTCCATAAATTTTGATATGTAATATGCCCTAGTTTGGCCATGTTCAGAGGAAATGAAAGAGTTTTTTGGTTTTAGCCCATGATGGCCATCAAATTTAATCCCGTCAAAATTTTTGTCACAAAAAATTAAAAATTGAAAATCGTACTGAAAATGGTAAAAAGACTATCTTAGTAAAACAGCCATAACTTTCTCTCAGAATATCGGATTTCAGATTTCTTACAGGTGTTGGAAAGCTAATTCAGAGCACTACAAGATGCTGTAGGTTTGGTTCTATGATTTTAAAATTTTGTCAAAGTCATATGTTATTTATTTTGAGCACGGATTAGGGCATAACTTGGGCATACGGAGTCAGATTTTGGACTTCGAGTAGTCAACGGAAAGCTCTTGGAGAGCTCTACACATTGGTTTAGATTTGGTGTAGGTTTGACATGATTTATTTGTTGATATATTTATCTGAACAGTTTATGGTATATATTTTGACTATGGTAACATTGTGAGTTTATGGCATTAGAGATTTAAGATTTGATGTCATTGTATACTCAGTTCATATTTCAGATTGATCTTATGATGATATGGTTAGTAGTGTTTGGATTTGGATATGCATGATGACTTGTTGGGTCTACAAGTTGTGCAGTGTTGTAAGCGGTCTATACTTATAAGTTGCATTTATAGCTTGGTTATGGGTTGTCTTTGCCCATTGATCTTTCATTATTGATGCATATTTAGATTGGTGGCTTGGATTTGGGTTGTCTATGCCCTAAGTCACATGATTTTATCTTCATGTAGAAGGGATGAGATGTTGTTACCAGGTACAGTCATGGTAGAGGATTGTGGTTAAATATGCTGATAGGTTGGACATACTTTAAGAGCCAGATGCTTGGTTCATGGATGTGATCATGGTGTCATGGATTTTAGCATGACATGATTGGATATATAGGTGCATCCTTGATGTTCATTAGCTTGGATTTTCTAATTCAGTTATGGTGGTATATCTTGTTGGTTGAGGATCATGGTTATTTGGTTTCTTTTAAGGAGCTCATGATGTGCACTTTGAGTTCTTTGATGGTTTGATGCCTTGGTTGATTCTCATGGTTAGAGGATGGTTTTTCATCATGATGTCATGGATAGCTTGGATACATGGTTTAGTGGGAGCTTGTGACAGTGATGAGGTGACAGTGCAGGATTAGTTCCTAGTTTGATTTGGATCTTCATATAGAAGATGGATTTTATGATGCCATAGGTGACTTGGTACCATAGTTGAGTGGGAGTTGTTGGCATTGATTTTTTTATTGAATGTTTGTAGATGTTGGAGGTTTGTCTTAGATCTTGTTGCTGCAGAAGCGTCTTTGACATTTGCATGGTGCACTTGTTATCTTCATGGTGTATGAAGATGGTTAGATCTTGAGGACTCATGGAGTTCTTGGTTATCTTCATGTATGTGGAGATGGCTCTTCCTGGTATGTTGAGATGGTTTTCTTCATGGTGTGTGGAGATGGTTGCATCTTGGGGACTCACAGGGTTCTTGGTAAAGGTGTGGTTTATGTTTTTATTTGACATGTTATCCTTGGTGTGAGGATGGTTTCATTATTATGTCATGGTATACTCTTGATACGCGTTTAGAGTTGTGACATGTTATGGTGTGTTCATATGGAGCATGTTATCTCTTTGGTTGAGATGGTTAGATCATGTTGTCATGTTTATGTTCCTAAGGCCATGGTTGGAACTTTGACATTGATCTTGGTTTAGTTTCTTGGTATTGAGTACACTGATCATAAGCTAGATACTTCATGATATTGCTATGTTGCATTTGGATTTGGCATGGATTGATTGGTTATAGGTGCTCATGGATACTTAGAGATGGTGGTGATGCTGATTTCTCTTGGATTAGAGAAGTATTTGTTGGGATAGTTGATGGTTTCAGCAGGAAGTCCGAGGGGCAGTCACCTAATATGGACTTGAGAGGAGATTTTTCTTAGATGAGTCTTGGTTGGAGACTTGGGTATCTTTATGAGCATTCTCATTCCCCACTCTTGGTCTACTCGGCAGTTTGCTACTTGAGAGGTATAGCCCATTGTTTCTCTCAGTTGCATTATATTTATGCTTGTCTTTCATGGATATGGATCTTGAGCTATGGTTCATGAGTTAGTTCTGGAGGGTTCATTTGAGAGATGGTTAAGTATTGGTTATCTCCATATGCATATGTTGTTATGCTGGTTGAATTTGGGAGATGGTTTTATATTGGGCATATTCCTTGGATTAGGAATGGTTATTCCTTGGTTTAGGAATGGTTTTATTGAGTTTGATCTTCTTGTGAGAGGCTTACATCCATGATGAGTTATATGGTATGGTTTGGGTGTTGTTGAGGCTTCTTTTTGGGGTTTAATGGAGGAGATCATACTTGCACAGTTTACATCTAGAGGTGTGTGTAGAAGGACATGATACAGGTTATGATTTGCATGGTTTCTCTGGTCTTGGTTATCTCCCTGGATGTTCAATTTTGCTTTCATTGGATTTGAGATTGGTTAGAGATTGTGATCACTGGTTTGTGCTCATGTATGTCATGTGAGAGATGACATGGTTATTCCTTTATCTCTTTCCTCTGTTGGTTGTGGAGAATTTGGGAGATTATTGGAGACTTGTTATGAGAGTTGTTCTTGCAAGATATCAGTTTATGTATTGTGGATGTCCTTGATACAACATGGATTCACTTCTTTGAGATGTGTTGAGTGGATTGGTTATAGATTTGACATTATCTTTTGCAGTGGGAGCTTCTTGGTATATATGTGGCAGGTATTGCTCTTGAGGTTTGTGATTGCAGGTTGCAGATTGGATATGTCGATGATATGAGATTCACTTGTTATACCTTTGAGGTATGGATAGTTGGATGGGTTTGGCACTTGTTGTGGGTGCTATTTCAGCTATGGATATTTTGACAACTACGAATACATGTGATTACCTTTGGATCAGGTTTTTGTGCTTGAATCTTAGTTGGTACAGGATTTTATGATCTTCTAATGCGATAGGTTGGGTGGCTTTCTCTTTGGATGGCTTCTATGTATGTCCAGTGGGAGTGGCATAATAGGAGGTGAGATCATTCATGTTTGAGATGCTGGATACTTTGATTTTGTTGCAGGTACCAGGATGGAGCACTTGGTGTATTTTGATCCATGATGGTGGATGTGCTAGGAGGGATTGTTCCTTTGTTCATTTATGTGGCTACGGATTGACCCTATGCAATGTATACAACAAGTGGGAGATTGTTGAGATAATGGGTGTTGCACACATTGCATAATATTGTTATTTTATTATTTTATTTTTTTATTATGTAATGTTGTACCTAGATGGACGTGCAACATGTAAAGATTCCCATAGAATATTCTTGATGAGTTGTATTGTAACATTGTAAAAATATTTTATGTAATTATTTAATATTGGGGAAAAGAATTAAATGCCCAATATTAAATGTGGGGTCAGTGGGTTAGGTAGCACATGGTTTTAGCACATGGTTTATGTAATACCACTTGGTTGTTTTGTGGGACTTGCTACTATATAAGAAGCCACAAGGGTAGTTGTTGTAGAGAGAAGAGAGAGTGACAAGGAGAAGACAAAAGGCAAGAGTCCAGCAAGGCTTGACATGTTAGCCAAGGGAGCATTTGTGAAGGTTGAAAGCATGGCATGGGATGTGTGGATTCATGCTTGTTCACATAGTTTGCTTGGTTGTGGCTATGGCCATGAAGGCTTCCATGGTTGTATGGAAATGGTATTTTTGCTGAATAATATATGATGATGGATGCTTTTGGAGGCTGGGTTTTTTCCCTCAATGAGGGTTTCCCAGGGTATATCTTGTGTCACAATTTTGTGGGTATGTTGTCTATTCTCTTGCATGTGGATTTTAATTTCATAGTTATTTCAAATCTATTATGGGTTATGTGAAAATGGTTATATTCTTTATTGCCAAGTTTCCTTACATTAGGTTTTGCAGACCCATGCCCTATATTGTATTTTTCATGGAACTCTTCCAATACCAATTTGGTTTCCTCATGATTTATGCACTTAAGGTACATTCCTTCATAGTTTCTTTTATACAGTTCCCCATCTTGGAGTATATAGGATTCCCATTGCATTTTTAGGGCTCTATGTTTTGAGTTTTTCATCTCTCAAGGACACTAGTTTTGTAAAATAAAATAGACAATATCTTGATACCATATATTTGAGATCACTCCTTGATTTATCATTATGTGTGATACTATACTCTTCTCTTCATGACTTGCCATTAATTTGGTTAATTATTGTCTTCACACTAGTTTCATGGGTTGGATCTCTAGATCAAATTCTTGTCACATAGCCATCCATTTTCCTCTTCTTTCTCCTAACTTTTCTTGCTTCAAAAATACTTGATTGTAGAGTCAAGAATGATGGTGTACACCTTTCTCTAGAGTATATAGTGTCAAAATTTATTGACTTCTTTTACCAAGGAAAAGGGTTGTTTATTCAAGTTGGTATAGTTGAGTTCAATGTTATTTAGTGAACAACTCATGAATGCAATAGGTCTTTCATCTTTTCCTTCTTTCTTTTGCATGAGAATACTCACACATGATTTCTCTAAGGAAAAAAGAATAAAACTTGAATGGTAATTGGTAATTAGGGCTGACCCACACATGGGCCATCAAAATGGCTATCTTGATATCTTTAAAATATTTCTTAACTTCTAGAGTCCACTTGGTTTAGCCCCTTTCTTAAGTAAATCATTTAGAGGTCAGACTATTTTGGAAACCCCATTAATGAATTTTCCCACGAAATTGATCTTCTTGAAGGACTTGAGTTCTTTAGAACTAGTAGGAGGAAAAAATCTTAAGATTACTTCCACTCTTTTAGGGTTGAATAAAATGCCAACTTCAAAGATTATGTTCTCTAGTAGTGTCCTCTTTGTGGTCTCAAACAAGAATTTCTTAGGGTTGAGGGAAATACCATATCTACTACATTGATTAAACACTTTTATCAAATCTACTATGTGGTCACCTCTATTTTTTGAGAAGATGGTGAGGTTGTCCATATAGATGACAATACATTTTTTTACTAGTCCCTTGAATGCTTCAGCCATAGCTCATTGAAATATTGTGTCAACATTGACTAATCTAAAGGACATTCTTTTGTATGTAAATGTTCCCTATTTTGTAGTGAATGCAATTTTTAGTAGGTCTTCCTTGTCTACCATCACTTGGTTGTACACTAAAAACACATCAAGAAAGGACATCATCTTGGATCCATTCATGATCTATAAGACTTCCTCGAGTGATGGCAATGAGATATTATCTTTTTGGGAAGGTTGGTTAAAAAATTTGAAATTGACACAAAGCCTAATTTCCCTACTCTTCTTTCTCACAAGTACAAAATTGGCCACCCATGTCAAGTGTCTAATGGGGAAAATGATCTTAGCATCTAATTACTTCTATAATTTCTTCATTATCATAGGCTCAATGAGTAGGTTCACATGTCTTTTCCTTTGTCAAAAGGGTTTAGTATTAGGCTTGAGGGGAATGTTGTACATGATAATTCTAGGATCATAGGTCTTGAGTTCCTCATAACTCCATGCAATGACATATCTAAATTCTATGAGTAGGTGTAACATCTCATCTCTTTCCTTTTGATTACATTCCTTTGTGACTTTGACCATATTGTGGTCTTCTTCAATTCCTAAGTTGTAGGAGGCATATTCATCGATTCCCTTCTCTTATGATATTCTCTTACCACAAGCTAATGTGTCCTTGTCAAATATACATTTCCAACTCCACCATTCCTTTAGGTATGGTGCTAGTCTTTAGCTTTATGATTCCATCTTGATGTTTGACTTCTTCTTTTTCTTCAAATTTGTCATCAATTACTTGCCCCCCAAAAAGATCACTACACATGATAAATTCTAGGATAAGTTGGTCATCTTGAAAGACTTGGAAGTTGGTGATATTATTTGTGATAGATGGGGCAACAACTAGTTCAACTAAGAATCTTTTTAATTTTGTCCTTTCCACTAGTTCTAATGAGCTAGCGGAGATAGCAAGGGCATCTGTGACTGTATTATTTCTTTTGGGGATGGATCTTATATTTAATGCCTCAAAATCTTTAATGAAATCCCAAACTCTTTTTCTATAATTAATTAGTCTCTAATTGTTACATGAATAGGTTTCCTTGACTTTTTGTATCACCAATTGTGAGTCCCCTTCTATTACAAGTGCCTTGACTTTTTTCTCATTGGAAAAAAGGAGCCCTCTTACCAAGGCCTCATATTTAGTTATGTTATTAGTGCACAAAAACTATAGGTAGTACGTTGCATAAAAACATTTCCATTTTGGGTTGATCATCTTGATCCCATATCTAGTGACTATTTTTCACATAGAACCATCAAGCCTTAGTGTCCATACGTCATCTAGTTTGGGTTTCTTCATCTTATGCTTATTTTTCCTTATCCTTTCCATCACCTTTTTGTTGAGGGAGCTTCTCTTGGGGACCCATCCTATCTTTCCTCTTATGGGTTTACTAGTACAAAAATAACAATATATTACTAAATAAACTACTAAAAATTATAGATATGTGACTAATTTTGATCACATGACCAATGGTAGTTTATTGCCGGACATTTATCTCTCAACCAAATTTATAACTAAACTATTTTAATCATTGATTAGGTCATTTACTTAGTCATTTATTGTTTTTACTTGGTAGTTTATATGGTAGATTATTTGGTAATATATTTGGTAGTTTTTTGGGTAGTATATTTGGTAGTTTTTGGGTAGTATATTTGGTAGTTGATTTAGTAGTTGATTTGGTAGTTTATTTTATCATTAATTTAGTCATATTAGGGCATGATAGAATTGAACCACCATCCTCCTACTTATAAATTAGGTGCTCTTCCATTGAGCTAGTACCCTTTAAAGAATAATGCAAAAAATTGACAAAGTTGTCTTCCCTGCAACATTAGATCTACCATGATCATGGTCACTATAACATGATATACTCTTCTCAAAGAACACAAATTTTGGCTATTATGAAAAGCAACAATCTAAATCTTTATCAATAAAAATTCAACAATTTCAAATTCTTCTGTTCAAACATTTTAAAATTATATTTCATGTCAATTACACTTCTCGAAATTCTTGTAGTGATAGACTCAAGTATAAAATATAATTTGGAGCACTTTGGTCACACACAAGTATTGTTTCTTGTGCTAACTTCTCAGAAAAAGATACAAATAATTATGCAATTTATGTCAAGAAAATAGACCTTTTCATTAAATAAAAACATCAAACCCCATTAAAAAATCACATCTATTAAAAACTACAAAACACAATCAATTGAAATACTCACTTTTTACTTTTTAAGATATGAAGGTGCCAAAGGATCAAATATTTCCTCTTCCTTATTCTCAGGTGTGTGCTGAAAGTGTTCATTACACCTGATGTTGACATTTATTGAACCTTAGTCTACAAACAACATAAAAATAGGAATTTGATAAAAATAAGGCACATGAAAAAAAAGTTTTTTTTTTTTTTATCAATGATCTATAATTAAATTATTCCTAGTAATAGGGAAAATGATGCCAATTCATATATGTAACAACAAACTAAATAACATGTTTATGATAAATTTCTTTAAAAAAATTATAACAAAAGGAAATAATGGACTAGTAAAGTCTGGTAAGCAATGGCTATGCTTCACTCATTGATAACCCCAATTATAGGATAAGCTCCAGAACCATACATTGATGGATCTTGAGATGGTTGATCATAACCATAAACTTCATATCCTTGACCATAATGTAATGTCCACTTTCTAGAGCTAGATTTGAATGATAACATAACCTAAATCCAAAGTTAAACAAAAAAATACATTAAATATAATAATAATCATGTTAATCAAATAAATAATAATACACTATGAAATATTATTATTTAAATGATTATAATAAAGAAAGAAAGTATTTTTAATAATATTACATAATATAATTTATTATTATAAATATGATTAAGAAGTAACATATAGCATAATATTACGAATCATCTATTTTAACATGATTAATAGAATTAAAATAAAATATCAAATTATGATTATAATCTTATCCCAGGTCAATATTTTAATATTACAAATATAATAAAAAATATAAAAAACATAACATGTCATTAAAAAATAGTAACAAACATCAAATATGATAAAGCTACATGTACTTAGTCACAATGCTTCAGAGGGATACATAAATGTGTGTTTGTGTGTGTGTGTCAGCCAAGATTAGAAGGAGATACAAAAAAATAAGGGCTGCACACAGCCCTAGCCCTAAAGCATTTTCTAAAAGCTACCTTCACTTCATTTCCTATTTGATCCTTATTAAATATTTAATGGCAACATTGGTTGCAAATAATTAGAATAGATATGCCTCTTCATTAATTGTTTTTCATCTTAAAATAGTTTTCTTAATCTGTTTCAATTTCTAATCTAATTCCCCTCATATTTGGTATGTAATTTCATCGATGGATGTTTGGATGATTATTTATATTGAATAACAAAATTAATTATTTATAATTATTATATAATATTTTATTCATAATTTTAGTATATGTTATACTATGAGTAATTTGTATTATATTGTCAATTAAAATACCATCTTAGTCATGATATTAATAACATATTATTTTAGTAGGATTATATTAACAACTATAATAGTATATTATCATAATAATTTTATTTTCTCATCTATTATTATAGTTATCATTATATTTTAATTCTTATTCTTCTAATTTATTTTTATTATTTAATGTTAAATTATCCTCTAGGAAAGAGGCATTATAGTAGCATGAATTTGTTTGGGGCAATCCTTAGAACCCTAGGATTATAATAGTTTTTTCCAAAAAAGCATCTTACCGCTTGCAAGCATTGAAATAATAGTATGACTTACACTATCACTAGTATGTCATTTTGATTCACAACTACCCTACAACATGCTATGTGTTTCATAAATATAGAAATAAGAGTGTCCTTAGCTAACCAAACCCACACTAAAGGTATTCAAATGTCTTAGTCAATCTCTTCCATTCATCAATGGGATGTGTAGCTTTTAACTTGTAATAGAAATGGCCACCCTTGGATATTTATTCAACTATCCACATTAGTTTTTTATTGCTCTGACAACCTCTAAACAATACAATGTGTTTTCTACCTATCGAATTGACATGAGCTACCATTGCTCAACAAAATGTTTATTTCATAAAAAAATTAAATTTAAGTATATTTTGCACGTGATTTCATGGTTGTCTAATAAATTAAATTTTATGTAATTTTCATTAATGATAGTTTTATAAATTTTCCATGAGAATTATATTTCTGGACAAGATGCTCCACTTTTTTAAAGTTACATGCTGGAGAATCTAGTAGACAATAGATAATTTAGGAAATCAAAATATTTTTTGGAGAATGAGAGAAATAATAATAATTCTATGATTACATTGACAAAAGAAGAGACAATAGTGGATCTTGAATTGGGTTATCCTAGAGGATATGCCAAGCTCTGCAGGAATGCCCATCTTCATATGCAAGGTAATGTGGGATTTGATCTTTCTCTATTTAGGATAGATCCTTATCAAAATGTTTTGTACAAAAATGTAGACCCTGCTTCCCCACTTACTTGGGAGGTTGATCATTTGTTTCCTCATTCAAGAGGCAAAAAAATAGTTTTGAGCAATCTGAGATTGGTCTAATGACAAGTCAATCAAAGGAAGAAAGATAAACTAGAATTCCTTGTGTTGTGGTTGGATTTGCAGCTTGGAGTCTCAGTTAATTAGCTTTTATTGATTTTCCTATCCAAAAATTCAGATTTTAGGCAAAGATCATTTTCTTTGCTCTTTTTTGTAGAGGAGAATGAACCATTTACTAAACTTTTGGTGGCAAATTGTCATTCCTAGCCTCAAAATTTTCATGAGAAGAAGAGTCAAATTGGTTGTGCTCCAGCTACTATAGTTAGGATACAAAAAAAAAAAAAAATGATACCTTAAAGCCTCAAAATGGTACCCTAGGTAGAAGAAGATTGACAACAGAAGTTCAGAGGAAGCTCTTCATCAAGTAGTTCAAATATTTGGAACTAGTAGTTAGAAAGGAATTAGAGAAAATGAACCCTTATTTAGAAATAGATCTACAGTGCAAATCAAAGATACGTATCGACTAGTAAAAGAAGACTCGGAGCTAAAGGAGAAAAAAAGAGATATTTTCGTAGTAAGGATTTAATTTTGCCAAAAAAAATTCAGAAATAATCTTGGTTAAAGAAGACAAGAGAGGAAGATATTCAAAGAAAAGTGGAAGACATATCCCAAATGAACAAAGAGATGAAAGAATTACAACAGCAAAATGAGGTAGAATGTCTTGTATTAGAAGATCTTGAAACCATATTGATAAAGTATAGGAAAAGATTAGAGAAACATAGAAGATGGTCTAAAGCACAATCCTCATAAAAAATTTACTTAGAGCATATGATAAGAGATACTATGCAAAAATTAGGGCATCTATTTGAAAAATAATGTAGAAGATTTTATAGCATTGTTATTTCTACTCCATGGACATCATTCATTCTACTAGATGTGTGAAAAAAATTATGAACTTGGAGATTTAAATAATGTATATCAACAAATGTGCTACAAAAAATATAGTTCTAGCAATACTTAACATGGTTTGGTAAAATTTTAATGAGCAGCAACACACCGTGTGAGAAAAGTTGCCATACCAATCAATTTGCAATAGTTACAATCAATATCAATATTATCAATATATGCATATGCAAAGGGGTTAAGACTTGTTATTAACTTGTCTATCATATCAATTCTATTGGAGTCATTTGCTATGGATTCAGAAGAAGATTCAAAGGAATGAAGAAGTATGCAGATCCAATGCAATCAACTCAAGTAAATGAAATAAGAAGCAACCAATTTTCTAAAAAGGAAATGGGGTAAGCATCTGATCATTTCAGTGGTTGGATAGAGATGTCTATTATCACACATGACACCTTGTGTTTGATACAAAATGGAATGAAGGATATATCTATGAGCAACATGATATAAGTAGGATGATATGAAGATCCAGGACAAAGATAGATAAAAACCTATGCTGGATAGAGTGTTGCTTCCCCTAGTTATATGAAATTTGTTTGTTGTGATATGGGTAAAGTTGAGGCATTTTTAAATCAATAAAGATATGTTTCTAGAAGCATTAAGCATAGGTCATTAACCTTTGAAGGCATATGGTTCAAAGGTAGCTTAGCTTAAAGCAATATAATAGAGAAAAGCATTTATATAGAAAATAATACTTCCAATGTAGCTAGCCAAAGTCTAGTGTAGAACTATAATATTATATTTGAGTACCAGTTTGTTTTTAAAATATTTGTATAGTTAGAAAGTTGGTGTTGAAGGTTTCACTATCACATTTATTACCTTAGAATACTCTCCTACAAGATATCAGTAGTCAAACTTGCAAGAACATTTACTGCCAAATATGGAGGTCACCATTAGATACAAAATCTGAGGAGGATGTTCATGTTTTTCTTTTATTCAATAATTAACCAAGATCATGAATTTTTAAGATTTATAAAGTCAAATAATAATGATCCATATTTTTTTATGTGTTAAAGACATAAAACTAAAATTTGCATAACATTCAATCAATCATGGAAATTATTCCTTTCACCCATTGTGATGACATCCTTTAAATGAAAAATGTTGTAAACCTTGTGACAATTGGGGAGTTTCTTCTTTGTTATGTGAAATAGTAGGAAGTCATCTTCAATGTAATTCCCTTCAACTTTCAAACCAAAGTACTTATGTTGGTAAGGGTGAGAATGTGTTGGTGAACTCTATTTCACAATTGAGGGCATCTATGTGATGTGGAGGTGGTGTTGTCAAATAGGGTAAAAATATTTGTTTAAGAATAGAACAAATCATATAACTTTCATATGCTATTGGATTCATTATAGTACTGATAGAGAAGTTTTTTTCATACCATCTGGGATACATATGTAATGGATAATCTAACACACAATGCACTAAAATGCAGAGCCTTAATACATTATGATAGCAATAAACTAGAGCTAAGGAAATGATACCAACAAAGACATATGATATTGCAATATAAATAAATGTTTCATTGGGCTACAAATTAAAAGATAGAAAATTTGAGAGGGAATGTGAAGCTAAAACACCTAATCTTTATATTTTCATGATACTTCCTCAAGAGTAATATTTAGTAAGAAATGAGAAGTCTAGAAATAGAAGGTAAAACTATTCACCCTGGAATCTTAAAACATTGTGTGAGAAAAAATCACCCAAGAAGTTAAGAGGACCTATCATGATATAAGACTTTTCAAAACACACAAGAAATTAATTTCAATATTTTGACTTTCAAGAATTTAGGATTTTGGGACTTGTTAAAGTGTATTTCAGTGATCAAACCTTTTATCAAACTGATTTCAACACTTCTCGATCATGTTATACATTTCCCAAGGTTTTGACATGCTAAAAAGATCTGATGTCTTTGCTTAGAACTTCCTACAAACAAAAGCATGATACTTTGTATATGAAATAGTAGTGAAGAAACATATGACTCATATTAAAGATTCTAAAAGTAGGTGTATGTAGCATGGGCATTTGTGGACTACAATCAATTGATTAGAGAATGCTAAGTGTAGTTGAGTGGAGATAGTGAATAAATTTATCTAGATAGCCCTGGATGATCAGTAGGTAGCTCTAGACTGGCTTAATGCTCCTAATCTATAACCACCAATGAAATAGACCCCAAATACACAAATGACAAGGAAAATTCCATCTCAAACAAAATGAAGATCTCAAAGAAGAAGAAAAGAGAGTAGGAAGAGGAAGAGGAGAACTAAAATGAAGATGCATCATTGTTTTCCTACAACATGGTAGTAGCCTCAAAGGCATTGTAGTTAGGGTTAGAGCCATAAATATTCTATCCTCCTTCCTTGTCAACTTCAATGAGATCGACCCTTCAGACCCTAGGAGCGATATTGGGGTACATGATTTTCCTTTAAATTCTCAAGTGCATCAACCCTAATAGGTGCCCAATTTCATGAGTAGTGATGAATTCCATGTCATTGGTCTTTGATGAAGAAGTGCTTGATTGATTGACAAGAGATAGTGCACAAAATTGTAAATGACTCACTTATTACCACAACACTTGTAATAGTGAGCTTGAAATTGACCAAAACCACAATTCAATCTCAACCCAGTAAAAGAAGACAATAATTTTTTATGCATGATAGAAAAATTGAAGGAAACACACTTTCTACATGAAATTGACAAAGCATTGGGCTTAGAAAAAAACAAAATATTTTTCTATGCAGTAGGTTACAACATTTGTGATTCCTTCAAGCTATGTCATCAATGCAAGTAGAAATGTTTACTATGTGTAGTGTAATTTCCTCATGTGCCATATTGATTGAATATAAAATAGTTGTACAAATCCATGAATATGACCTAGAAGTAAATTGAACGAGTTTGAATGCAGGTTTAGTCTTGTGAGATAATCTACAATAAAATTGGCATTCAATCCACTATTGACATTGATTGTTAATTCCTTACAAAAAATATAAACTGACCAGATCAGAAATCTATTAAATTAAATACCTATTTATCAAATAATAGACAAAAAAAAAAAGGTAAATCAATTTCATCACTTGACCATGGACCAACAAACTTGTGGCTTGATCCCTAATTGCAAGTCTTGCATACAATTGATTGAACTCTATAGTATAGGCCGACAACCATCTCTCTCCTACTCTGATAATTTTTTAACAAAGACAAGATCTGAAATGAAGAGCCAACTTTTGGTGTGTAATGGGTTAACAGGGAAGTGGAGAAATCAGTACTAGAGTAGTGTGCTCCAACAAATCTAATCTTTCTGCTATAGATTCCACCAAAATCATTGAACATACTATAAATTATTATCAGCAACAACTCTCTAGCAAAAGACAACTTTCAGTTGCAAGCTAAGAGGGGAATCCTGTCAGATAAATATGGAGATGAATTTATCTTAATTACTATATCACAACATTAGGTTAGCTAGGTTTAGTTTAGGGTATTCATCTATAAATATACGATTAAATGCATTTTCAACTCACCATGAAGGTCAAGCCAATCACACTAGGCTTAATGGAAATCTTGTATATCTTTTTAATAGATTTGATGTGCAATTATAAGATTTATTACATGACAATCAAGATTGCATAACAAATTTTTGATGACACATGAATTTATTCTTTAAACCATTTGTTGACCATCTGAAACCATTTATTGACAGCTATTTTCTGGTGTGAGTCAGATTTCGGTGGCAAACAACCTCACAGAGAAATCCTATTGACTAATTAATTTATTTATTAGAAATACACCCACTTGGAGTTAAATCAAAGAATAACATTGGTTCACAGAAGATGCACCTGCGTATTTTGCTGAAAAGTTGATTTGCTACCTCATATGCAAGAAGTGAAAGAAGAGTTTCCCTTATAAGCATAAACAAAGAAATTTCTAATGATAGAGCGATATAAACTTGAAACATAAGGGAATTTTTGATTGGTGATCTTTAGGTAAGGTTTGTTGGGTTTTCCTATGTAATCCAATAACACTAACAATTTGTAGTAGTTGAAACATTATTTGAAACAATAAAAAAAGGGTGTTAACCATCCTTTATACATCGTAGTGATGTAAGCCAAGTAGACATGAATGCTAACCCTACTGGTCTCTCTTTCTTCTAATTACACCAGTTGTGCCTTCTTATTCATGGGATCAACATCAGCCACTCTTCTTTTTTATTTTCTTGCTATTCATTATCTCATCTAGAAATCTCAACATTGATTTCTATTTGTAGCACTTGTCGGTTAGCTTTATTTGGTAGACTATTGGTTAAATTTTGATTTTCTAATTCCACCATGTCAATTTCTGATGATACAACTATATGATGGGAAATTTAATTAGAATCAATGGCATCTAAAGCCTTTTTGTGGGCACCAACCTATTCTAAAAATTTGTTCCTGACTGCAAAGTATCATTATACATCCCAACTTCTATTATTTTTCCATTGTGCATTACCAATACAAGATCTGTAGTTGGCACGAATTCCACTTGATGGGTTACATATATATTCTTTTTACTCAAAATGCCAAGGATACATTCCTTTAATATGTGGGTAACTATATGTGCATCAACAAAAAGTTAAAAGGATCATCAAGTAGGTAGATATCTACATCTTGGTATAATGCCCATGCATACTTTGCTCTTTTTTTTGGGTCACCACTCAAAATTAATGTCTCTTTTTCCAATTACTATTTGGTTGCCATAGGAAAATAATTCAACACCTTTCTTCAAAGCATGGGCTTTGAGTATGTACTCATACCTAACCGTATTTATTTTTTTCCAAAACACAATATTGTCCTCAAATTTATAGCTTTATATCCATAGGGATTGAGGTAAATAAGTGTTTGTATCACTCAACCTAACTGTGCTAGAAACTCTCATTATTTCTCCTAGTATTATTGCTAAAAGGCTTGATTCATCTGACCCCATTGCTCCAAAAATTGTAACTATCATACCTCTCTATATACATATCTATATAAATTTTATTGATAGACAAGCAGAAGCATAGTCCCAAAAGAATTCTCCACCTTGGATATCGCCTGCAATATCAATTATGTTCTTGGATATTTGTTCTACAAAATTACATTGCAACCCTTCCTCTTTCAAAAATATGGACACATGATTTATGAATACTTTAGTTTGGGAAATCATGTATATGAACTCAGGAAGGGTTATATATAGGATCTTGAAGTAATCTAAATTTTACCAAAGAGGAGAGAATCTTGCCAATAGTTAGGAGCACTCCCATCAACATGCATGCACAAAATGTAGCAATTGATACTACTATAGGGGCTACCAAAAATACAAATGATAACATAGATTTTGTGAAAAGATACTTCTTCAGCTAACCACATTTTTCTTTCCTCAAAGTTTCAAGTTTCAATAGAGATCTGGTCTCCCATGCCTAAAATTTAAATATCCCCATGTATATCAATATTTCTGCTGTCATTCTCATCCTCAGGGTCTTTTTCTTCCATGATATTATCTTGTAACTTTTCTTGTAGATTTCCAATAGGTACATTTCCTACCATAACTATTATTGTGGCTTCTAGTCCTGTAAGTGAGGCCAAGTCCAAGCTCTTCGATAAGATAAAAGACCCAGCAAAAATTGTAAAGGGACATTCCATAATAATAAATTCATGAAAAGACTAGTTGATATCCCCTATACATTTTGCATCTACACTCATATAATTGATGATTTCACCACTTCTATTTTTTTCTTTGATTGACTAGAAAGATATAAACATTTCTTGTATATAGAAGCCATAAAAGATACTTTGGAATGTAAGCCTATCTACTACAATTTTAAAAAGAAGTGACATTGTGCCAAGGACTCTATCAACATTGCTACTATAAATGTGCAAGCTAGAGCGTAGCCTTGCTATGGAGACTTTTGGTTTCTATTCAAATATTGTACAAATACATTAATCAAATATGGAACTACACATTCTGCACAAGAATGTACTACTCTACAAAGAAAGCAATCAAGATTTTTTCTTTCCAAATAGACATTAGTGTACCTTTTTTCATTGGGTATCAAGAATACCTCCTGCCTCTAGCTGATCTTTGAAAACATTGTACACTTCTTGGGAGTGTTATATTCGGTAACTTTAGCTGATTTAAGAGAGAAAATAAGCATGTCATTATCATTCACAAAAGAACCCTATAGATGCATATTCTGAAATAAAAATCCTATAAATTTGCCTTACCATTATCCAATACTAGAACTAGATAACTATCAATAATAGTTGGAATTGGGTGAGCTACAGTAATTACTATGCAGTCAAAAAATTGATTGTGAAATGTGTGTTTAATAAGTCCATCAATTCTGATGTCCACTGATGTCATAGCTTCATTGAGCATCAATATGTGACTATATTTTAAAATTTCATGCCCTAAATACAAAAGTTAGTGTTGAACTACTCTCTAATTTTCTCTATTTTTGGTAACTACAAAAGGATTATCATCACCTAAATCCAAGTAGCATACACTACATCTAGGTAGCAAGGGAGCATGGTAAAAAGTCACTTTCTTTATGGAGGTTTGAGGTGAAAAAACCCAAATTTTAAAAATATCATTTATAGAAATAATCTTGACTTCTATTTGTTGGTATGCTGCCACATCTTGCAACTGTTTGATTGGATAGGTCTATTATATAGAGAAATTTCTTGGTTTGTGTTGAGGTTTCTTGGGGTTTGAAGAAAATCAAGAGGCATGTTCAAGCCTAGATCTAGAGTATTTTCTTGTCAAGAGATACCTAAAAACTATTTCATTAAAGGACCTAAAGGGGTAACAAGTTCTTAGGAAAATGTTTGGAAAGATAAAGATGATAGGCCACACTAATCAATGGTGGGATATCCTACCTTTGTTCAATCCAGTATTTTCCCTTTATTTAGTATAGATATCAATCAATGTGAGAGTGGATTTCCAACTTCTATATGTATTGAATGTATAACTGCAGCAATGCAAGAGCATACAGTTTAAAGCCAATGGAGAAATCAGAGGGATAATGGGGGGAATATGAGTTTTTAATTTTCATGTATCAAGGTAGCTATAATTAATCTGCCATGATCTCTCTTTATGATGATTGATAATTAATAGTGAAGGAAAGCTATAGATAGGCTGGAGAAATTTGGACCAGTTTCGAGGTCTATATCTGAATATTGACCCCTTTGTAATAAAGAATTAATTCCTTATGCATATCTGACCATTTCCTTCAAGCTCAAGATCTTTATTGGCTTGCAAGGTTGAATGGCATATGTGTATGTATAATTATGACATTTTTAGTGAATACAAGTAAGGCTTATTAGCTTTTCAAAAGGTTTAATATTTATAACATTTTTATCATATTTTTAAATTACAGTATTTTTCTTTTTGTAAATAGAGAATCATAAAAATTTCTATTATGATCATCAAACATAATAACAGTAAGGTCCTCAAGAACCAAGTTTATTTTCTTTTGTACAAACAAGTTCTTCAAGCTATCATTTCTTTAAGGCTTGCATAATTGAAAGTTTTTGTTAGTAGCTCACAAGGCTCTCTAAAGGCAAAGCTACTTCAAAATTGTATTGACTAATGCATGAAAGAATGTCACTTCCCATATCTCTACATCTAAATGGTCATCAATTGGATCTAGATTAGCATGCATACTTCCCTCAAACATTTTTGACTCTTGAGGAATAATACTTAGTTAGGATCTTAGATCATGGAGGCCTATCTCTGAGACATCAACATTGTCAATGTGAATTTTTAATGCAAAATGTTTCTTGAATGAGAGTAAATTTTCTACTTCCTATTTTTCCAACCACTCCCACCTTCATTCCTCAAAAAAAGTGGAAGATGTGGACCATATCATACCTAACAAGTTATTCCTCAACATAAATTTTTGATACATCTCCACATGGTTCTCATGTACTTAATTTCATTGATTATGGAAGACTTACCAGTAAAATCTAAATACAAAATTTGATAGAAGATCCACCCTAAACAACTACTCCATGGCTATAACAACATGCAAACTAGGTTGTGAAAAATTGAAAATAAATCTCACATATAATTTTTTTTCTCACAAATTGTTCTTCTTGATCAAAACTTTTAATGGTCATTGCTCCAGAGATGGACTTGAAAAAATGTTGTAGAATTGGAGCTTTAAACACTCCAACAAACTATGCCAATTCCTTGGCAGTGATTATATAATATTGTTGTTGGAAGCTAAAAAGTAGGATTTCTTAGCTTATTAAAATATTTAAAACATTACTATTCAAAGAAAAATGTTCAAGTTCAGCTAAAAATCTAGTTTCCAGAAGAAATTTTTCATTGTCATTACACAATCTAGTTATTTGTTACACATTTAACTACATTAACAACTTGTTTCTATCTTCAATAAATCCATGCAGACATAGACTTTGAATAGAAATACAATTCTTTGAACAGAAATACAATTTTTAATAGCATGATATGTAATGTTAGTTTAATGAAAATACTTGGTACCATATGGAAATTGTAGAATGACCTAGCAAGCAGCCTGAGACATAACTCCAATAATTCCCCAAAGTCGTATAATAGAAAAAGAAAACACCCCAAGTTCAAAAGGGATTGTTAAGTCTAAAATGCTCTAATCTATTGATGCCTATAGATGAATAAAAAATATTGTATTCCATCCCATAGTCATAATCAAATTGCAAAAATAATAAAATAAACAAAAGAAATTTAAGTAACTCATTTCAAAATATGCCCACTCAAAGTTGAATCATGGAATAAACTTGGGCCACAAAAGATGTACCTGTGCATTTTACTAAAAAGTTGATTAGCTTCCTTAAATGCAATAAGTAAAATAGGTTGTGGGAATAGGAATAGCTATTCTAGAATACTTATTTTGCGATAGAAAATGGGGGTACATATTCCTATTCTCCATTTGGTTCAGCTAGAATTTGATGGGGAATTCACAAACCAAAAAATTTATGTTTTCTAAAATTAAAAAAATTGAAATAGGAATACGTATTCCAATTCCACCTATTTGAGTGGAATTGCAAAACCTCATTTTTGGGCCAAAATTGGAATACGTATTCTTATTTTATTTTGTATTGCAATTCCAATTTGGTGCATCCAAACAAAGATTTCAAAATTTTATGAATTTACATATGCCTATTCCACTTGTATTCTGGTTGCCAGATGGACTAGAGGGGAAAAAATAAACAAAAAAGAAAGAAAGAAAGAAAGAAATTGCCTAATGATGGAGCAATTATATAAACCCAAATCAGAAGAGGGTTGTTAATTGGTGATCTATCACCAAAGATTATTGGGTTCGCCCATGCTATCCAATAGTCACTAGCTTAGTTTGATAGAAAAAGGAACCTGCACTTGGAGGAAGCCCACACCTAAAAGCCATTTCTAGTTACACCTCACATAAATAATGCCTTGTCATTTTGGATCGTGTTTCTTTGGTTGGTGTCATTGGCTCCCATTACCTCTTTGAGTCATAAGACATTTTTCTTCTATACACCCATACTAAATAAAATTGATGGTTCAAGAAATAAAGAACTATATATGCCTATCTAAGGTTAGGTAACTATTTGTTTTAATATCTTATTTGGTATTATATAATATTATTTGAGTAATTATTATTTATGTTAAATATGAATAAATGAAATTAATTATTTACTAATATAAAATTAATAATAGTAAGATGGAATTTTTTAATTAGCAATATATGAAACATTAAAAAATAGATAACAATTAACAGAAATTCAATATTTAAAAATTGATAATTGTAATCTATATTTTTTATTAATTTTATTAATTAATTTATTTTGAAAATCTAAAGTATAGGATAATGTCTTTTGGTAGAGTAGTTTGGTCCTTCTCACCAAGTAAATCTTGAGTCAAATTGTGACATTACTATCAAGATTCAACTTGCAATTTTTGAGTAAAACTCATCGACCCAGTTTTAGTTATTTCTTCAAGTTTAGAGGTATTTCCTTCACTCAAGGTTGCTTCAGAAGCACAATTGTATGACTGATTATTCACTATTAGTTTAGATAAATTGGTCTTGGCTTGAGCAACCATCTCTTGGAAACTTGGGCATTCGAATTCCAAATGGCTAGTGATATTTATTCTGTAGAATCTTGGTAGTAATAAGACATTTGGATCTGCTTCATCCCCAAGGCATTGCAAATTTGAGACCATGTTATCTACGAATCATGTTAATGTCATTCTTCCCTTAGGGAATTCTTATACACCCATGATAGGGCTATCATTGGATTTTCTCACCAAGTTCATATCTAGGGCTAGGACCTAAGAGGATCCTAAGTTTGTCTAAACAAACAATACTTCATTGGGAGTTTTATATTTAGTTATCATTTTCTTGACCTTAGGCTTGGTGTCAATCTTGATTTGATTGTTGAATCCTTTCCATAGTAACCACAATTGAGTGAAGTCAGTGGAGAATCAACCTCTCAAACATTTATTCTAGTCTTTGCTTAGAAGCATGTTGTATGTCTTGGGATTATCTACTACATTAATGTCTATAATGTCTTGAATTCAAGGATCTATAGTTAGGTGTATATGGGCATTCTTCAACATGTGGACAACTCTTACCTATGTCTTATCCAATTGTATAATCACCTTGTTTGTCATTTGAGGTGTAACTCCCAACTTTTTTCATATGGATAACATCATAAAATTACATGAGGTTTCAGAGTCAATGAGGCAATTGTGAAGATTCTTCCCAAAAATCTTAATGCATGATAGAAAAGTTGGGACTTTTACCTTTTCTTTGAACATACTGGGCATGGCTTCAATAACATTGACCTAATGATTAGGTGCTTTAAGAGTGTTCATGCCAGTGATTGACTTACTATGATTCAGAGTCTTCAACAAAGCCTCTCTTTGGCTAGGACAACTTTGTAATATTTCATACATCAAGATAAATTGCCTTGGTCTTCTTGAGTTCTTCTATCACACTATACTTTTCTATTGACCAGGTTGGATTTCTTAGCATAATAGGGGTATTTCCTATATGTTGGGTTTGAATAGGAGTTGGTATAGGGTTTTTGATGGCCTAAGGATCTAGAGATGTCAATTACATCCCAAGAAGGATTCTATCAGTGAGATGTTCCTTTTGACTTTTCAAATTGTATGTGTTCCTATTATTGTTACACAAAGTGAACATTTCTATCGGTCCCCTTTTGACTTCCTTGTTAAATAGAAACACAAACTCCTCATTTGTAGGATTTCCTTCTTTTTTACTTAGTAGAGCCTCGTAAGATTCTAGCAACATGGTGTTGAATTGCATGGGAGGTACATCTCTTGTACCTTGAAGATTATGGTTCATATCTTGGTCTCCCCCAAAGAAGGAACTATTAACATTGTCAAGGGCATTTTGGATCATGTCTATTTGATTGATTTTAATGAATTAAGTATTTTTTTTGTTGTTGTCAGTCAGGATGCTTCCATTTTTTGGGTGAGTGTTACACTATCAATTTTTCTGGAGAAATCGATTGTTATAATTTGTAGGGTTGATATTATTTCTCGGTATGTTGAAATTCCTTGTATGGTTATGGTTCTAACCATTAGTATTTTGAGCCTTGATGGAGTGTTGGAAATTATTGTTCTATCCCTATAGTAACCAAAGATGTGTGAGCTTATTTGTGATTCGAGACAAAGTTTTCTTCAATTGTTGTAGCTCATTGGTCATATTGGATTTTACTTTGGTGGGTGGAGTGGCCTTTTTCTTGAAGAAGGCTACCTTTTCTAGTTTCTATTTTGGATATGCAATGGAAGGGGTTGTAGTAGTAGTCATTTGCTATATTGGTATAGGGTTTAGAGGAGGAAATTGAGTAGGCACAACTTGTGCTCATGTTGGATATGAGGGAATTATGGTGGTAGAGTTGATTGTAGTCAACATATTTTGACCTCCATTGGGATTTTCTTATTTTTAAAAAGTGCTTGCTTCTTGAAAGATCTTCTCCAAGGTGTTGATATTGGCTATCAGAAGCATTCACAAGAAGATGGTTGTAAGTTGATCTATGGAGTTGAGGTATATAATTTGTATTATAGCCCCTAAGGTAACCATGTAAGGAGCTTCCAATATTTGATATGTCATATGAAAGTGATGTTTAAATAGGAAGATGGTCTTTGTAGGATCCCTCTTGATGGATAGAAACTGGTGGTGTAAGATAGTTAGGTTTACAAATGTTTTGAGCTAATCCAAAAATAGTTTCTAAAAGATCATCCAATCTGTGATAGTAGTTAGCAGTAGGTTCATGTACTAGTTGAATGCTACTTCTTCCAAAGTGAAAGAGAATAAGTGAAGTACCACATCCTCATGCTAAATCTATTTTAGGTTTTATATTTCTTTAAAGGCCTTAATGTGATCTTTCACTATTCAAATTTTACTATAAATGTACTTTGGTCAAAAGTGCTTAGTATTTTTGGGTAGGTCATGGAGTGGACCTTGTAACCTAATTGGAAAATCCTACACATTTACAAAGAAATCCATTGGTGGTGTTGGTAGTGTTTGGCTTTGTTACTAATTAGACATAGTTGAGGCAAAAGTGAGTTGTAAAGTAGAAGATGATGATGGAATGTGTGGTGGGAGTGAGGGGAGTCTTGGAATTCCCTTGTCTCTACAAGGCTCGTAAAAATGATTGAGTTCTAGAAACTAGTGATTATTGGGTAAAGGCCTCAAAGCTCACTGAAAGGGAGATGATGGATTAAAATGCTTTGACTTGCAAAACTTTGCACCTTCAAACCTATGAAATAGCAAGGTTACAAAGTTGTGCACTTGCGACCCTATAAATTTGCACACCTTCGAACCTATCAGACTATGAAAAAAAAAACTATAAAAAGAGAACTATGAAAACAAAAAGCTTGTCAAATTGCAAAACTATAATTTGGACATAACTATGTTCAATTGGCCCTCCTTCTAGCACCACTTATATTAAGCGGTCATTTTGCACAACACCAACAACAAAAATTCTTACAAATTTCTCTCTTGAAAAGATGATATAAATAATCAACTCCAAGGTTTTAGATTTTCTTTTTCCAACTCCTTATGAAGCTCAATGGAAGATAAATGTGAATGTTCACAAGGAGGCCTTTATTGACATCTTTTGATAATTTTGCACAATTCAAACATAACTACAATCGAATAATTTTGTATGTTATCATGAATGAAAGTTTTAACAATATGACTATATGAATTCCTATTCTAACCATGTTTCAAAAGTAAATGAGAAAGATAGGGTAATAAGAGATTGAAGAAAATTAATTAAAATAAAACTCCTAATGGATACAAGTCAAAGAAACCATTTGTCTATGAATTAAATCTTCAAAAGGATCAATAGAAAATTGGTGAAATTATCAGCAATGTGTCCTCAAATACACTAGTGAAATAATTAAAGGAAACAATTAATACCAAAATATGTTTGATGATTTATCAAATCATGTAGCCATGGAGAGTGCACACACACCAAACAAATTGCTTTGTAAAAACATAAGCCTAATCCTTTCTCCAATCATCACAACAAAGAAATTTGTTAGAAAATAACAAAAACTTGAACTAAAAAAATTCATGGTTATTCAAACACAATAAGACAATTGGCTCCATTTCAATTCATGAACATAAAATTCATAAAGTAAATGCTCATTCCAACAAGACAAGGTACACACAGAATGAGAGAACCAATAACATACTTTATTGCTAGATCAAATTTACACAATCCATTGCATAAATATATTGATTTTTTTTTGGATTCGATGATGTAAAGATTTTTACCATCAATGTTTCAAATCACACTATGTGATCCATCATCAGGATGAAAGAGAGTAAGATATGTCAAAATCTGTTGCTCTCTTTCATCTTGATGATGGATCATATAGTGTGATATGACACATTGATGGTAAAAATCTTTACACAATCGAATCTAGAAACGAATCAATATATTTATACTTTATTGCATCAAATATCTGGTCCAAAATACATATTACAATGATGTATTTATAATAAACCTCATCTTTCATGCATTTTTGGATGTAGGTGTTTTTTCTTGTAGAAAACATGCTAATATTACTAATTTTATGAAAACTATTCATAAGCAATATCCTAACTAGGTGCTAAGTAGGCCTACACACTTTATTTTATTCATTAATCAGTACATGGAGATTTACATGGATTTAACAATAAATAAGAAGAAGAAGATGAGAGAGGTGAAGATTAGGAGCCTCTATAACTTCTAAAAAACTAAACTCAGCCTCTTTCAAGCATCACTATCAGTTAAAATCTTGCCAAAATACATTTTTGATGCATGAAAACAACTCAAAAATTATATAGAGGCATCCTTGGTTTCTTAACTTTCCTACTCTTTTTAGCCAATGGTTTTCGAGTAGTAGTTATTACCAAGTTATAATAGTTACCAAGTGGTTGTTTTGGTTGTGTGATAGTTTCAACTGAGTTTCTATCTTTGATCAAGTTTCTTCAATTTTTGAGTTGGTTCATAGTCTATTTGTCAAGTTTCATCCAAGTTGTAGATGATGTTGAGTTCCTTTGTTGATCGAGTTACAATTCCAGTGTTGATCAAGTTGTTGTTGGTGCCGAGTTGCAGTGTTGACCGAGTTCTAGTTCTGACCAAGTTTAGTATGAACTAAGTCTCTTTGGTGATTGAGTTCTTTGTATACTAAGTAAGCTGGTGATTCTTTTGATGGTCATTTGTGTCTTGGTCCTTCATTGATTGAGATTTTTGTGTTTGGTTCTATTTGAAGCCAATCTTTGCATTGAATTTTGTGATAGGTATTTAATATTTGTTGTGAGCCAACTTGTGGCTTGGTTACGCATTTAATGTATGGGTTTATTTAGTTGGTAATTTTTAACAAGCTAGCTTGTGGTTGTGCAATTATTTAAAGGGTTCTTGGGTAGATTTTTAAGCATTATTATTTGATGATGAAGATGTAGTGAGGCATGTAGAAGTCATTTAGTTGAGGATTCTTAGCATGGAGTAGGTTGGAGATAGAAGTTTTTATTTGAGTTTAGAGATCTATTCTTCTTTGAAAGATGTATTCTTCTTTGGAATGGCTATAACCTAGAAGGCCATATATCTAGGCATGTCGGATGTAAACTTCTTGATTCGAATATATGAAATATTTTCTCTCTGGATTTGAATCTCATTCCTCTTGTTCATTTTTTGTTGTGTGTTTGTTTGCTAGGATCCAGATTATGTCTGGTAGGGGTACCTTTGAATTCTCACTACATCAGATGGTATTAGAGCTCAGTGTTCCTGAGTGTGCAAATAGATCACCAAAGTGTGAGGTAGTTTGTACTAGGACCTTGGTTTGGGAAAATTTTTATCTTAGAAGATTTTTCTTTGGAAGTCCTAGCTTGTTGGTAAATTTGGTGTAGGGAAAATGATTTTCATATTTGAACTAGACTTGCAGAGGACTTGCCATTTAATTGTGTTCCTTGTTATATGAAAGATGGTTCATGGAAGGAGAGATGCTGATCCAGAGTTCTTTGACATGCTAATAAGGTGGATTTTTATAATGTCATTAATTTACATGTTTCTAGAGAAATGAGTATACATATTGTTGCTACTACTATTATGGATGTGAGTTCATATGTTGTTTCTGATTGGGTTTGTGATTTGGATATTGTTTTTGATCTAGTTTTCATATATGAGGATGTTATTATGGATGTTTGTGATGATAAGTTTCAGATATTACTCATGGAACATTGTGGTTTTTAGTTAATCCCTATGAGTGAGTATTTTGATTGGTTGTATGGGATTTTGATTTTTGGATGGATGAAGCACAAATGATTGATTTTCAAACTTGATCTTTTATCCTTGATGGAGTGGAAACCTTTGGTGAAGATGAAGATTAGAGAAAAGTTTTCTTTTAGAATCAAAATGTGGGACACATTTTTCTATTTACCTAGGAAGCCTAATGTAGGACCATATGAAGTCATTTCTATTTACGTTGGTAGTATGATGCAGGGGCATCCTTGGTTTCTTAACTTTTCTACTCTTTTTTAGTCAATGGTTGTAGAGGAGTAGTGATTACTGAGTTATGATAACTACCAAGTGGTTGTGTTGGTTGTGTGATAGTTTCAATCGAGTTTCCTTCTTTGACCTAGTGTCTTCAATTATTGAGTTGGCCAGTAGTCTATTTGTTGAGTTAAAATGTTTGTCGAGTTCCCTCTAAGTTATAGATGATGTTGAGTTCCTTTGTTAACCAAGTTACAATTCCAATGTCGACTAATTTACTATTGGTGTCGAGTTCCAATCTTGATCAAGTTCTAATTTTGATCAAGTTCGATATGAACCAAGTCTCTTTGGTGACCAAGTTCTTTGTATGCCAAGTAAGCTGGTGATTCTTTTGATGGTTGATCGTATCTTGGTCCTTCATTGACTGAGTTGTTTGTGGTTAGTTATAGTTGGACCCAACCTTTGCATTTAATTTTGTGATAGGTATTTAATAATTTTTTTGAGATGACTTGTGGCTTGGTTATGCCTTTAATGTATGGATTTATTTAGTTGGTAATTTATAATAGGTCGACTTGTGGCCATGCAATTATTTCAAGATGTCTTGGGTAGAGTCTAAGGTATTATTATTTGATGATGGAGATGTAGTGAAGAATGTAGAATTCATTTAATTGAGGAGTCTTAGTGTGGAGTATCTTGGAGATAGAAGTTTGCATTTGAGTCTAGAGATTTTTTCTTCTTTGAAAGATGTATTCTTCTTTGTAATGGTCGTAACCTGAAAGGCCATACAGTCGGGCATGTTGGATGTAAACTTCTTGATTTGAATATATGAAATATTGTGTCTTTGTATCTGAATCTCATTCTTCTTGTTCATTTTTCAATGTGTGTTTGTTTGTTTGGATCTAGATTACCTTTGCTAGGGGTACCCTTATATTCTTGCTACATTACATGCCAAAACTAACAAGATTTTCTATCTCCACAAAATTTAGTTTCCAACATTTTGGTCTTGTTGATTTTTGAAAAAAATGATGTCCGGATGAGCCTTCTTGAATGTCTTTATAAGTTCAACCACTCCTTGATGTTCGGGGAGATTGAGAGATTGATATTGGCTTCTCACTTCTCTATGAAAATTGCTCACCTGTTGCCTTATTGCTACAAAATCATCCAATTTTGAGTCCATCTCCTTAAGCACCTCCTCAGTCTTGAAGATTAATCTAACATCATTTTTTGAGGCTACTACTTCAAAGGAGGCTTACAATTATTGGAGTACTACCTCTGTGGTGTTGAGTTGTTCTTTGGAGTGATTTTTGAAAATCTCTAGGCTTGTCACATTATAAAAATTATTTTCTTCTAAAATATGAGTCTAAACACTATGTTGCATTTCCTAGATGTCTTTATACAAAGCTAGCATGACACTATTTATGGCGTGCATGCTTCCACCCAACATCGATCTTGTCCAACTCTTCTCACAATTAAATAGCTAGTAGAGTCTAATAGTTTTGACCCATTATGGTTTTAAGTGATTCTAAACCCTTTTTCCAAGAGGACACCTCATCTATAAGCCCAAAATCTTGATTTAATACTCTTGTCATGTTACCCACATTCTTCCTAATACTATGCAAAATGCACATATTTCCCTCTATTATCTCCTCCCCTCTATCTTCAAAACTAAGGTGCCATCTCTTGCATGCATCCAAAAATGAATTATTGGGGCCTACTTTTCAAGAATTTTTTTGTTGGAAATATGGTCAAATATATTTATTGATGGTTTTCATTTATGGAAACATGTATTCAACATTTCATTTATGCATATAGGATAGAAAATTGTCTAAGTGTAAGACAGTTTGCAGTAGCATAGAGAATAGGTGTGATGTGTATGCATGACTCATTGAAAGTTAGACTATGCGTATTTGAGGAAAGCTCTATGAAATTTTCATGATGATGTATACTAGTTCGCAAGTGCATACGAATAGTACAACATGTGTTATGATTGAACTACCAGTACAAGTATTTAATAGTGCATAATAGAGAATTGAAGAGTATGACATGAGGAATTATTTTGGTTACAAAATAATTACTAAGTCATAATGAGCCAACTATGTGGATATTAGTCCATAAGTTATTTTATATTATGTCAAGTATGTGAAGATATGAAGGCCGACTAAGAAAATAATTATGAAGATGTGAGGTACAAGTAAAGATCTTATCTTGTGAAGATAAGTGAAAGTAAAAGTGGAAGAAGTGTGTGCAATATATGATGTACCATGTGATCTATGTGACATTTGTGATTAATGATATGAAAATTACATCTAATATATGATCAGAGCAAGTGTGAATTAGAACAGATAGAAAGTATTGTATGTATATCTATTCTTATGAAAAACTATATTGTATAATTGCATGTTAGGGCAGTGAGATCTTCTTGCATACATTGTATTTGATCCACTAACTCATAATAGGGATGTAGCAACTCTTAATAGGGTTGAGGCTTATAACAAGGCCTAGTCCTCTAACAAAGACACTATATGTACTTCATAGAGTCCTAACAGGGTCAATATCCTTAATAGAATCCCTATTGTTTAATGAATCATCTAGTGGGTATCGTCCCCACTAATTTTTCCCCTTGGCCAAGGTTTCCCTAGTTAACAAATAATGGTGTTATGAGTTCTCTATGTGCATAGTTATATTTACTGATCAACATTGTTGGTTTACTTTCATATACAAGTTATAAAGTAATTAACAATATTTAGTTGTGGGCAAAAGTTTGTAGAATACTAATTCATCCCCCCTCTTAGTATTATCTATTTCTACCAATTGGTATCAGAGCTTTGTTATTTAGGAGAATTTTAATAGCTTGAGTAAGGTCCCTAAAGATATGGAATAGTTGAAGGAAAACCTTGAAGAATCTCTTGAACAGATTGACCTTTTTATTGAAGAAAGAGATTACCTGAAAGATAGATATGAAGATGCAAAAGTCTACATTGGTAGATTGAAAGACAAGATTGATGATCTGAAATCTAGCAAGGAATCAATTGCACAGACTAGTGGCAATGATGAATTAGGAGATCATTAGAAAGAAAATAAGATTTTGAAACATGAACTAAAAATCATTGAACTTAAGTTAACTCTTAAGAAAAATGGGGGAAAAAATGAACCTAAACTAAAAATTGACAATGCAAATCTTAGATCCTAGTTAAGTCAAGTGACATCTGAACTTGATACTATCAAGATTGAGCATGTAGAATTGGAAAAGTATAATAGCATTATGAAAGGTGTCATGCCCAAAATATATGGGCAAAACACACACAATTTTTTATTTTTATTTTTTTAAATTAAGAACTATGATTAAATAAGATAACATGGTCGTAAAAGATTTTAAATTCTTAACTATAATGGAATTAATTGTTTGAGTAGTTTTAAATTCAGATACCCATAGGTACTTTGAAACTAGATGCAAGTTCACCATTGATATAAAAGGTTACAACATAATTTCAACATTTCAAAAAAGGGATTATTTGGGTGAACTGAAAATTTCCTAGTAAATCAATTAATTAAATTAAACAACTAATCCATTTAACTACAATCCTAATCCATCAATCTATTATGATGATTCCTTAAAATGTTACCTCCTAAAGATGACAATAGATTAACACAACTTATTCGATACACCAAATGACCTACTTGCCAAAATGACAACTATCTCTCAATTACATAACCTTGTCTAACATCAATTTAATTATGATCAACATACCACTAACCTTATAACAAATTGATTAACTAGTCCCTTCCATTAACTTAATAACTTGAATGACATTACAAATTTAATCATTTACTTTAGGCTTAATGTCATTAATTAACCTCTTTCAATTTCATTCTAAGATAATTACATCATGATCCATAGTCTACCCTAAACAAAACTTATCAATTACTAGAATACTAACATTAAGAGAATTTAGAATTCTAAACAATCAATTAAATTTAACTATTCACCTCATGCTAACTACGTTTTAAAATTTTAATCCAAAATCTAACTAACCTTAAATATACATACACATTAGAGGTAAACTTTATTATCAATTGTACTATCTACATTTTAATTTAAAATTATCTCCAACATACTTATAACAATCTAATTTATAAATCTATTAAGAAAAATATCCATTACATTATACTTAATTGATTAGAACGTCCATTTAAATAATATAAAACTAATTATTTGAAATGTTACATAAATGAACACCCCCTAAAGTAACGTACTACATATAATTAAGTAATCTTTATGCTAATCAAAAAATTTATTAAAATCTATAATTCATTAAAACAATCCTAAACTTTAAAATAACTAACTACTAAAAATCTATGTCAATCAAGACTATTAATTAAGCTTACATAAAATTTATTTAACTAATGAATAAAACCAAAACTAATTCATGATATAACATATAATTTAAATATCTAACAGCTAAACACATACAATTACTAAACATAAGAGTACCAAATGACTAATATAGAAACTAAAACTAATCTAATTACAAATAATTCATAAACAACCAATATTAATTTAAGAAAATTAATTACTAATACATAAATTAAAATTTCTAACAAATTAAGTATCTTTACATATCTAAAAGGAAACAATGCTAATCAACAAACTTATACAATACTAACTTACTAACTTAACAACATAGTAACCTACACTAACAAAAAAAAACTTTAATTTCACCTAACCCATTCAAATCCTATCCTGCCCACTAGCCAACCCATGTGGCATCTACCCATGCCTAAGCCTATACCCCTGCATGCTTCCCTAAGCACTGACTGGTGCACTATGGGTAGGTGTGCCCCACCTAAGGCTGCGCTTGAAGTACCCAAGGAGGGTGACCAAAGGTTATCAAAGAGTTTGCATTCAAACTCAACAAGACACATGCGCCTAACAAAAAGTTTGCATTCAAACCAAACAAGACACATGTGCCTCCACCCATGTGGTTTCCTACCATGTAAAGGTTAAGGAGGAAGTACACGGTGTTGTCACCCATAGTTGCATTGAAAATGTTTAAAGAAAAAATCTGCCCTTATTTCTAAACTGGCGCCTAATACAAAGGGTGACAAGATATGCATTAATTTTATTTTTTAAGGCTTCCACACTCATCTCTCCCCCAATCACATCCTAGGTGATGTGCTTCCCCAATCAGATTGACTTGCAAGGTAAGTTATGTTAGACATGCCAGCCATAGTAATAAGCCTAGGATAGAGAAGTAATTAAGTTAAAAGTTTTCTAGGTAAGAATAGGAAAGGGGGGGTGAGAAGTTAAGTGTTAAAGTTGAGTAGGTAGATATGTTAGGGTATTTAGATTATTAAAAATTACATATATATATATATATATATATATATATATTGTGATATCCAAGCAATCATTTCTATCTTATTGACAACATTGATTCCCTTTTTCAAGCATACTATTACAAAGATATGTATAAGGTTATTCTTTTTTTTTCCTCTTCTCCTATAGTTATGCTTTATCAATCATCATATGACAAGGATATGTGTTCCTTTTATTTAGAATTCAAAGTAATGCATAAATTTCTTATTCAAATTGATTTTGACACTTATTTAATTTAACAAGGAGAGAGATAACTTTGTTGTCTACAAAATAGGATTTTCATTTCCTCTTAATACATAAACATCGAATTGGAAAGTTCAACATATCAAATTACTTTCCCTTCACATAATTGAAAACTTGAGAATTCATTATTCGAAGACATTACCCATTAATCTATTTTCTCACATACAAATGCAAAATTTGAAATCACATAAAAACAATGCAAGGAGGTTTTCTCAATTCTTTTCTTTCTCTATTATTCACCTAGTTCAAATCTCTATCAGGAAAGAACCAGTAATAAAACCCGACATCCTTGCCAATACATCAAAATTTAAATACATTTTACATAATATTACAATTCAATTGAATTCTCTTCTAGGTCCTTCAGAAGTGCTTTCTTCCAATGCCTTCAATACATCAAGGAAACCAAGGAGAAGATGAGAGATGACCTAGGGTGAAACATCATAACATCAAGAACAATTTCAGCATACACCCCAACCCAGTTTTACATAATAGGTCCAAGCATAGAACCTGACTACAAGGGAGGTATATTTTTCCAATGGGAGACATCAATCACCATACCATAACATAGCCCTTTTGAGGCTAAAACTTTAAGAACTTTCGTTCATCTACAAGACCCTTTCGAGGCTATTACCACAAGGATTTCCATTCCTTTCCATATCAATAATTTACAATATCAAGCAAGGTATGTGATGACAATTAGGGGCCCATACACCCTACCCTCTTTCCCTCCTCTCACCATGAAAGGAGACTCTACACCATTAAGGTCCAACTAAGGCCCTTCCCCCATACATTGCCATGTCTTCCCTATCCAAGGGTGAGTAATGGAAAAACAATCCCCATGAAATCCCCTCAAAACAAAACATCAAGACAAGCATAAAAATAACATCAAGAAAAAGTTAAAATCCCTCCAAATCAATTCCAACACACAAGCAAGAAAAACAAAGAACAACACAATGCCTTATTCATGATTCAAGCATGAACAAAATGAAGAACAAATTCAAAAGAGTGAAGAAATCCTACCTTCACAAAGAGTTATGGTAAAATGGTAAGTTGAGAAGAGCTTTTCCTTTTTCTTCCTTCAATCTTCCAACCTTCTCTAAAAACTAGAGATTGGGTAACAACCCAAAAACTACTCCAAAATGCCTCTAAGTATGATCCTTAACTCAACTAGACTTCAAGTAACCTCAAGATGAAGTTTGAGTCACCAAATCAAGTAGGAGACAAATCAATTTTCCCAATCAACCAAAAGTAGGGTTTTTGAGTGACCCTAAAAGTCAACCAAGGAGGCTAAGGGGGTGGAAAGTACTCCCCACCCATACCCTTACCTCTAGGGCACTTAAATTTAATGTTTTTAAGCCTTTAAGACTTAATAGGAAACAAACAAAGGCTAGGGGAATAGTAAGACCAATTAACAACCTTCAAAGGTTAACAATGCAAGGATAGCACAAATTAACAAGGGGTTTAGTTCCATCTTTTCATTAGGTTTTCCGACTAAATATCCTGCACACTCATTGCACACATTAGTAGGTTCAAGAAATCACATGCATTATGTAATTTACATATCAAAAAAATCATATAAATTAAAACATCCATTTTTCTGATAATTAATTATTTATTTAATTCTACTCATATTTTTTACTATTAAAATTACATAATCAAGTGTTAGTTTTGTATTAATTTACTTCATCATTGTACATGTTTATAAAGCATTAAATGATGAAAAAAAATATCTAAAAGTAAAGCATCACACATCATAAATTGCATAATAATGTTAAGTGCATCAAATAATGTTTGGACATATTGAGTCATGAGTATTAAAATAATATTGTATCATTGATGCTAGAATGGGTCAGAGTGAGGGCTCACATCCTCCCCCACTAGGCATGAACTTCCTCCTAGATTTCATCAAAAAGATATGGGTACTAAGATCACATCTATGCCGCATCCTCCCATGAAACTATAACCTCATCATAGCAATCCCACTGGACCCTAACCTGGTCCAGCTCTCGACCTTAAAGTGCTAGGGTCTATTGGGAAATAATATGGATAGGCTCTAGCACTAACTGGTTGTCTGACTCCACCTATAGCCTCAATAACTATAGCCTGATGCTCAGCTTGACAGTTATCAACTACTGCAAAAACTCTGTGGGACTTGCCCATGTCTCCAATTGTCAGCTCTAAGAAAGCCCCTCTCTGACCACTAGATGATTATCCCTGCGGACACTCTCTAGCTATATGACCCATGCCACCACAAGTGTAGCATGGTCCTTAGGTATAAGATAGTGCATCCTATGATCCAAACTACTATGGACCTCTTGACCTGATAGACCCACTGTATCCACCCCTGGAAGACTGTTGAGTCTTCTCTGACTATGGCTATGGGGCATGTACTTTCTGATCCTACTGTGACTGCCACTACTTGGGCTTGGAGACCTAATAACCCTGTGAGGGTTCTTACTACTGCTACTACTGAGACTGTTGGCCCTTATAGGACCTTGGTGTATAGTTCTAATTCCCTTTACAAGGGGGTCTCTGCTGGGTAGAGTTTTGGTTCTGAGACAGATCTTGTGACTCCTGCCTACCTTGAGTATCCTCAGGAACTAGTGCTATCTCCACTTCCTATCTTAAGGTGGTAGGGAAGGCCATATGAATTGGACCCTAAAGTGAGAAATTCGGACCCATTTTAAAGTGATGTACTCACAATTTCTCATCCTTTATGTATTCAACATAAGGAAGGAGCTCAAGAAACCTACTCTCATACTAAGCTATTGTAAGGCCCCTCTGATATAGAGAATGAAACTCCTCTATCTACTACTTTCTGAAGTGCTCTGATAGGTACCCCTCTCGAAACCTCTCCAAGAAAAACTCCCATGTGAGGGTATCCATCCTCACTCCTCCTATAGTCTCCTCCTGATGCCACCAATTGGAGGCATCTCCTCTGAGCTGATGGACTGCAAGACATGCCTTTAGATTACTCTCATAAGGACATAATCTAAAGCACTATTGTAGGCTCTTTAATAGGCCTCTGCTACTGTTCCCTCAGTGGAACTGATAAATAATGGTGGTTTGAGCCGTATCAACTCCCTAATATCATCTCCTATATGCCTAAGAGGTATGTCAAGTGGGGGTCATTTTTAGTGTATTGACTCACCCTCATGCTCACCCTAACCCTCTAATTGCCTCAGTGGGGGACTCCTAGTGCTCTCTCTGCCTCTAGGTCTGCCTCCTTTGGGTCCCTCTACTTCCACTATGGGAATCTTTTGACCTGGCTGAACTACAGGTGCTACCCTCTACTGAACTAGACCAATCAATGTTTGAAGGGCATCTATAATGTAACAATTTGGGTTAGGTGGTGGTGGTCCATCCTCTTTTCCCGCTCTACCACCCCTTTCCCTACGACCTTTGCCTCGTCAGTTGCTTCGAGTAACAAGAGGCATCCTACACAATTTAATGTTTAGTTTTAAGTTTTAGAAGCATAAAAGTTTTAGGTTCCTAGTGTTGAAACACAGGCTCTGATACCAACATGTCATGCCCAAAATATATGGGCAAAACACACACACAATTTTTTTTTAAAAAAAATTAAGAACTATGATTAAATAAGATAACATGGTCGTAAAAGATTTCAATTTTTTAACTATAATGGAATTAATTGTTCGAGTAGTTTTAAATTCAGATACCCATAGGTACTTTGAAACTAGATGCAATTTCACCATTGATTATAAAGGTTACAACATAGTTTGAACATTTCAAAACAGGGATTATTTGGGTGAATTGAAAATTTCCTAGTAAATCAATTAATTAAATTAAATGACTAATCCATTTAACTACAGTCCTAATCCATCAATCTATTATGATGATTCCTTAAAATGTTACCTCCTGAAGATGACAATAGATTAACACAACAACTTATTCGATACACCAAATGACCTACTAGCCAAAATGACAACCATCTCTCAATTACATAACATTGTCTAACATCAATTTAATTATGATCAACATACCACTAACCTTATAGCAAACTAATTAACTAGTCCCTTCCATTAACTTAATAACTTGAATGACATTACAAATTTAATCATTTACTTTAGGCTTAATGTCATTAATTAACCTCTTTCAATTTCATTCTAAGATAATTACATCCCAAACCATAGTCTACCCTAGAAAAAACTTATCAATTACTAGAATACTAACATTAAGAGAATTTAGAACTCTAAAAGATCAATTAAATTTAACTATTCACCTCATGCTAACTATGTTTTAAAATTTTAATCCAAAATCTAACTAACCTTAGATATGCATGCACATTAGAGGTAAACTTTATTATCAATTGTACTATCTACATTTTAATTTAAAATTATCTCCAACATACTTATAACAATCTAATTTATAAATCTATCAAGCAAAATATCCATTACATTATACTTAATTGATTAGAATGTCCATTGAAATAATATAAAACTAATTATTTGAAATGTTACATAAATGAACACCCCCTAAAGTAATGTCCTACATATAATTAAGTAATCTTTATGCTAATCATAATTTTTATTAAAATCTATAATTCATTAAAACAATCCTAAACTTTAAAATAACTAACTACTAAAAATCTACATAAATCAAGACTATTAATTAAGCATACACAAACTTTATTCAACTAATGAATAAAACTAAAACTAATCATGATATAACATATAGTTTAAATATCTAACAACTAAACACATACAATTACTAAACATAAGAGTACCAAATGACTAATATAGAAACTAAAACTAATCTAATTACAACTAATTCCTAAACAACCAATATTAATTACTAATACATAAATTAAAATTTCTAACAAATTAACTAACTATCTTTACATATCTAAAAGGAAACAATGCTAATCAACAATCTTATACAATACTAACTTACTAACTTAACAACATAGTAACCTACACTAACAAAAACAAACTTTAATTTAACCTACCCCATTGAAATCCTATCCTACCCACTAGCCAACCCATGTGGCATCTACCCATGCCTACGCCTATACCCCTAAATGTTGCCCTAAGAACTAATTGGTGCACTATGGGTAGGTGTGCTCCACCTAAGGCTGCGCTTGAAGTACCCAAGGAGGATGACCAAAGGTTATCAAAGAGTTTGCATTCAAACTCAACAAGACACATGCACCTAACAAAAATTTTACATTCAAACCAAACAAGACACATGTGCCTCCACCCACGTGGTTTCCTACTATGTAAAGGTTAAGGAGGAAGTACAGGGTGTTGTCACCCTTAATTGCATTGAAAATGTTTTAAAAGCAAATTTGCCCTTATTTCCAAACTGGCACCTAATACAAAGGGTGACAAGATATGAATTAATTTTATTTTTTAAGGCTTCCACACCCATCTCTCCCCCAATCACATCCTAGGTGATGCACTTCCCCAATCAAATTGACTTGCAAGGTAAGTTATGTTAGACATGCTAGCCATAGTAATACGCCTAGGATAGAGAAGTAATTGAGTTAAAAGTTTTCTATGTAAGAATAGTAAAGGGGGGGTGAGGTGGGTGAGGAGTTAAGTGTTAAAGTTGAGTAGGTAGATATGTTAGGGTATTTAGATTATTAAAAAGTTTAAATATATATATTTTTTGTGATATCCAAGGAATGATTTCTATCTTATTGACAACATTGATTCCCTTTTTCAAGCATACTATTACGAAGATGTGTATAAGCTTATTCCTTTTTTTTTTCTCTTCTCCTATAGTTATGTTTTATCAATCATCGTATGACAAGTATATATGTTCCTTTTATTCATAATTCAAAGTGATGCATAAATTTCTTATTCAAATTGATTTTGACACTTATTTAATTTTACAAGGAGAGAGATAACTTTGTTGTCTATAAAATAGGATTTTCATTTCCTCTTAATACATAAACATTGAATTGGAAACTTCAACATATCAACTTACTTTCCCTTCACATAATTGAAAACTTGAGAATTCATAATTCGAAGACATTACCCATTAATCTATTTTCTCACATACATATGAAAAATTTCAAATCACATAAGAGAAATGCAAGGAGGTTTTCATAATCTTTTTCTTTGTCTATTATTCACTTGGTTCAAAGCTCCATCGGGAAAAAACTAGTAAGAAAACTTGACATCCTTGGCAATACATCAAAATTTAAATACATTTTACATAATATTACAATTCAATTGAATTCTCTTCTAGGTCCTTCACAAGTGCTTTCTTCCAATACCTTCAATACATCAAGAAAACCAAGGAGAAGATGAGAGCTGACCTAGGGTGAAACATCACAACATTAAGAACAATTCAAGCATACACCCCAACCTAGTTTTACACAATAGGTCCAAGCATAGAACCTGATTAGGGGGGAGGTGGATTTTCCCAATGGGAGATGTCAATCACCATACCATAATATAGCCCTTTCAAGGCTAAAACTTTAAGAACTTCCATTCTTCTACAAGGCCCTCTTGAGGCTATTACCACAAGGATTTCCATTCCTTTCCATATCAAGAATTCACAATATCAAACAAGGTATGTGATGACAATTAGGGGCCCATACACCCTACCCTATTTCCCTCCTCTCACTATGAGAGGAGACTCTACACCATTGAGGTCCAACTAAGGCCCTTCCCCCATACCTGGCCACTTCTTCCCTATCCAAGGGTGAGTAATGGCAAAAAAATCCCCATGAAATCCCCTCAAAACAAAACATCAAGAAAAGCATAAAAATAACATCAAGAACAAGTTAAAATCCCTCCAAATCAATCCCAACACACAAGCAAGAAAAAAAAAGAACAACACAATGCCTTATGCATGATTCAAGCATGAACAACATGAAGAACAAATTTAAAAGAGTGAAAAACTCCTACCTTCACAAAGAGTTATGGTAAAATGGTAACTTGAGAAGAGCTTTTCCTTTTTCTTCCTTCAATCTTCCAACCTTCTCTAAAAACTAGAGATTGGGTAACATCCCAAAAACTACTCCAAAATGCCTCTAAGTATGATCCTTAACTCAACTAAACTTCAAGTAACCTCAAGATGAAGCTTGAGTCACCAACTCAAGTAGGAGACAAATAAATTTTCCCAATCAACCAAAAGTTGGATTTTTTAGTGAGCCTAAAAGTTAACCAAGGAGGTTAAGGTGGTGGAAAGTACTCCCCACCCATACCCTTACCCCTAGGGCACTTAAAATTTAATTTGTTAAAGCCTTAAAGACTTAATAGGAAACAAAAAAAGGCTAAGGGAATAGTAAGACCAATTACAACCATCAAAGGAAAACAATGCAAGGATAGCACAAATTAACAAGGGTTTTAGTTCCATCTTTCCATTAGGGTTCTTGCCTAAATATCTTGCACACTCATTGCACACATTAGTAGGTTCAAGAAATCACATGCATTATGTAATTTACATATCAAAAAAATTATATAAATTAAAACATCCATTTTTCTAATAATCAATTGTTTATCTAATTCTACTCATATTTTTTACTATTAAAATTGTATTATCAAGTGTTAGTTTTGCATTCATTTACTTCATCATCGTACATGTTTATAAAACATTAAATGATGGAAAAAAATATATGAAAGTAAAGTATCACACATCATAAATAGCATAATAATGTTCAGTGCATCAAATAACATTTGGACATATCGAGTCATAAGTATCAAAATAATAATGTATCATTGATGCTAGGATGGGTCAGGGCAAGGCCTCACAAAAGGAGAATTGACACAAGATAATAAATAGTTAGAGAAACTTTATTATATTAGTGAGAAGGTAGATCAATAGATATTTCACTAGAGATCTTCTTATGATAAGATGGGACTTGGATATCTGATTGGAGAGAAATCAACCAAGAAAGTTGAAATTAGAAGAGAACCAAATCTAGTTATTGAATCCCCTAAGGAATATGATCTAAGTAAGGTAGAAACAAGCACATCTACTAAAGTATCAAAGAAAGTAGAATTGATTAATTTATCAAAGAAACATGATGAACTTAAGAAAATAAAGAAAGTTGATGAACCTAAGCAAGATGAACCACCCAAGGAAGTAAGATGTGAGTTTAGAGGTAGATGCTTCAAATGTAATAAATTTGGACATATGAAAAGAGATTGCATAGGTAAGTTTTTTAAACCTATTAATGATTTCTATTGTTATAATTGTCATGGTTATGGACATAAAGCAATAGAACATAAGAAACCTAAGTTTGATGGTGATAATGAAAATAGTAGAATGTTTAGGAATACTAACCATATAGCTAATGAAGATGAAGATCATAGAACAAATCCAATGATGGAGAGAAATCTAATGGAGAAAAGAGCCAATTCATGTGGTACAAGTGTAACAAACTTGGAAATATTGCAAGGAATTGTAGAGTACCGAAGAATCAAAATGGAACTAATCAAAGAAGAAATGCACTTGTATGTCAATTATATAATAACTTTAAACACATAGCGAGATATTGTAGAATAGGTAGACAAAATTTAATAGGAATCCTAATAATAGAAGGAACAACATCATAAATGATAGAAGGAATGATAATGGAAGTGACAATAGTCAGAAGGAATAAATTAAGGAACATGTTGATAGCTAAGGATTTATAAAGCTCTTATATAGTTTTGGAAGAAAAGTTGTTTAATGCATCTAAAGGGAAGTTGAAGTAATAGATTTTTTGTGACTCATCCTACCTAAATTAAGTAGTTTCAATAGAGTCAGTGCATCAATTGGCCAAGACTGATGTTAGAGAGCGAGTTGAAGTTTCACACTTAACAAGAGGTTAAGGACATAGAGAGAAGGCTATGGTCAAGTGCTCAATTCTAGATATGATCACAATGATAACGAATCAAGAATGACAAGCAAATAATTTAATCAGGTAAAAGGCATTGCCATGGAGATGAGAGAAAGTAGATAGTTTGAAGTTATTGCAACAAATCCTATTGTTTTAGTAGGACATTCAAAAGGTATGACAGTGGCACAAACATTTGAACAGACCCCCATTATACCTTATACAATAGTTGAGCAAGTGCAACCTGTAAAGACAAGGAGCAAGCAGCCAAGGAAGTAGTAAGAGGTGGAAGAACCTATTGCATAGAGGAAATCAAAGAGAATTGTGAAGGTGAAGCAAGAATATGCACCATCACCAAAGAAAAGGGTCAAGCAGACCACTAGTGAACTAGGAAAGAGGAGGAAGATGATGCAAGTAAGTGATTTAGAGAGTTCTGAGGATGAAACTAGAGATAGACCAAGAGTGAAGGATGCACAAGAAGGCAGAACTATAGTTGGAAAAAGAGTATGGAAACCAAAGGTAGAGAACCTTAACATGTAAATAATAAATGATGATAATTTTGTTCAATTGAATAAGTATTATAAATTATATAATAATATGGATAGAAGGTAGTTAGAAAATGCCATAGTGAGAAATATGATTTTGAGGAATAAGAAATTTGAGAACATTTAGAATTAGATACCAGAAGATCTATATAATAGACTTGTAAATAGAAAGAAGAGAGTATTAGATGAAGATTTGAATATGAGGATCTCTATGATAAAACAATTGTGTGAGGCTGACTCTAAGGAGGACTCAAATAAAATTTTTAAGGGTGTTGAACCCTTGTTTAGGAATAAAATAAGAGTAATTCTTTTGATGGGAGGCAATTATCAGGAGGTAAGGATAGAAACAGAGAATGCAATTGTGAAATTCATGACCTCAATGCCAGAGGTGAGTGCACAGTTAAAACTTGATAGCCCAGTGTATGTGCAAGTTAGTACACCTTCTAGAAATGAGGGAGAAGAAAAGTAGACACAACAAGAACCTTCACCATTGCATATTGTTATGGGTGTTGAATCCATGCAAGTGGATAGTATGCACATAATTGTGGATAGAAAAGAAAACCCATTTGCAGATTTTGGCCAAACTATTGTTGGAAGTATTATAGCTTACTCCAATTCAAATGATGATGGGAAGAGGAAAAGAAGAAGAAAGAAGTAGAGGAGAAAAGAAAAAGGATGATGATGAGAAGAGAAAGGAAGCAGAAAAGAAAAAGGAAAGAAGAAGAGGAGAAGAAAAATGAAGATTCTGAACTTAAGCACAAGTGGAAGATTGTAATGCAAGAATCGACAGTCTTGTCCAATCTAAAACATGTGGATTCAAAAATTGGGAAGGAAATGTTCCAACATGAGGCTAACATACCTTATGTAGCCCCAACAATTATATCTATTGTAGCACTAGCAGTTAATCCATCAACAATAGTATTAGATGATGAAGATTAGAAATGATTGATGAGCTCACTGAGTAAGTTGTTTGAGATGAAAAATTTAGTAAAGTCTTTGGAGAAGACATTAATTGAATTCTTGGATAGATTGTAGAAAAAATTTACTACAACTATAGAAAATTGAGACTTGTATTCAAAGGCCAAGGAGTTGGTGAAAACCTTTGATAAAGATTTCACAACTCTAGTAGAAGTAGCTTCAGCACAAGCTCAGGCAAAGCATGTTGCATCACTGTTTGATACAGTATGCACTAATGTGAGAAATGATTTGAATGTACTTTATGGAAGCATCAAGGAACTAAGAAAACTTAATGATAAAGGAAAGATATTGTATGGACACTATGCATTGCCATACAAGTACCTAACTAACTTTGAGATCAATATAAAGGGAAAGTTGAGTGAACTTGAAACACTCACCACTAAGTTACAACTTCCAAAGACCACTATTGAGGATTGTGGAGCAGATGTTGAGAAGATACATTATGTGATTAGAGGGTTGGAATTTGATAAGGAGAAGGAAGAAAAGATATTCTCTAGTCTTAGAGAAATTTTGTTGGTAAATATTAGCATTTTGCAAAGGCAATTGGAGGAATGTCTTACAACAAAAAATTCCTATGAAAAATTTGCCAATACTAACTTGAGCATAGTTGAAGTGACATCTTATGCACTATGCGCACTAATAAATATTTTAGATATAGTAAAGGAGAAATAGAAGAAGGAAGTGGAAAGATTGAAACTTGTATATGCAGATTGCTTTTCCAGAATATCAAGTTGATCAATAGTAAATCACCCAATTTTTATTGATTTAGTTTTTTTTTTTTTTTTGACACCTTTTCCATTGATGTCAAAGGGGGAGTAATATGTAGAAGAAAATTTGTATAGTTGTAAGTTGTATATTGTATATGTAAGGGGGGATACACTTACGTACATATATATCAATGTAAAGGAGATATAAGGAATGTAATTATCCATCAAAATATGAATAAAATTGTTATGTTTTGAAGGAAATTTTGTGTAGTTACTTTTATCTATTTTTGACTATGTATGAATCATTTTGGGACTTAGTCAATTTCACCAAATGTCACCATTAATGCCAAAGGGGGAGATTATTAGAAATATGGTCAGATAGGTGTATTGATTTTTTTCATTTATGGAAACATGTATTCAACATTTCATTTATGCATTTAGAGATAAAAAATTGTCTAAGTGTTAGACAGTTTGCAACAACATAGAGAATAGGTGTGATGTTTATGGATGACTCATTGAGAGTTACACTATGTGTAGTTGAGGAAAGCTCTATAAATTTGTTATGATGATGTATACCAGTGCACAGGTGTGTACAAAAAATACAATATGAGTTATGATGGAAATATTAGTACGGGTATTTAACAGTGTATAACAGAGCATAGCAAAGAATTGAAGTGTATAACTTTAGGAATTATATTGGTTATGAAATAATTACTAAGTCACTATGAGCTAACTATATGGATATTATTCCATAAGTTATTTTATATTATGTAAATCATGTGAAGACATGAAGATTGACTAAGAAAAGAGTTATCAAGATGAGAGGTATAAGTAAAGATCTTATCTTGCAAGGATAAGTGGAAGTGGAAGTGAAAGAAGTGTGTGTGATATATGATGTACCATGTGATCTATGCAAGATTTTTGATTGATGATATGCAAACTAAATCTGACATATGATTAGAGAAAGTGTGAATTACAATAGACAAAAAGTATTGTAGGTATGTCTATTCTTGTGAAGAACTGAATTGTATAATTGTATGTCAGGGAAGTGGGCTCTTCTTGCATACATTTTATTTGATCCACCAACTCCTAGTAGGGTTGTAACAACTCCTAGTAGGGTTGAAGCTTCTAAAAAGGCCTAGTCCTTTAACAAGGACTCAAGACACTAATTATACTTCATAGACTCCTAACAAGGTCAATATCCTTAACCAGATCCTATTGTTTGGTGAATCATCTAGTGGGTATCATCCCCAACAAGGTTTTTTCATTGGCTAGGGTTTTTCTAGTTAACAAATAATGGTGTTATGAGTTCTCTATGTGCATGGTTATATTTACTATTCAACATTGTTGGTTTACTTTCATATGCAAGTTATAAATTAATTAACAATATTTAGTTGTGGGAAAAAGTTTGTAATATACTTATTCACCCCCCTTATCAGTATTATCTATTTCTAACTATTTCTTGAGAGAAACTGCCAATGCTATTTCCAAATTTCTAGCATTAATGGGACCCACTACATCGCTAACAAAGCCTTTCATTTTTTCTAATGTTTCCTCAACATCTATATTGTATCCTTGTCGATGTCTAACTACTTAAATACTTTCTTTAGGCCTAAAGTGATCAAGGGCTTTGCCATGTCCTTCATCAAATTTCTTAGAATAACTTCTTGCATCTCCAAGTCATGTGCAATGAAATTATTTGGATCAATGTGTGGAGGAGGAATGGCAATATGGGCCACCATGTCCTTCTATCTATTCATCTTCATGAAGGCCATTCGACAGGTGTCCTCATTGGGTAATGTTGTAGTGGTGACCACCTATGTAAGCACCACCATTCCCTCTATCTCAAACTACACATATCTTCTCTAATGGGCCTCCATTTCTATAGAAATCCAATCTTGTACGATGCCCACCAAAGAGACATCTTGACTTGGTGGTGCATGGGTCACCATTGCCAATCCTCTCCCCATGCCTGAGTTGTTAGTTCCCTCTTTTGTGGTTTTTAGCTCTTTAATGGGAGAAATAGGGTAAAAGCACAAACCTGTGTCATCTTTTATGAAGAAACGTGATATCAGAATGTGACAGTTCAACATTAATGACAAAAAAAATGGTATTTTTGTTTACAATTTGAAAATGATGTAAATTGATGAGATGTGTAGAAGTGGATGAACTTTATGCCTATCATTTTTTTAAATTATTTTGAGTAATAATTTATTCATTTCTTTTATTTTGAAGTCCCTTTTTTTAACTATAAAAAATATAGGGTGTTGTTCCCATCAAAAAAAAAATACAAATCATCTTTTTTTGTTTTGATTTGAAAATATCTTATAGATGACATGTATATCTAGTGCACAAAAAAAGAAATAATTATTTTTTATCTATATATTCTTTGTTATAAGTACTCAAGCTTGACCTTCTTAGAAGCCAACAATTTTTTCCTCTCATCAAAAATTCCCAATCAAATCTACACCTTCTTGAGAAAAAATTACATATTCATGAAGAGGACTCTCTCCTTGAGAGATAAATCTATTTTTTTTTTTTTTTTGGTATGATTTACTATTTTTTCCCCTTTTTAAAGTGAGAATCTTTTAAAATGTTGAAATATCAACTTATAATATTTTGAAATTCTAACATATTATAACTAATCAAAACACTCAAAAATTTATATAATGATGATATTGAATCTAAAATCTATAAAAGGGTATTTTTAGTTTTTGAATAAAATTGAGTTTTGATAGAGAAATGAAATTTGACCAAAACATGTTTTGATATCATAAATGGTGACATAGATCTATGCTTTTACCCAACAGTAACCATCATTGTCATTGGGGGTGAAGAGGAGGCTTGGGTTGGTCTAGAGTTAGCACTTTAGCATGTTCCTCCCCCCATTCTCTTTCTTCTATTTGAACTACATTCTCCTCTACTTGTTGTGCAATTGTGTTCTCCTCTTTTGTAAGAGGAGGAGCATGTGTATTTCTTCTTCTCCTACTGGGAGAGAAGGAGGCATCCCAAGAGGTCCTTCAAAAAAAGGTGAGATATTTTTATCTTCATCATCCTCTGGCTTAACATGAGGAGTATCACAAATGTGTCCTTTCTTGATCTCTATCCCAAGTAGCATCCAATAAAAATTAGAAAGATCAAAAAAATTTGAGCCACTGCCTATTGTAGACTTAGTCCATCCCTCTAGATCTATAATATATTCTACTTGGATAGGATAATCTTGGATCAATGTGGGGTTCTTGAGTCTAGCTCTTTCTCCTTTCCTCCTCCTCTATCTAAGCTATTCTAGTTCTCTTCTTTAGAGGAACGTGTTCTTCTTCATACTCTTCCTCATCCTCTACCCCTTCTAGCATTGTCTCAAGAATATAGGGGGAGGAAATCTTTTTCTTCAATCTCTTCTTCTTCATCCAAACTTTTAAATTCTCTATTCTACTCTTCTTTGGGATGGAGGGAGTGGCCTAAACTTGGGGCTCTATGGGAGGCTCCTCTTCTTCAATTTTAGAGGCTTCATTTTTCTTCTTACCTTTCCCCTTTTCTTCTCTTTCAAAATATGCTACATACCTTATTTTCCCATAGATTGTCTTTGGGTGAACTGGGGACTTAGTAGGGTAGGATGGGATAGTTACCTTCATTACCTTCCCCTTTTCTAGCCTCGTTGGTGCCTGTAGTGTGGGAACATTAAGAACTGGGTCTAATTAGAAAGGCTTCCCAATCCAACATTTTGTCATATTAATAACATGTTGGGCCCATTGCATGATGTCATCATTTTCTACCCACTCAACCTCAACATTGACCACTAGCCCCATTAAACAAAAATCCTTTATTCTCACCTCATAATCATCGATGCTATTAAGCCAATAATCCTCAACTGTCGAGTTAGGCATGAAGACTTTTTCTGCCACGTGTTGGAAAATGCCAATGTTAACAAAATATGGTTTGGTGAGGGGTAGTCCTCCAAATGATATTAGTCCCACTCAACTCCATATGTAAAAATTTCTTTCTTTTCCTTCACTTCATATGGACCAATGGTTATTGACTAGATCCAAGTCTTTATATGATTCTTCCTCACTTAATCATTGGTTGAGTCTAGTTGTTTGGTAATCTCCAAAATAATGAGCTTATCTAAAGGATAGTGCGAGATCTTCTTAGGGAAAAGGAGGGAGCTGACCACATGGATATAAGTGAATATTTTGAATTGGAATTGGATGAAATAACCCCCCACTTGGGTCACCCAAGTAGTGGCCTACACAAACATTCTTTTTGCATGTTCCCCCTTCACAAAATGGATTACCATGAAGATGAATGAATTGTTTATAATTTTTGTACTCACAGCTTCCCTCCTAGAGGTCTTTCTTTACCAATTATAGGTATGCAATGTATGGCCACACATTTGTATCCTGAATACTACCCCTTTTGGTGAAACCTAGGTAATAGGGTAGTTGGGCTACCAACATATATACTATGTAGGAAGTCATGTAAAATCTAGGGTCAATTTTAACTTATACCATCTAATCATGCAAAGAGTCGCTTATGATCATTCTCCAGTCAATCATATTCACCACGGTCTTGATTTTTTTTAATGAAGTGGAACATCTATGTCTCTAGGTGGATTTCTATGGAGAGGCCCATCACTTAGCTTAGAAGAACAATGCAATTTTCAATGTTAGATATACTGTATCCAAAGGTAAGGTCCAACTTTCCAGGCCCCATGTAATGAGGAGTCTAGGTTATCAGGTACATTCTTTGTACAATATCTTCTACTTCAGATTTTTTCTCCCCATACCATCAATTGGCACTTTCATATGAGATGCTATAGAAGTGATCAATAGATGGTAGGTGGAAAAAAATTTCTATGTTGTCTGGCCTGAGGTGCAAAACTAACTCTCCTATGACATTCCTCACCAACCTTTGATTAGGCATATATTATTGGATGAGGGTCATGATTAGATCTAATGATTGCACTAAATTATGGTGATCAGAAACACTGACTAATCCATTTTTCATCATTATGGTTATCATCTCTAACCACTCATGGGGTTTCTTATAGAAAACCAAGAAAGAGTTCCAATCAATATGGCCAAGTTCTTGATGAATCAAGATTTCCTTGACACCCCTTAGAACTTGAAAACCACCAGTTTGGGTAATGCCTTGGATGGTGTGGATGATGATGATTCAATGATTACCTACACGAAAGAAAAAGGTTCGTATCAACATGAAAATAAGTTAAAACAAAGATTAAAAAAACTAACTAAAATAGAGATTTGGGGGCCTAGAATGCACATAAGAGGGTGGTATGCTCTTATGCACTTGTGGAACTATGGATAGTGTGCAAATGTGTGGGAAAAATTATGCACACCCCTAAAGGTTACACAATTTTACAAATGTTCAAGTGTACATTGTGTGCAACTCTGCACCTTGGTTTAGAAATGGAGGTGCATGCTTATAGACATTGCACACATGTTCACCATGATGATGTGCACAAGGTGTACAACAAGGGTGGCTTAAAGTTTTGGTGCACATGCAAAAATATGAAGGTTTATAGAGTGTGTATGTTATAGTGCCTAGCTTGGGTTGACATAGACATGCTAGGTGCCCAAGAGCTGAAATTGTGGAGGTTGAAGGTGTGAGGGTGTGCAGTTGGGTCTCTAAGGATGAAAATAAGGTGTGGACAAAATGAAAGGGTTGACCTATTTATAGGTGGGGCTACCCTATACACTCTGTACACCTTTGGTAGGTGTACAAGGTGTGTTTATAAACTTGTGTACACACACATATCTATGTAGTTTTGGAAGTTGCACACCATGTGCACACTATTAGGTTGTGCATGTGCACAATGCGTGTAGAGGTGCGCTTTTTCCTTACTTTCTTAAGAAAGCCCTTTTCTTCTTGTAGAATCTAACTGAGGCCACTTTCCTAACTCCTAGACCTATGACCTAGTGTTCCCACTCCTTGAGGTACCTTCAAAGTTGCCCTATTATGAAGAGTCAGTCCTATGATTGAAAGATAAGACAAAAGGGAGTCCTCATTTCTAGACAAAAATGGGGTATGTGTTGTGAAACCATACAAGTCTTTTACTCAATTAGCATCCTCTCTTTAACTCTAATCAAAGAACCATAATAGTTATTCACCCCACTTTCTTTGTGATAACTTCATTACACCTTCTCTCTGTACCACACTTCCACCTCATCTAAACTTCAACATTAAGGTATGTGGCAAAAAATCTTATCCCAACTCAAAATCAAGGTTTGTACCATGTTATCATACATATTATTCATTTCTCATTAATTCTATAGTTTAGTATTTTTGTGTATATAGAAATCTTTTCTCACAAATGCATGGTGAGACCCATGCCTTAATTTAAGTTTTTTTTGCGGGGGGAGGGGGATACATGTCCATTCTATGATGCATATATCATTTTTATAATTGTAAATGAAAATTTTATTTTGGCATTATTTTACATTTTTATAACTTATGTTAAAACTATTGATGTGACACTTATTCTCCCTTTAAAAGGTATGAAAAAGAGTGCATTTATGAAATTGAAAGGGGCATGTGTAGTATTAATGATTGTATGACATTATGATATGACATGATTAGAGATGATAGTCACTTTTTAAACAATCACATTTTGTTTTTTCCATTGCTTTAAACTCTATTGTGATTGGTGTTTTCTAGGTAGTGATTTAAATTGTGGTATTTTAAGGGTATAGCCATGAGAGATGATTTGATATGACATGAGCCAACAATTCATGTTATTATTCTTCAAGATAATAATTGATGTCCTTTTTTTGAGAACCAAGGATGGTTGTAGTATTTTTTGAAGCTCATAGCATGGGATGATGAAGTTGCATTCCAGTTCATGAACTCCCTGCACAATGGGGTAGCTATAGTGAAGGGGCTTAAGGTGGAGTGTAGTCAAGATATAATCACTAAAGTCTTTGGGTTTTTGTGGGAAAGAAAATTTTTCACAGGAGACTCAGACCCACAATTAGTGAGTGCTCAATTTACCTTACACACAAATAAACCACTAGAGATTGGCATGATGCAAGATACAAGGAGAATGTCTATGGAAGAACCTTATAATCAGTGTGCCCTCTACATCATGCAATGTGTTACCTATGAAGAGAGACATCAATGGATTTATGGAATTCATTTCAAGCTCTTAATTTTTTTATGACATGATAACAGTCCTGTAAATCTTCCTCATTTTATATTTAGTCCATTGTATAAAAGAGCCATTTTCATTTAGGTAGGTAAGTCCAATTCAGTCTTGCATCATTGTTTGATTGAGTTATTAGCTAAAAGGGATTTGAGAAAAGATTATATTGTTTTATGGGATATTTTTTTACTAATGAATGAATATTTCCCAAGGTTTGGAAGACCTAGAGGATTAGGTCTAGGAAGACAAGTTTCTACAGAAATTGGCACTATCAAAATTGTAGAGTGAAATTTTGAAAACCATAGGTTATCTAGAAAAAGAAAGAAAATGGTATAAAAATAATCACCCATTTCTACCATAGAGAGGGGTAAGGAAAAACTTATTTTTGAAGAAAACCTTGATACACCTAAACCTCAAACTAGTGTTAAAAGTAGGTTGTCTCCAAAAAACAATGAGAGAGAATCAATCCAAGAATCAGTAGAAGAAAACACATGGAAACCAAAGGAATAAGAGAGTTTCAAGGGTAGAAACATCACTTCCTCACCTCTAGTCAAGAGGAAGAAATTCCAAAAAAGAACTCCTGCAATGTTTGTTGAAGGAAAGTCATAAAAAAGTTCAGGAAATGTTTAACAAAATTATGGCCAATATCAAATGGATGAAGATATTGTTCACATTGAGGATGATAGTAGTGATAATGACTTTGGAAAACATAATTTTTTGTTTTGTAGGAAAAGGAAAAGTTCCCATGTGACTATGAATCTAATAATGAACATGGAATTCTAAACAATGGCACAAATTTTGTTTCTTGTAATCAACAAGAAATAACCTCAAATGATAATTCTAAAAATCTTGATGAGAATTTTCCCAACATTAATGAGGACATAGTTGGTCAAGTTATGGAACAAATGGTTAATGAAGGGTTAGAAACCTTAGTATAGGTAGCACAATAGATGGAAGTAGAAGATCCACCACAACAACCTATAAATGATGGTCTTGAAAGGGCATTGATTTTGTGGAAAAAGAATCTACCTAATGGACCTCCAATAGAAAAGTCAAGAAGTGATGAAGAACATAACACTTTTGTATTGAGTAGATTAATGTAAAAAATCAAGGACCAATACCTCCACTAGATATTCAACACCATTGGTAGTAGGATTAAGCTTATACAAACAATGTTTGATGCAAAAAGCTATGTGGCTAGAACAGAAAAGGAAGGTGCAATAGATTATTAATGACCACTAGAGGGAGTTGTTGGACCAAGAGGAAAATATCATAGTTCTAGAAGATAAGGTTACTCGGATAACTTCAGTGATACTTGTTCTTCTTCAATGCAAATCCCCATTATAGATGTATACTATATTTCTCAAAGGAAAAATACTAAATTATAAATAATTAACTAGAGTTGTTTAAGCACTTAAGCCTTCTTTGGATATGCCTCATGAATTTTACTATGCTTTCCAACAATTTCTTGTAGCCATTAAGAATTTTTTGTGTGAATTATATATGCATACTTTGGTGACTCTAGATGACAAGGATTGGAATCCCTTGATGTATATAGGGGATATTCAGCTTAGAGCATTTATGTCTTGGCCCTAGAATGAATTACTAGAGAGAATCAAGCCAAACCATATAGGTAAGATGAGATGATAGAACCATTGTAATGCATGCCTAAAGAGAAGGATCTAAGGAGCTATTACCATGATTTTATGTAGGTAGGAGTTAGTGATAAAGGGGAAGAGCATATTAAGCCTCTTAGGAAAATTGCTTATGTAGAATTTAAAGAATTATAGAATATAGAGGTTAAAAAGGCATAAAATTTCATTTTTTAGAGATGGATAAGACTTCCCCATGACTTGTGGGTTTAAGAGCCACATTATCCTCAAAATTTAATTATAGAAAGTAGAAGGGCTCCATGGTATGTAATGTTGGGACAAACTAAAGGAAGTTTTTAGATTCCACCCCAATTCCATCCTCCCTTACTCATGCATCCACTCTTAGGTATCCATTCAAAGATGTTAATGAAGATGAGATGGGTGTTGATGTGCAGATTTGGGGAAAATTGAAGGATACCAAGGAATACTATTGGAGTTGGCAAAAAGGAAGATTAGGAGCCAACATAGTAGAAGATTTTAGAATGAGGGTCAGAGTTAGGAAATTTATACTTGCTAGAGGACCAGCAATACCTTCAGTTGGGGGGAATGATGGGACTATGAAATAGTATAATTTTTATAGGTTTTTGGTTAATAAAGGTGTCTTTTTTCCTATTAAAGTTTAAGGACTTTTAGCATATGCTCTGTTTTAATATATACTTTACTTTTCTATGTTTTTGAGACGTCATATGGTTTCATAAATATAATTCCATAATTATAACTTGAATGAGACAAATGGGATCATATTTTTATATTGATTGGTAGATAACATATTTTCTCCTTCAAGATTTTAATGGGTAGGTTCTTGTCGCCAAGTGTTGTGAGAAAAAATTGGTCTATATGTGCATTTAATTCTTTCTATGAAGTTATTGGAATCATTCACTCATCCAAGGGGGCACACTTGATGAGTGAATTTAGTTTGTTAGATTGATTTATGTTATTTTAGGATTAGATATAGCTCTATTGCTCCTACAACCATTGGTAATGGAACTAGTGGTTGTTCTTGGAGCATAGGTAATAGAATATATTCATTGATGCATAATGTTACCTTCATTAGAGTAGATTTTTTCATTTCAAATTTGGTAAGTTAACTTCAAAACTTCACTCTTGTAGCTTAGTAATGACATCTTAAAGAGGATTTAAAGCATATACTTTGCAAACTTCATTTCAAGTCTATGTCCTTGATCAGTATAGTACATGAGTTCAATAGGTCACTAGAAGTTTCTTGAGAATGTCTAAATTCACAAGTTATAAGTTTAGCTTCCAAGTTGATATATTTGGCCAATAAATGTGGGTAGCATTTCTTAGAGGGAAATTTGAAGCATTGAAGAAGTTTAAGATGTTTAAGAATAATATGGAAATGAATTAGGATTTAGGATTAAGTGTTTAAGATCTAATAGAGGTAGTGAATTTACTTTGAATGAGTTAAAAAATTTATGTGAAGTGGATGAAATTAAAGGAAATCTTTCAGCCCCTAAGACACCTAAGAAGAATGGTATAGTAGAAAGGAGAAACAAATTAGTAACAAAGGCATCAAGAGCTATGATTTTTGATAATAATGTTTCAAAAAAAATGTGGAGAGAAGCAATTAGAATTCTTTTCGCATATGTGGGTAACAAGAAATTCAAAGTGTATCAAATGTACATAAAATCAACATTTCTGAATGGAGAACTAGAGGAAGAATTTTAAATTGAGCATCATTTAGGTTTTCCTTTGAAAAAAGAAGCAAACATGTTTTGTAAGTTGAATAAAGTATTGTATGGATTGAAATAAGCACCTAGAGCCTAGTATGAAAGATTGGATAAATATTTGGCAAAATCAAGATTTGCTAAAGGTACCGTAGATAGTAATCTGTATTTGAAGGAAATTGAAAATGGTTTATTAATTGTTGAAGTTTTTCTGGATGACATGATATTTTGAGGTGATGATGAAACAAGTGAGGAATTTAATAGATAAATGAAGAATGAAGAATGATTGGTGAGATGAATTATTTATTAGGATTGCAAATTTTGTAGAATATTGATGGCATCTTCTTATCATAGACTAAGTACTTGAAATATATGTTGAAAATATTTGGTTTGAAAAGTTGCAAACCTATTGGTACACTAATGGTAACTAGTTAGAATTTTGCTTTCAAAGATGAGGCACCTACTATTAAACATAAGAAGTACAAATCTATGATTGGAGGTTTGCAATATTTGACTCACACAAGACCAGATATAGATAATGCAATTGCTATTTTTGTAAGATTTCAAGATAATCCTAAATAGTCATATTATGTAACAATAAAAATGATTTTCAAATATTTGAGGGGTACACCTGATTATAGGTTATGGTATGACATATCAAATGACTTTACCTTATGTGCATATACTAATGTGGATTGGGCAAGTAGTATGAAGGACAATAAGAGTACAAGTGGTGAAGCATTTTTCTTAGGACAAAGATTGGTTTCTTGGATAAGAAAGAAAAATGATTCTATTATACAAAGCATAACATGAGAAACAAAGTATGTAGGAGTAGGGAAAAAATGTAATAAGATCATGTGGATAAATTGTTGAAGGACATTGGAGTTGAATTTACATAACCTATTATCAAACATTTTGATAACACAAGTATAATGAGCATGTCTAAGAATCATGTGTAGCATTCAAAGACGAAGCTCATATATATCAAGTATCATGTTTTAAGAGAGAAAGTTATAGAGAAAGAGATTATATTAGAGTATATTAGTAAAAAGGAGCAGACAAAATATATATTTACAAAGCCCTTACTAAAGGATACATTTGAGTACTTGAGAGGTATGCTTGGGGTTATGCTCTTGCCTATTTCTGTGTAGTTGATGCAGAGATTGCATTAGTCTAGTGGTATAGAGCACTATTTTTTATATGTTCTAGATGATTGATGCTTACTCTATGGGGGACTATCTATGTTTTAGATTAGTGAACCTGATTTTAAATATCTTGATATTATAGAAGTGTTTTGTGTGGTTAAGGCACAATGAGATGACATAGAGGCTATATTTGGAAAAGAGGTTATTGTGGATAGTTTTTTATTGGTATTATTCTGTGAAAGATAGTACTAAGCCTAGTTGGACTATGAGTTTGTTGGTCTTTCCCTCAAAGATGTTTGGATAGTGGGTCCTTCTACCTTCCACAACTCCTAATAGGGTTGGGATCTCCTCATAGGAATTCAAAGTCTCTTAATAGGGGTTGATATGTACTGAATTTAATTCATTGACTCCTAATAGGATCCATCCTCTTACAAGGAACTTATATTTTAGTATATCATTTTTGGGTGCCATCCCCAATGAAATTTTACCTTTGATCAAGGATTTCCTTAGTTAACAAATTTGGCATTATTGTGCATATTTATCTTCTTGTGGTTGTTGCACTTTCTGATTATATTTTTCAAAATTAATAAATTTAATAAGACTTTTTTAATTAGATAACTAATTCACACCCCCCCCCCGTTATCTTGGTGGAATTTACTTTCTAATGTGTTCATTGTTTGGTTGTTGCAACCTAGATAGGAAATTTGCAACCACATTTTCTAAACCAAGGTTATCAAGTATAGTAACATCAAATTCTTGTAATAAGAGTACTCATCTAATGACTCTACTAGTTAATATAGTTTTATTCATTAGAAAGTGAATTACTAAATGATCTGTATGAGAAAATACTTTATATCTAGTAATGTAATGCCAAAATTTATTAATATCATAAACAACATAAAATAATTCTTTTTTAGTTACCATGTAACTTACCTCTACTCCATTGAAGTTCTTGTTGATGTAGTAAATAGAGTAGAAGAGGTTATCTTCTTTTTGACCAAGAATTGTTCCCATAGAAACCTTAGAGGTTTATATGTGAATGTGAAAAGGAAACTCTCAATTAAAACCTCTAAGAAAAGGAGTGGTCAAAATATTGTTCTTGGTAGTCTCAAAGGCTTCTTGGTACTCAGGTGTGCAAGAGAAGATAACATCTTTGACTAAGAGGGAAAAAAAAGGAGAAGCAATATTATTGAAGTTTTGAATTACTTTCTGATAATATCTTGTATGACCAAGGAAAATCCTAACATATTTTTAGGTAGAAGGTGTAGGGATGTCTTTAATTATCTAAATCTTTTTAGGATTAACTTGGATGGCTTTTGAGGAGATTACATTGCCTAACTCATTCCCTTTGGTCATTAGCATGTGACACTTTTTATGACTTAAGGACAAATTTGTATCTATACACCTTTGAAGCACCTTTTCTAAATTATTGATAGCTTCTTAAAAGGTATTTCCATGTACAATGAAATCTTCCATATAAACCTCTACACAATTATTACCTAAATCAGCAAAAATGCTCAATATTGCTCTTTGAAACATGGTCGGGCCATTATGTAACTCAAAAGGAAGAACATTGTAATAAAGTACCCCATGGACATGTGAAGGTTGTTTTATCTTGACCTTCTAGGGCAATACAATTTTTTTTATGTCCATTAAATTTTTCTTAAAAAGATTTGAATTGTTTCCCTATAATAGTATCCAAGACTTGATCAATAAATGGAAATGGGAAATTATCCTTTTTAGTCTCTTTTTTTAATGCTCTATAGTCTACAAAAATATGCCACTCATAATTTGTTTTGGTACTACTACCAAAGAAAATACCCACGTGCTATCCAAGATAGGATAATTAAACCTAACATTCAACAATTTTTGTAGCTTGTCTTTGACTATATCTCACATGGAAGGATTGAGTCTTCATTGTGGTTGTCATACATGATGAATCCCCTCTTCTATTTAGATCTGATGGGTACATGTATCTAGATAAATAATGTGCATATCCTAATATTCCTATGCAATTATGGCTTTATGCTCCTTAAGCATGGCAATGAGGTCTTTTATTTGAGTGGTTGTTAATTTGGGAGTAATATTAAGTGTGCATCCTCATAAGACCCCCATGGGTTTGAATAGTGTAGGAATATAAAGAGTATGCCTTGGTGATTGATCTAGCTTATCTAAGGATAACAAAGGACTATACAAGCATTAATGTGGCAATAATTGATGGAATAGAGAAAACTTCAGATTGACCGAGAACCACTTATGGAAGGGAAATTACCAAAAGGGTAATTAATAGATACTTGTAAAGGAAAAATAATGGTTTCCAAGACACCATTAGACAAATACCTATTTTTTAGAAAGATATCAAGGATATTATTCTTAGTAGGTTCCTTAAGATTTTGTGTTTGTTTGTGTTGGTCTCAGATTGGTTTTGACAATTGAGTGTCAACACACTTAAGAAAATTCTAAAGATGATGCTGAGCTATAGTATGTGTCAAGCTAGAAATTTAATAGGTGCTGAGTTATTCAAGTGTTGAGCAAGTTTCAAGTGTCGAGTAACAATTGATGTCAAGCTAGTATATGTGCAAAGCTAGTATAGGTGCTGAGAAAGACAGAGCTACTATAGGAGCTGAGCAAGACAAAAATCCTATATGAGTCGAGTAACATAGAATCAGCATAAGAGTTTGTGCCCTCAAAAAATTAGATGTAAACCATTTTTGAGCTGACTCAAGATGAATCTTGAAGGATCTAAAAGATAAGATCGAATCTATTACATTCCCTATGTAATCAACATGCAACCAATTAGAAGAATGGAGAGAGCATGCAACCAATGATTAAATATGGAAAGAATTGAGTGGGAAAAGATGGATGAATCTCGATCACAGATTCATACCTAACCCTAAGTCTTGAAACCTTTATAAGGAGATTAAAACCCTATAATTCACAAGAGTAAGAAGTGTGGGAATGCATGAGTGAATGCTAGCAAAGTTTTGGAAAGGGTGAGAGGACTTAGAGGAAGAATAACATTGTAGAATAAGTTGTTCAAGAATAGAGTATCAACACTTTGAACAAAGATATATTAGATTAGGAAGGATCAAATTAGATTGAACAAAACAAGGATCTATAATTGACAATTGAAGATTTTAAGTCATCAAATCAATACATTCTATTATACCATTTAGCCATTGTATTAAGAGAGTGAAAACCCTATGATGATAGGTTGGTTTAATATCCATGTTGTAAATCCTTTAATAGGGTGACATTCCAAGTGAATGTTTGTAAATCCTTTAGATAGGTCACTTTTAACAAGGTGTAAAGCCTTTAATAGGGTAGGCCTTTCATAGGGTAGACCATTGATGGTGGTCAAACATTGTAACCTTAACCAGTTACATATTGCTATAGTGATAAGTTGTGTGTGTCATCCCCACCCCAGTTTTACCTTCTCATTTTGGAGGGTTTTTGGGTGATCAAATCTTGTGTTATCTATTTTCATGAATGTCTTTATTTTCATGTTAATTAGATGTGTAAGATGCATGTGAATAATTTCAATTAAAAAATTTAGAGGGTAAAATTTTTTACTTCTGATTCACCCCCCCTCTTAGAAGTAAATCTTCCCACTTGCGAATTCCAACAATTGGTATTAGAGCTTGGTTCTCACAAAGAGAAGCCTTACGGCTTGGAGAAAAAGATCTAGAAATCAAAGTCTACAAAGTTGGGAAGATCATAGAGAATCAGAAAATTGAAATACAACTCATTCTACATTCTCTAGAAGAAGCAAGGGAAGAATTAAGGAAATCCTTAAAAAGAAGAAGAGAGATTGCCATAGCTGAGAATGATACATAGTACAAGGAGATTGACATCTCAAAAGTGTTTCCAAATAGAGATTCCAAGGATTTTGATGCAGTAATAGCAAATTTGATGGAGAAGAATAGAGCTCAAGAAGAAGAAATGAGAACTCTCAAGATTGAAGATTCTCAAGCCATGATGCTTTGTGAAGTGACTGAACAAAAGAAAAGAGCCATTGAAGATAAGGCTATCATAGAAGATGACAAGAGAAACCCTACTAACAAATTGGAGGAGAAGTCAATTGAGCTTGCAAGAATTTCCAACATGTAGCTAGAAACCCTAAGCTAGATGATGAATACACCTCATCAGTTGAATATCAAAGATATTGAGATCTCCACACTAAAGATGCAAAATGAACAACTGCAAAATGATTTGAGAAGAGAGAAGGAGATTGCACAAAACTTCAACAAACCTAATGAAGCTATTAAGTATTTTGAATAGCTACTAAAATCAACAAGATCTAGTAATGACACTTTAGGACTAGGATACACCAACACTAAAGAAGGTGAGTCATCAAAGACTGTAGAGGAAAGATGTGACAAAGGTAAGAACACAAAATCCACTTGTCATTATTGTGGTAAAAAGGGACATACCTCTAATATATGCAAGAGAAAGAACACCAATTAGCTTGACAAACCTAAAAATATGGGTCACTGTCACAAGTAAAATAAGCAAGGACATTAGGCATGTGACTACAGGACTAGAACCATCAGGACATCAAGATTTGAAGGCCACTACTACAATTACAAGAAGTATGGACATAGAGCTTTTGAGTGCAGATCAAAGTCTATGTGGATACCTAACCAACTAGCAAGGTCAAATAATCATGGACATAATTACAATTAGGACTACAACACTAGGCATAGCTATCACTATTGTCAAGAGTATGGACACATCCCTAAAAATTACATAAGAAAACATTTTAGAGGAAGCTAACACAAATGGTTGAGCCAAACTACATGCTTCAGTTGTTTGAAGACTGGTCACATCAGCAAGAACTACCCAACAAGGTCAAAGGCACCCAACTTAGAGTTCAAAAAAGGAAAAGGAAAGTTGATGTTGAACACATCAAAGGAGAAATGAATAAAACATGAAAGAAAAAAGATGGAAGCAACACATCCAATGAAGAGATCACTTCACCCAAAAGGTCAAGTGCTCACACTTCATTCAACTAAAAAAAAGAAGGTATGTGGAACTGATATACAAAGCTTTATCATAGATCAGTTCCTAAATAAGTAAGTACTAAAAAAGGGTAGATTAGCATGAATAGAGATGCAAAGTTAAAACTTCAACCTTACATTAGTGTTGCCGAGTAAGAAAAGTTGTCTTCAGATGCTGAGTGAAAATCTAGTATATGTCGAGTTGTTTCTAAAGTTAGTAAAAGCTGAGTGATTAGTTGCAGCCAAGTTAGTAGTGGATGTCAAGTGAAGGGAAATTTGTATCAAAGCTGAGTAAGTGAAACTCCAATATATGCCAAGTGTTGGAAAGATAATGGAAGCCAAGTAAAGTAGAAATGCTTAAGGAGCTGAGTGGATAGTTGTAAATGCACTAAGCATTAAATGCTATGAAACAAGGGTATATGACCATATTTTGAATCATTTCTCACCATCGCAAAAAAAGAGCAAAGACGAGAAGAGCGCAGACAAGATTTCAAGGTAGAGAATCAAGCATCTGAGCATATTTCAATTGAGATTTAGCATAGTTTCAATGATTCAAGGTATTTATACTTGTTCCAAGCTATGTAGATTCAAATTTTCTTTGTGTTAAAACCCTAGTTTGCACAAATGGCCTCCAATTCTAGAAAATCCCAAGAAAAAGAGTCATTTGAAGTTTAGTTAGTGCAAAATGAAGTTAAGCAACCCAATTTTTGACCTATCCCTAAAGTTGCCTATAAAAATGATCATGTCGAAGCCTTGTCCATAATTCCCCCTAAGGCTATAATGGTCCAAGATATTGGGAGATGTTATATGTGCAAAGTAGGTGCTATTGGAGACATGGAAATCAAGGAGGCATATGACAATTTTGTGCAAGAATGGGTTCTTGAAAGAAGAATTTCAAATCATTGAGAAGAAAGGCTTAACCCATGCCCTATATCTCCCTACTATTTTTAAGATCGAATGGATTAGAATTATATGCAGTAGGATACATGGTGGTAGCTCATGGTTAGAAGATGGGCTAGTCAAAATATCAAAAAGGATTATTCATGGGGTAATAGGGTATCTAACCCTAGATCGGCCTAAAACTCTAAGGAGTGACTCCAAAGAAGCTATTGAGAAGAATAATTGAGCCAAATGGAAAAAGAGAGGCATGACCATTGATACTATTAAGGATCCTCTTGTTGATTTTGTTGTCAGAGTCATATCCCACAAGTTTTACCAATCTAGTAGACTCAATAGTGTTCCTTGTATTGTAGTGGATGTTGGTTATAAACTTGTTAAAAAGGATCATACTTATGATCTAGTTGAACTACAACTACAATAGATCAATGAGAATTTGGGAGCTATAAGAAGAACAAAGGGAGCTCAATGTAAGTTTGGAGCAATTTTAATATGTATATTCTTCTATGTATAGAATTAATTCCCATATTTTGGAAAGGTTAGCTAGAAGACAAATAGGTCCATTGTAGCCTGGGTGAATGAATACATTGAACAAATGGGAGCCAATTTTGAGATATTCATGACTATTTATTTTGAAGATTTCAAGAAATCAATGAAACAGAGACTTAGGATTCTAACCTCAATTGTGGAACAACATATAAATGATATTTGTTTACTTATTGATATTGACTATACCTACATCCAAGTAGCAATACCAAGGGTAAGATGGCTTAGACCACTTGGGTATGAGATAGATATTGATGAAGCATCTATAATAATAACAACTCTACTTGCAAAAGAAGTAGATAAAAGTGCCCAACATTTTGGTGCATATTATGTAGTAAGATCTAAAGTAGATATGGAATTGAAGACTGCTTCTACACTAAAGAAAAAGGACAAATTAGTTAAAAAGATCAAGGCTAAATTTGGAGAAGGCACAATAGAAGTAGAGGAAGATGAAGATGATGAAGAGGAAGGTGAAGATGAAGATAAATAGGGGCAGGAGCCACTAGCACTAACCCAAGGCATGGATGAAGATTCCAAAGAAGCAAAATGTGTCGAGGAGGAACAAACCAAGGAAGTGCCTAAGGTAGAAGCAAAGAAGAGGAAAGCATAGAAATAACTTGCTACTCAACCCAAAGGCAAGAAGAAAGCAAAGCCAAGCCCAACAAAACCCACCACAAGGAACAAAAAAAGAAGAAAGCCAAAGAGCAAGGAGGACCAGCAGAGTATAAGTAGAGGAGAAAATATGTGGCACCTCCAGAGTCAGAGGAAGAAAGGATAGAGTCTGATGATAAAGGATAGTTTAGACTAGTAAGTCATAACACTAAATCTAATTTGGAAAACATTTGTGACAACATTAGGGATAATGTAGACTTGTCAGGGCTTAGTGAAAGAATCAATATACACTATGATGGCAAAGTTCAAGAATACTCCACTTGAACTTGATAATACTATGCCTAAGGAGTTATATTCCATTATAGAAAATAAATGGCAGCATTGACTATACATGGAAAAAGAAATAAGAGAGTCGGCATTGTCTCATGTAATGCCTAAACTCACAAAAGATCAAATAAGAAAGGCAAGTAAGAAGCATGGGAGAAAATTTGCGCCCAAATATAGAGCATTTAGTATTTTGCAAAATAAAATTGAAGATGTTGTGAAGAGGTCCACTCTCATGTGGAAAATAATTTATGGTCTCTAGACAGTTAAGGAAGGACAAGAAGATGCCTTTGAGGGAAGGAATGATGAAGATAATGAAGAAGAAAATGACAAGGAAGAAGAAGGAGAGAAAGAAAAGATAGATGTTGTAGTGGAAAGGGAAAGGCAAAAAGATGGCATGATACAACAACAAATAGATCAAAGTGTGCAAGACACACAAATATCACCTCCTAGCCCTCCACATGTAACACCTACACCTATAGAGATAGTAATTGTAAAGGATGTTCCTAACACCTCTGGTTAGAACATCAACCCATTAACTATAGAGGACCTTAGAAAGATCCTTCACCAGACTACTTTGCAATCATAGTTATGTACTAATCCAGTCTTGGCTAGTGTAGAGGAACTTCAAAGATTTGTATCTAAGATTACAAAGGAGAAGGTGAATCCACAAGAACCACCTTCACATACTTTAACCACTACAAGTGGTCAACCACAAGAGAAAGTAGCACAAGATGCATCAGCTAGGGTTGATACCACAATCATAGTGGCTTCAACTATTGAGGAGCAAGCAAAGGAGAAAAATAGATAGAAGAATATCTATATTCCTACAACATAAAGTCAAGGTGCACTCCCTAAGATCACTATAATTGATCAAGGAAAAACTAAAGAGGAAAAGGAAGAGAGCCCTAAGGAAAAGGAACAAGAGGTGATTCAAACATTGATAAATTTTCTTGCTATAGGGAATCCCACTTGAACAACATAGTAGCTGAGAATTGATGCAATACCTCTACAAATATCCACACCAGGCTCGAACTCTACTAAGGTAACAAGGGTACTTCACTATGGAGACCCTGCACTTGATGAGGAGATAGTCATTCCAAGATATGACTATAAAACTATGAGTATTGATCAAATCAAAAAAGTGCAAGAGGCACTAGAAAAGAAGAAGAAACAAGAGATACTTAGCAATGAGTATAGACAAAGGGAAGCTCTGATTGAAATCAAAGACATCTTTCTTGATCCATTCAACTTGCAAGTACCTAATGAGACAAAGCCCATAATGAAGCAATTATCCAACATAGTGGACTAGGTATAGAATGAAGATGTAGACACCAATGGTAAATTACTTGAATGGTCTGAAAAGAAGTTCCAAATGAAGCTAAATGATAAAATATCTAGTGAGATAGAACTCTCTCAAGTAAAACTGGCAAAGAAGGTAGAAAAGGTGAAAGTAGCACTTGAGAATATATTCTCACTATACTCCAAATTGTGTGATTCTTCATACTTCAAACAAGAGACCAGCCAGAGGATATTGAGCTTGGAGAGGAACCTTAAAATATCTATCAAGTAGCTACCAAAGGATCCAACTCAAAGTGAGAAGCATTTTGTTGAAAATGCTTCACACACAAAAGGAATTAGCTGTACACACAGCAGATGAGGCAAACACCAAGGCCAAGCTAATACAAATCTAGTCTACCATAACCCCTCACATGGAAGTTTTGCACAAAGAAATAGCCTATGCAAAGAATGTCTTGAAGAAAGACCCCAATCTTTCTACATTCGAAGGCTTAGTACACCGTGCAACAAAGACAACTATCCATCTTAAAGCACTGGAAATTGCATTAGACAACTGGGATGCTACTCTAAAAATCATTATGGAGGTAAACAAATCCTTTCTAGCTAAGTATTCAATTCATTCATAGAACCTTTTGAAATAAGTGTCAAAAAGGGGGAGATAATACATTTTGAGGGAGATAATAAAACTTTGAGTTTTGAGGAGATAAGAAGATAAAGCCAAAAGGATAATAAAAACTGCAAGGGAAGATGTGTGAAAGGGGGAGCAAAGACAAAGTAGATAGAAATAGGGTAGACACGTGAAGGAATGACAAGGTAGAGATAGAGTATTAGAATAATTAGCATAAGACAAATCTAGCATAAGGAGTTTTAAATATATAAATGGCACATTAGCTTAGGGGGAGTACAAGTTTTTGAGGTATATATTCTTCTACAAAATTTTGAATGAGTTTTTTAAGTTTGGAACATATGCCAAACAAGATATATATTGTACTCATAGAGATCAGATTCATAATGCTTAGTTAAGTGTTTTGACACTCATGTCAAAGGGGGAGATTGTTGGTCTCAAATTGCTTTTGACAATTGAGTGTCAACGCACTTAAGAAAATTTTAATGTTGATGTTGAGCTATTGTATTTGTCAAGCCAAAAATTCAATAGGTGCTAAGTTATTCAAGTGTTGAGAAAGTTTCAAGTGCCAAGTGACAATTGATGTTGAGCTAGTATAGGTGCCGAGCAAGATAGAACTACTATAGGAGCCAAGCAAGATAGAAATCCTATATGAGCCAAGCATCAACAATTAGTAAGTGTTGAGTAACATAGAATCAACATAAGAGTTTTTTCCCTCACAAACTCATATATAAACTATTTTTGAGCTGACTCAAGATGAATCTCGAAGGATCTAAAAGATAAGATCAAATCTATTGCATTTCCTATGTAATTAGCATGCAACCAATCAGTAAAATGGAGAGAGCATACAACTAATCAAGAAATATGGAAAGAACTAAGCAGGAAAAGATGGATTAATATTGATCATAGATTCATACCTAATCCTAAGTCTTGAAACCTTTATAAGGATATCGAAACACCATAATTCACAAGAGTAAGAAGTTGTGTGGGAATGCATGAGTGAATGCTAGCAAAGTTTTGGAAGGGGTGAGAGGACTTAGAGGAAGAATAACATTGCAAAATTAGTTGGTCAAGAACAGAGTATCAACACTTCGAACAGAGATATATTAGATCAGAAAGGATCAAATTAGATTGAACAAAACAAGGATCTTGAATTGGCAATTGAAGATTGTAAGTCATCAGATGAATACATTCTATTATACTTTTTAGACATTGTATTAGGAGAATGAAAACCCTACGATGATAGGTTGGTTTAACAGCCATCTTGTAAATCCTTTAATAAGATGACATTCCAAGTGAATGTTTCTAAATCCTTTAGATAGGTCACTCTTAACAAGGTGTAAAGCCTTTAACATGGCAGGTCTTTCATAGGGCAAACCATTGATGGTGGTCAAACTTTGTAACCTTAACCAGTTACATATTGTTGCAGTGATAAGTTGTGTGTGTCATCCCCACCCCAGTTTTACCTTCTCATTTTGGAGGATTTTTGGGTGATCAAATCTTGTGTTATCTATTTCATGTATGTCTTTATTTTCATGTTAATTAGACATGTTAGCTGTATGTGAATAATCTTAGTTAAAAGTTTTAGAGGGTAAAATTTGTTACTTCTGATTCACCCCCCCTCTTAGAAATAAATCTTCCCACTTGTGAATTCCAATAGTTTGATGGTAAGTGCTAACATAGAATATTCTAGGTCACTATCTATGAGTGGTAAATATGGACTTCCGAATTAACCACAAACTTCAACATGATCATTATTTGTTAGGTTCATCCAAAAATGAACATGAGATTATTCATCCTAAATGTCTGCACAAGGTGATTTGTTGCCTTCTAACTAGACAAGGTTTTATTGAGTGTTTAGCAACCAGACCAATTAAAACAAAGGATTTAATCTAGATGAATGAAAGATTAATCTATATTTTTGTGATTTTATATGCAAAGATATGAATTAATCTAGATGATATGTAGATTAATCTAAGAATGAGATTACCAAATTACTCTAAATGGATGCATTGCAATCTATCTAAGAAAGTATATGAAATAAATGAAATGTTGAATGAAAAATTCTTGAGTGCTCAATCCAACAATTATTTGATACTCATCTATTCCATCCTCCCAAAATGGGAGGTTGATGGTCTCTTTTTAAGAATCTCAGAACAAATTAATGGTCTACATCAAACTAGATGAACAGTTTAGATTAGAGGAGAGTTGAGTGAGAATAGCAAGTTTCCATTATTGAAGGAGTTGAATGAATTGAATTAGGAAGGAATATTGATTTATTCAATTAAATATGACCTCATAATTAAATATTCTAATTAATTAAATTCAACAATTAGGATGAGGGTATTTAATTAAACCAAATATATTTAATTTCATATTCATGTGTATCATCTAAAGGGGGTGAATTTAATCTAATCAAGTGTTAGGGCTTTGTAATTAAATTAATTTGATTAGAAGATTAATTTGGCCAATTCAATTTGATATTTAGAAATTAAATAAAGTCTATGATTAATGCAGATTAAGGGTTTTCTGCATTTGACATTTAGGTCAAATAAAGACAATTAGAATTAGAAATTCCTAGTACAATAGGACTTAATTGATCAAGGAATTGATGTTGTAAGATTAATGCAATGAAATTGGTCTAGAATTCCAATGTGCCAATTTTTGGGTTCTACTCTATCCACCCAAGCAGGGTCCTCTCTATCTAACATGGGTTGAGAAGGGGGATGTGATGTCAGCTATTTAGTTTGTTTTCTATTAGAAATAATCATGCTACCTAATCGATAATGAATATAAGCATTGGTATCTTCTGACATGGGTCTTCCTACGATTAAAGGATAAACCCCCAACTTAAATGTATGCTACAAAATCATAAAGTCAGTTGGATAATCCTAGATATCAATGGAGAGAATGTTATCTTCTATAATCCATTCTTAAATAAGGACCGATGAACCATCTAAAGTACTATAGGGGTAGGTCTAATCCCATAAAGAGATAACTTAGTCTTAATTTCATTGGTCATTACATTGATAGAAACACCTAAATCCACAAGTGTATTATATAACAACCTTACCTATGCTTACCTATATGACTGGGTTGCTAGGATCTATGTATTTTGGAATAGTTATATTCCCCAACATTAATTATGTAAATTTTCCAATAACTTGAATAGTCTATGGGTTCTCCTTATGTTTATGATGATGAGTGCATAGTTATTAAACTATTTTTTACAAACTAGAATGTTCTTGATAGCTATCAAAAGAGGAATCTTAATATAACATGATATAATTCATTCAAAAGATCAAATTATGCATGTGTTGTATCCTTAGGCTCAATTTTAGGGATAAAATGATTATGAAAAGGTCACTCTTTTTCTGGCTCTTCCTTGGGTTCATCATTAACTTTTGTAATAGTAGGTCCTTGGAGAGATTTTCACGGTCTTAGTTGTACCCCATCCAATTCCATTGCATTTATGCCATAAGTTGGATAATTTTCCACCTCATTTTTGTATATAGGTTGGGGAGGTTTATTATTGGGATTTCAATTTTGTTGAGTGGGAATGGATGTAAGTTTTGGTGGCTAAGGTGGATTTTGCAATGGATTAGAGGAAGATAGTGGTATATGAGGACAAAATTTTTGTGATTTTTGATAAGGACTTATTACAAGTAGTGGTGGAAATAATTTTTTTAGAGGATAAGGTTGTGGGTATTACTGTGCATATGGTTGTGGAGGTGGATAAGTAGAGATTTTTGGAATTTGTAGCCTTCACACTTGAAGCCATGATGGTGTATTGAACTCGTAAATTTGAGGCCATTTAGAATATAGTTGAGGTTGTTTCCAACTCCTATACGATGAACCTTTATCAGGGAAACTTTGAGTCAGTCTAATAAAATGTTCATTTGGGAAGCCTTAAAGTTGGAATAAGGATCTAAGGGCCATAAAGTAAATTGGTTCTTTTGTATACTCCATAGAAACCATATCATCAGGAAAAGGTCTCAATGTAGTACTTTTCCTTGCATATTTTGGAGATTCCATGTTATTGTTATTATAAGGACAATATTGATGCAGGAGCATCCAGAGGTATAAGGGCAATCCTATGTCACCCAAAAAAATGTACCTAGACTTAGTTTCTATTTCATGTGTTTTCATTTCTAGATACCCATTTGGGTCAAATAAAGGTTCCAACTCTCACAGTTCCACTATCAGTGTTCTAGGATAGAGTATTTGAACACCTTGGGATACATGTAAATGCTGAAAAAATAGGAGTATGTAATTGAGCCATCATTTTGGTGAAGTAGAAGGTGTAAATTTTCTAGATGAATGTAATTATAATTTAGAGCATTCCAAAAAAAGAACCAGGTCAAAAGGCCCCACGGTTTGAAAGTTATTGCAGTTTTTCAATTTTTGGAGACCTCCTAAGAATGCTTCAAAGTCAAGTTAGTGGCATTAAATGACCTTGAATAGGGTCAAAAAATGGGGTATGAGAAAAGCTGATCCATAGGGCTATAGAGCGCTTCAAGAGCTTTTCAAAAATGTAAACGATTTGTCAATCGTAACTACAATTCAAAAGTTATGCCTCTCGAAAGTTTAGTTGCCATTTCTAGATTCTTCTAGTTTTGTGCCAACTTCTAATGCAACTTTTGGAGCCTTCTATTTGGTTGGTGGATGCCAACTAGCACTTTCTAGAATGTATTCCTAATCCTTAACCCTCTGGGGTCTATTTAAAGACATTTTTGGCATTGTATAAGGCAGGTCAGAGTTGAGTTTGAGAAGAGGTACTAGGAGAAGGATTTATCTCCAGATTTATGCTATTGTAAGCCCTTAGGGCATGTTTTGAAGTCTTTTTTCTCTGTACTGAATGTATTAGCATATTTACATAGTTAATAAAATTTTCCATTTCCTATTGCATCCATTATATGCTTGGCTTGTGTCCCCATCAAGTGGTATCAGAGCTGGCTTTTCTAAGTGTGTAGACAGAATGCCAACTGTGAGGCAGTTTGCACTAGGGTTGTGTGGTTGTGGGTTTGAGTTAAGAAGATGCCTCCATGAAGAGCATGGTGGAAGTGCTAGAGCTATTAATCTTGAGGAGGTTAGAGCCCTCCAAAGGCAAGTTCAAGCATTGTAGGAGGAGCTCCGTAGAGGAAAAAATGTTGCCGCAGGTGACAAAAGTGAGGATGACAATGAAGAAGAAGAAATTGGACCAAAAGGGGAATTTGACGGGGAAGTTCTAAATCAGGTAGAGAAAAGGCTTTTTAGGGCCATTACTAAGTTTGGAAAAACACCTACAATTGATGTGGGTGTATTTTCAAAAAATTTGGAACCAGATGAGTTGATCGATTGGATCAATGAACTAGAAGAGTACTTTGAGTACGAGGATATCAAGGATCCAAATAGGGTTAAGTTTGCAAAGGCCAAACCAAAGGGCCATGCCAAAATTTGGTGGCAAGAGGTTCAATTGGAAAGAAATAGAAGAGGAAAGGAGAAGACCACAAGGTGGGATCGTATGGTGGACAAATTGAAGAAGCAATTCATTCCTGTTGATTATGAGCTTGATTTGTTTAAGAAGATGCATGGGTTAAAGAAAGCAGGAAAATTAGTCTACAAATATACGGAGGATTTTTATCAACTCTTGATTAGAGTAGGGCATGCAAAAGAAAATAAGGAGAAGGTTGCTCATTATATCAGTGGGTTGCAACCTAGCATCCAGGAGGAATTAAGTTTGGTAAGAATGACCAGTGTTGAAGAGGCATACGAGTTTGCCCTGCAAGTTGAAGAGAAGCTGAATAAAAGGTTTGAAGGAAGACAAAGAGGGTGCGGTCAAGGAGGAAGGGGTAGTGGTAGGTCATCTGGAGGCCAAAATGAAACCCAAAAGAAAAATGAAGATGTGGGTACTAGCAGGAACCAGAGGAATGAGGGTTTCAACCACTCCCATGATCAAGACTTTGGAAATCAGAGAGGAAGAGGTAGAGGATGTGGACAAGGAAGATAAAGAAGGTAGTAGTGAAATACCACTTGAAGTTTCAGACTTACTAGGTGAGTTTGGAGATATCATCTCTGATAATGTTCCAGAAGGATTGCCACCAGTAAGGAAAATCAGTCATCAGATAGATTTAATCCCAAGAGCTAGTTTTCCTAACAAGGCTGCTCACAAGATGACTCCTATTGAAATTGAGGAGCTAAATATATAGGTTCAGGAGCTATTGAGAAAGGGCTTGATTTAGGAGAGCCTAGGTCCATGTGCAGTGCCTGCAGTACTGGCACCAAAGAAGGATGGAGAGTGGAGAATGTGTATAGACTCTCAAGCTATAAATAGGATAACCATCAAGTATCGGTTTCCTTTGCCAAGAATGGATGATCTTATGGACTGCTTGAGTGGAGCTCAGTACTTCACAAAGATAGATCTCAAAAGTGGCTATCATCAAATATGAATACAAGAAGGAGATGAGTGAAAAATAGCCTTCAAGACCAAGGAGGGTCTTTATGAGTGGTTAGTCATGCCCTTTGGATTGACAAATGCCCCAAGCACCTTCATGCAACTTATGAATGAGGTACTTAAGAAGTTCTTGGGAAAAAAATTTATTGCCTATTTGGATGATATTTTAAATTTTCAGCAAGACTTTGGAAAAACATTTATTGCACATTCATAGTGTCCTTGAAAGGTTAAGGGAAGAGAAACTATTAATTAATCTGAAGAAGTGTATCTTCGCAAAAAGGGAGTTAGCCTACTTAGGGTTTGTTATATCACCTGAAGGTCTCAAAATGGATCCAGAGAAGGTAAAAGCCATCTTGGAATGGCCTACTCCAAGGTTTGCTACTGAGGTAAGATCATTTCATGGTCTAGTTAGTTTTTACAAAAAGTTCATTAAGAATTTCAGTGGCATATGTGGACCCCTAGCTGGCACAATAAGAAGGGATAGAAAAAATTTCAAATGGACTACGACAGCTGCGAGAAGTTTTGAATTGTTGAAGAAGAAGGTGACTGAACAACCTATGTTGGCACTTCCAAATTTTAGAAAGGTGTTCCAAGTGGATTGTGATGCTAGTAGCAGTGCTATTGGAGCTATATTGAGCCAAGAAGGTAAGCCTATTGCATATTTTAGTGAAAAATTGAATGATGCGAAAAAGAAGTATTCTGTTTATGATCAAGAGTTCTATGCAATAGTTCAGGCCTTAAAGAAATGGAGGCATTATTTATTGCCAAAGGAATTTGTTTGTATATTGATCATCAGGCATTATAGTACCTAAATAGCCAAGGTAAATTAAATCAAAGGCATATGAAGTAGGTAGAGTTCTTACAGAGCTATACATTTGTGTTGAAGCATAAAAGTGGAAAATCTAACAGGGTTCCAAATGCATTAAGCAGGAGATAGTTGTTGCTTACAGTAATGCAGGTTGAAGTAGTTGGGTTTGATGAACTCAAGAATTTGTACCCTAAGGATCCTGATTTTGTTGAATTGTGGAAACCTTGTAAAGAGCCTATTGTTGTAAATAGAACCAAGTGGCTAGACCATTTGATTCAAGATGGTATGTTGTTCAAGGGCAGTCAATTGTGCATTCCAAGAAGTTCCATGAGGGAAAATCTGATTAAGGAGAAACATAGTGGAGGGATGGTAGGACATTTTGGTCGAGATAAGACCATTTCCATTCTTAGAGTACATTATTTTTGGCCTTAGATTTCATAGGATGTGAAGAAGTTTGTATAGAGTTGTCAAATTTATCAAGTTGCCAAGGGATTTAGTCACAATACTAGACTATATCAGCCATTGCCTATTCCATCAAAGCCATGGGAGGACATAAGTATGGATTTTGTTTCTGGATTGCCAAGGACACAAAGGGGTAATGACTCAATATTTGTGGTGGTTGATAGGTTCTCCAAAATGGCACATTTCATTCCATTCCAAAAAACTCATGATGTTGTCCATATTGTAGACTTGTTTTTCAGAGAGGTAGTGAGACTACATGGTCTCCCAAGGAGTATAGTTTCTAACAGAGCTACTAAATTTGTGGGGTATTTCTAGAGAACATTGTGGAAGAAGTTGAGAACAGACTTGAAATTCAGTTCCACACATCACCTGCAGATTGACGGCCAAACAGAAGTGGTAAACAGAAGTTTGGGCAATTTGCTAAGATTTTTAGTTGGGGATAAGCCCAAGGGGTGAGATTTGATTCTACCACAAGCAAAGTTTTCTTACAATAACTCTGTAAATAGGAGTACTGAAAAATCACCATTCCAAATTGTATATAAAAGTAGCCCAAGGACTACACCAGAATTGAGGAAGATAGAGCAAGGGGAGAGGACAAGTGCTAAAGCTGAAGAATTTGCTAAACATATCAAGTGTCTACATGAGGATGTCCAGGCACACATTACCAAGATGAACCAACAGTATAAAGCTAAGGCTGATGAAAGGAGAAGACATAAGGAGTTCCAAGCAAGGGATCTAGTCATGGTACACTTAAGAAAAGAAAGATTTCCAACTGGTACTTACAACAAGCTAAAAATGAATAAATTTGGCTCTTGCAAAATTCTGAAGAAACATGACTCAGGAAATGCATATGAGGTGGAGTTTCTAGATGGAATTCAAATTTCTCCTATTTTCAACATTGCAGACTTGACAGAGTATCATGATGATGGTGCAGAAGAGGAGCTGATGTTAGAGCCATGTCCAATTCTTGCTTCTAAGAAGGAGGAGATAGAAGACATTCTAGATCATCATGTGGGTAGGAGTACCAAAAATAGGCAGTATGAAGAGTATCTAGTCAAGTGGAAAGGATGATCAATAGAGGATTCAACTTGGATATCCGCAGCTGAGGTTTCCCATTTGGGATTTCCTCTACCATTCATAAAGTGACCAGGTCACTTTTCAATCTACCCTAGGTGTCTGATGCAGGAGCATCTAGAGGTATAAGGGCAATCCTGTGCCACCCAAAAAAATGTACCTAGAATTAGCTTCTATTTCAGGTGTTTTCATTTCTAGATACCCATTTGGGTCAAATAAAGGTTCCAACTCTCATAGTTCAACTATCAATGTTCTAGGATAGAGTATTTGAACACCTTGGGATACGTGTAAATCCTAAAAAATAGGAGTATGTAATTGAGCTATCATTTTAGTGAACTAGAAGGTGTAAATTGGCTAGATGAATGTAATTGTAATTTAGAGCATTCCATAAAAAGAACCAGGTCAAAAGGCCCCATGGTTTGAAAGTTATTGCAATTTTTTAGTTTCTAGAGACCTCCTAAGAATGCTTCAAAGTCAGGTTAGCAACATTAAATGACCTCAAATAGGGCTAAAAAATGGGGGATGGGTGAAGCCGGTTTATAGGGCTATATAGCACTTCGAGATCTTTCTGAAAATGTAAATGGTTTGTCAATCAGAGCTACAGTTCAAAAGTTATGCCTCCCGAAAGTTCGGTTACCATTTCTAGATTCTTCTAGTTTTGCGCCAACTTCTACCGCGACTTCTGGAGCCTTCTATTTGGTCGGTGGATGCCAAATAGCACTTTCTAGAATTTATTCCTAATCCTTAACCCTCTGGGGTCTATTTAAGGACATTTTTGGCATTATAAAAGGCAGTTCGGAGTGGAGTTTGAGAAGAGGTACTAGAAGAAGGATTTATCTCTAGATTTATGCTATTGTAAGCCCTTAGGGCATGTTTTGAAGTCTATTTTCTCTATACTGAATGTATTACCATATTTACACAGTTAATAAAATTTTCCCTTTCCTGTTGCATCCATTCTATGCTTGGCTTGTGTCCCCATCAAATATTCTAGTCCATGCTTCTTATGATAGGTTCAACAATATACTACTAGAGGTTTTTCATCTTCCTTTAATTTCTTGTGGGTATACAAGGTGTCAATTTTCTTTCTCATATGATTTAATAATTTAGTTTTAAGACCTTCAACTAAGTTACCAGTTTCTCTTCTTGAAATTCTTGATGTATTATCCATGGTAGAAAATGTACTTGAATGTCCATGAAAAGACCTATGGACCAATAATATTTCTTGTACATGTCACAAATATCTTAGAAAGGTAACTTAGAAATATCACCCTTACCAATCAAGTTTAAGGCATCCATGGTTTCATCTCTAATTCCCCTAAGGAAGAGAATTTTCATAGTATCAATGGTTAAATCAAGATGTTTTGAGCATTGTAAGATAAATGCAAATCATTCTAGGAAATCTTCTATAGACTCTTCTTCTCATTGGGTCATGCAATATATTCCATCCTATACTTCTTTGGCTTTGCACTATTCTTGATATTTTTCCACAAAAGGCTTCTTTCATTTGATCCCATGTCCTAATGTCCCTAAGGCTTTTCAATCATCTCAATGTTGCATCTTTCAATGTAGTTGGAAACAATTTCAATTTTCACACATCACTTTGATAATCAGAGCTATTACAGAGGACATCAAACTCAAATATGAATATGTTAGAATCTTTAGTAGTTAAACCTCTAAATATAGGATGTGCTGAGTGAGGTATATTCTTCATAGGGGCATCATCAACAGGATTTTGAATAGGGAAATCACAAGTCATAAGATTTTTTTCGTGTTTGACTAATGAATTACTATTGTTTCTACCATTATTACCTCCTATTATGTTTCCTATGTTATCCACCATGATTTTCTCCATGACTTATATTGACCAAGGTGTATAGTAAGATTTAAATGGTTTTTCTAGAGGTTTGGAGGTTTACTACACTTGGTTTCAAAAAATTTTGAGATATCTAACAAGGAACAATAGTTTACTACTCTTTCTTAAGAAACCTTCCTTGACTATCTCTGGGTCTATTCATGCACCTAAATGATGTAATTTAGTGCAAACCTAAGATACCTAATTGAGCAAGGTTGACACTTGATCAAACACTCTCTAAGACACACTATTCCTAACTTGACTTACTATGGCTTCACGCCTTTAATATCTCTCCCTGACAATGACACAAGAAATGTAGGGTAATATTGGGCTCTAATTTGTTGTTGTTTTTTTTCAGATATAAATTTGATGAAAATACCCTAAGAGTGTCAATATAGGACTCATATGCTGAGGAGAGATATAGTGGCTATCTACTCAAGGGATGAAGATAGTATGTCAAGTGGTTATGGATGTATTATAATTCACATATTAAATTGAAATATTTTTATTAATGACTTAAAAATTGTACTTGAAAGAATCAAACTCTCTTTCATAAAAAAAAACTTACAATTAATGAAATTAAGTCTACAATCAACACTTCACTTTATCAATCACTTAATAATTAGGCTTCTATTTAGATCACACAATATAATCACAATAATTAATCTATTAAATACCACATTGAAAATCACACTTAATTAATGCTTGAAAAATATATTAACGTCAAGGAGTATGATGGACTCAATATGCAACAAGATGTTTGGTTGTGATAGGAGACTTATGGATTGTGAAAGGAATGGGCAATTATGATAGGAGGTTGATAGTTAAGTGACCAAATATTGATGACAAGAGATTCACTAATCTATAACAAAGTATATGAATTAGAACAAAGGATACAAGTCTTTAACAAAGGAAAATGAACTATAACCAAATATAAGTGAGTATAGTAGCGAATTTAAATAGAATGATGAAGAAGGAAGTCTGAAGTCCAACTACTCATTAAAAAATTACTTTAGGATTCCTTTGTTTTTAAGTTGTAAAATAATAAATCTTCATAGAACTACTATTTTGATTACCAACAAACAATCTAATGTTCAGAGCCTAATTACTTGACACTGAATAATTGTTATTTAGAAAAATGTGTTCAAAGTAAAATCACACAACAAAAATTTATAAGTAATTAAAACAATCTCACTCGGGTTCTAGGAGGGTGCCCTTCCTCTAGTTCTCATAGTGAATAAAAACTCAAATAGTTGTGCTAATTTAGATACACATAAATAATTGCATTCTCGGAACCTTAGATTTTTTTATCGATTTTATTACTGCAACACACACACACACACACACACACACACACACACAGTTCTCAAGACTATCTCATCCACAAAATATAAGTTAGAAATAGAGAATTGGTTTTACCCGATCAAAACTATTATTAGCAAATGAGGAATATGGCTTTGGCTATAGGCCATAAGCCATATTCATTATTAAAGACTAAATCACTACCTTAGGACTTAAACTGATTTCATAATGGTACCATAGTATATTAATAATAATTTACTAATTTGTTGTCACCATTCTATACAAATTCATAGACCTATTTTTAATAAATGACTTTTCCATAAACCCTTCGCAATTTATAAGGGTCTAATCTTTTTAGACTCTTTGAAATATCTTGAATTATTTCTAGTTAATATATATTAATTTTTATATTTTTTTATTATTAATATAATATCAACAACTATTGATAAAAACATAATATAAATGATTAACACTTTTGAAAATTCAAAATTCTGGCAAATATTTACCCACTACATTAATTAATGTAAAAATAATAATTAGTTAGAATTCCCTAAAATGCTTGGTTCTAAAAATATAAATATAATTTAATAGTAATATACTAATTCTTCATTATTATTTTTGTATTAATTCTTGTGATTGTTTTGTAATATAAGAGACTCACAATTTATCATTGTGTTGTAAAATCTATAATTTAAATTATATTAGATATTACAATATAATTACATTAATTTCAAATCATTTATTTATTTATTGAATTATGTACTAATATAATTTCTACTATTTAAACATGGTCAAAGCAAGCTTACTTTCTCCAAGAAAAAGTGTGAAGTAAAAAATAGTAATTGTTCTTGGATGGATGATTTTGTTAGTAAAAAATGAGCCTAGAGAAGAGTTATAAATTTGATTTGATTTTTAATAATTTTAAATTCAATGTAGTCCAAAACAAAATTAAATGATCATTTGATTATGATTTATGTTTGTGTAGCATTCAAACAACTTAATTAATAAAATAATACTTTCAATTATTCACACAAAAAAGCATTTTGTAAAGTCATATAATCTCATAGATTATTCATTCAAATCTAAATTGTAGAAATCTGATTCTGGACTAGGAAAACACGTGAAAGAACTCTGCTTATATACAAATTTAATAGATTCAATATTCATTTAAATCTCAAAATTCAAGGTGGACAGCTATTTTGACTTGGGTGTCGTGCTCACGCCTTTTAACAAAGATCACCACAGTTCTGATGTCTACAATTCTAGTAGGAGCCCTCTTCCTCCAAGCCCCACAACTCTTCCTATAATTGGTCACTTTCATCTTCTCATTGACAAAGTCAAAGCCAGTCCAGTCCATCAGAATGGTGAGGCAATTCATGATAAAGATGCATTTATCAAGGCAACTGCAGTTGTAAGTGCTTCTAGCGACTTTGATTGTTTATTTTATATATATATATATATATTTATTTATTTATTTATTTATTTATATTTATATATTTTTCTTATAAGTTATTATGTATCTGTTCGAGATCAAAGGGCTACCAAGTACTAAGATGGTTTGAATACAGTTTTTGAAGTTATTACATAACCTATAGTAGGTGCACCTAATGACACTTATAAATTAGTCAATAGGATAATTACAAGATGCTTTTGTTTCATCTTTGTTGTGTTGAAATATGATTAGGTTTATACATAGGAAAGATGTTATCATTTAGAAACATAGTGTATGTTTTTTATTAGATAAACAGGTTTTACAGGGAACTTGAAATCCAAAAGTTGGTACAAAAAAAGGCTAATAATAAGCGTGAAAGCCCAGCCAAAAAAGTATAAGTTCAAAGGCTGATAATAAGCATTAAGCCTAGCCAAAGGAAAGAGTTCTGAGAAAAGACCAGGAAAAAGAAAAGCCACAGCCTAAAGCCAGAACAAAAAGCCAAAAGACAAAGATAAACAAAAGAACAAGCGAGAGTTATTCCTCATTCTTTTGCTCCAGATCATGCATCACCTGAGCAGTCTCAAAGGTTAGTTGAATCTCCTTCGTTTCCATCTGTTGCGCCCTTTGATTCCCCTAGTGTATGTTATATGGTACACATATCTAAAATAACACTTGAATATTCCATATGTTACTTGCAACTTTTGGTTTTATTTCATTTTCTTATTATTAATATTCTTGGCTGCATATTATGTTTAGTGCAAGGTCTGATACATCATCGATTGCTATTGAGTGGGCATTTTCATTGTTATTAAAACATCACCATGTAATGAAGAAGTCACAAGACAAGATTTATTCTAAAGTTGGACGTGATAGAGTAGTGGAGGAGTCAGATATACCCAAGTTACCATACCTGCAAGAAATAGTGAAAGAGACTCTACTCCTTCTACCATATGTGCCTTTGATGATGCCCCACAAGTCTATGGATGCTTGCACAGTGGGGGGCTTTCATATTCCTGTGAGAAAAATGCTGATGGTAAATAAATAGGCCATTGATAGGGACCCAAAGTTATGGAATAAACCACTTAATTTCATTCCAAAGCGTTTTATGGAGAAAGGGATAGAGATGGACAACGTACAAGTGAGAGGGATTGAGTATGAGATGCTTCCATTTGGGGGAGGTAGAAGAGGGTGTCCTGGTACTATTTTAGCAATGAGCATGGTGCAAACAACTCTTGCAAGTTTTTTGCAGAGCTATGATTAGTTTTTTCTAGATGGAACAATCCTTGACATGTGTGAAAAAGGTTGCATGACAACGCCAAGGACAGTGCCACTGGAGGTTCTCATCAAGCCTCATCTTCCTCATCACCTCTATCAAAAGAAGATCTAGTTCCAAATAGTTGAACTCCTCTTTTAATTGTCATTAATACACAATACACTATCATGCTAGTACGAGTGTGAGCACAAATAATTAGTTTTTTGTAGCTTAATGTTAATGATTTGGTAAAAGAGCACCCACAAACTATTTAGTTTGATGGACTAGGCATGTGTAGGAGGTTATCTTTGATGTAATAAGGGTACTTGGACAATAATAGAATGTTATTCAATCAATTTGTAAGGCTTCTTAGCTGAATTGTTCTACATAGTTAGGACATAGTTGGTTAAAGTGTGGTCAATGACATCAAATGTAATAAAACAATTCTAAGCCTTATTTGTCATATTGGAAAGGTTATAGGGTCATAAAAAGTCATTATTTAGGAAAATAATTAAATCTAACAAAAATATTAACATTTTAGAGGTAGTACATGATAGGGTATGTTAACATTATCAAAGGCCTCAGAATATTTGTGATAAGAAGAAGATTAAACTTGCCCTTGAGTCCAAAAAAATGCAATTAGCTCCAACATTGAGTTATAACTATTATGATCAATTTCCAAGTTTGCCAAAAGAGAGAAGTCTTGTGAAAAATAAAAATATGATGGTCTATGCATAATATGATAACACCGTGGTCTTACAAAGAGCTCTAGAAATTGTGATCACTACAGTTGAGGTATGTGGAGCACATTGATTCAAATCATTCTTTTGCTCTTTGCTAGTTGGAATATTCCCTAGATTCTTGGCCCCATTCAGCGGTAGAGTCTAACAAATTTCAAGTATAGTGATAAATTAACTTACACATAGGTTGAAATGTTTTGCATGTTGGTTCTCAATGTAAATTCAATGCACAAGTAGATATATTTTGTACCTATGTGAAGGAAATATAAATCCAGAGTTTGCACTTTTGAATCCAACAAAACTAGTATTTGAAATAATGATGCTACTTCATCATCAAGTGTTGACTTGACTCCATGTGGCTTTGCAAAGCTAAGAGATTAGTCCACATTTCCTAATTGAAGAAACATAGGTATTCAAAATATCATTGTTATTATAAACTTTCAATTTTTAAATATTTGAAAGTTAGTAAAGACCAAAGAAACAAAATTCATGGAGTAATTAGAAAGATGGGATGATGAGGATTAATTAGTGGTTACATCCAAGGATTGGTTATTTAAACTGAAGGAGACCTCATAGAGTCTATTTAATCTAAAAAAATTTACAGAGAAGAGGTTCTCCTTTTTCTATTAAATCTTGAGGTTTCGAAGGAAAGATTACATGTGTATCTAGTATAACATAAGGGGATAGGGGAATTCTTTTTATGTTATGTTTACTATAATTTTGGTTGTAATAACAGGATACAGCTAATCTCATGGTCATTTGTTTTACCTAGAAATAAGGATGAGTCTATATTGCAAATCATATGGTCTGTATATTCATTTTTCTAGATTAGAATGAATCATATGGTTATCTTTTTCATATTTTTGAATATCTTCTTCCATTATTATCAATGTTGTGTTGTATGTAATCATGCAGTTCACACATTCACAACTTGTAGAATAGGATGCTCAATTTCTCTATAATGTAAATGATTGAATAGGTAGTCTTGTGACTATTTCCTTGTCTTTCTCTATGTTTAGAGTTGATAAACCTAGGAATCACATTCATTTTATGTTTATGGATGAATGCTAGTAAACCTTTGTGCCTTATGGTAAAGGGCATATTTAGTTATTTAATTCACTGTAAATCATTTTATGAGGGAGTTGTACCTCACAATTCAAAGAAGAGCTATCAATCAAAGACAATCTCATCCAACTGTTGGTAGCATTTGTGCCTTCATTCAAGCATTTGGAGACATTATTTTAATTTTTTTTGAAGGAAAAATCTGTTAACCAACAATAGGTATCATGATCTTTGGCATATTTTGGGACATCAAATTAATGTATACATTAATTATCATGAGCTTGGACACATTCTGGGATAATAATTTACTATAATTTTACATGATAATAGATCAAGAACTCAAGAAAAACTTCAGACGTATCGTGATTTCTGACACATTCTAGGACAACTAAATGTAGTTTATCATGATATGTTTTGTTTTTTGATGTCTAACACACTTCGAGACAACAACTAGATGAAGTATATTAGGCAACTGCCATGATCTATATCATGACAAGTATCATGATCTTTGAAACTTTAGGACAACAACTTAATGCAGTTTATCATGATACATTCATTATCATGATTTCCAACACTCAAGGTAAAAACTTAATGTAGTCTATTATGATAACAATCAAGCCATTGATAAGATCATCACTTTACAATAGCAACCTTACATACACATCAATGAAATGTCATCACCTTTAATGCCATAATCCATATATGCAAAATAGTAACTCACATGATGTCCACCATCAACCATGTCAGATAGCGGATCTACCATAGTTGCTCCTAGAGGGTGGAACTAGGATTTTCACCTCAAAATTCTCTCTTACAAAGAAGAATTCAATACAAAATATTAAACCTAGAACTTTTCATGGAGAAGAAGTCATTAACAAGGAATTGTAACTTGAAATTCTCCCTCCAAACAAAGATCTAAGGAAGTCATCTCCTCTAGCTTCTCCCTTAGAAGCTCTCTTCATTCAAGGATGCATATTATAACCTATTAGACTCCTTCTAAATTAGATATCAATCTTTCAACTTTTTGGTGAAAAGTCATCACTTCCTCATGATGAAATAGGACAGGCCCATCAAAATCATGCAGTCACACAGATGTATTTCTAGAGTCCCTCTTAATATTAATCTTCTAAGATCCTACATTGCTTTTGAAGAAGTGTCAAACTCCCTCTTACAGGAAGATCCCCTTGTCTAGACTTTATTTCATAGTCCTGGATATTATCACCCACAAAGATTGTTGGACAAATATCCCTACACATCAAATTGAAAAGCACCTCCATATACACATTTATTAAATAATGGGAATGAAACATTGGTTATTAAAATCTGCAATAATGTTGATCTACTAGAAAAGAAGTTTCTCTACTTATACAAGTCTCTCCTCTCTTAGAAAAAATTATATTACTATCCACTTCTATTACACTTCATCCTAAATCTATTGACTTCTTTCTTTACTTATCCAAATGTATACTTTTATCTTACACATAGATTGTTGCCAACCAAATTTGGATTATGACATTTGAATAGTAAGAATTCCATCTTAGTTATGAGTATCAAAGATATTTTGAGCAATCCAAATAGGCCAGGAGAACTTCATACTAGCAAAATGAAGAATTATTGACTTCCTAAGTATTTCAAAGATCTTTTCAACTTTTCTTAAAAATGTCAACCTTTAGATTTGTCATTTTGGATCCCTTACCATTCCCATAAATATAATTTTTATTCTCGTAGGGTAGTTCAATCAATTTGTTATTTTCTTATTGCAGATTAGGATTGAAGATGAACTTTTTGTTATGTTAATCCTTTTGTAAATGATATTGTGCCTTCTAAAGATAATATCAAATTTTGATACTATAACCAATACTATTTTCTTTTCTCATTAATTATTACTTTTCATCATTTTATTTATAATTACAATTTGCTTGATATTTGAGATTAATGTTTGACATGTTGTTGTCTTTGTGATACTTAATTATCATCTATGTGATAATGATGTTTTCCACATTTAATATGTAGTCTGACTCAAAAACATCTCACATATCAAGAGTAATGTTTCCTTCATGACACAAAGATATTACAACAACATAAAATTGTTGCATATGTTTCTTTCACACGTCTAGGTTTGTACCACCATACAAAGATATGAGCCAAATATAAACAATCAATATTTGGACATTTCAAGTGAAATTCTCAATTGGGTCTTCTCATCCAAATTATAAAGAAATACAATAGTAGAATGTGATTGCTTCTATGAAAAATGTCATAAGAGGATGCAAGTCTAAGGTAGCCTAGGCAAGTCTTAGTGTGGTCATTTTTCTCCAACAATGAAATATGGTGGGGGTGTGTCAAGCATCAGGAACCAAAATTATTAAAATAAATAATGAGCCTAGTGATTTCCCTTGCATTTTTTGTTAGATGTGCTAGAAATGACACATTATGAGGATGATTCTCATCCTCCATGTTGAGGCCACTATTTTTGCTCCTAGCTAAGAATAAAAGAGTCCTTTTAGATGTAGGCCTAAGGAGTTTCAAATCTTCATTTCAAGATTTAATCAACCCCTTTCCTTAAGCACAAGAGCTTCCCAAACCAACTATTGAATATAAATTGGTAGAATTGTCTTCCATGATAATTTTTCATGACTAGACATAGTATAATTGGAGGTTGCAATTAGTTTTACTTTTAACCCATTGGCTTAGCCAACAATCCCTTGAAACTATACATGTCGAGTCCTCATTAATCAAATGATTTTGGTCCATCTGTAAGAAAAATGTCGTATCCATCTTCATGTTTAAGCATTTTACCACTTGTGAATTGGTAATCACCATTTATACATGCTTCAATGGATGCTTTTACTTCATTTTGATTTTGATTTTAGTATAGACAGCAAAAATATTAGTAAGTTTGAGGTTTTGAATTCATAGATGTCATGGATTTTTTAAGAAGTATGTATAATTTCAGAAATCATTGAGGAGATGTGTTAGTTTATCTTGATTTCAAAGGTGCATGGTTTTTTGACCACTGTCATTATTACTTCTTTAATGTTTTTAGTACCCAAGGTGGTCTTAGTTTTTAAACTTTCAGTTTTAGAGGTTGAACCTCCTTGAACCACTTTGAACTGAAAATTCGAAGTAGTTCAAAGTAGTTTGACAGTTCAAAGCAATTCAGTTCATTCTACATGTTCAGCTCAACAAGTTTAGAATCTCATCATTTAGGTTCAGACTCTGCCAGTTCAGCAATTTCGAGAAAGTGTAAAGGTACAAGTCAAGATGGAGAATAGTTTAATAGTTCAAAAAGTTGAAGATAATGGTAATATGATGGAAGTTGACATAAATGATGCTGAGAAATAGATAGAGCCACGGGTTATTTCAAGATGGCCTTTGGTATTTGCAGATAAATTTCATCATTCCAAGGCACCTCTTGAATGTTGAAGAGGAGACTTTAGATTTCAGTGGAGATGTTGGTCAATTGGCTGTATCTAAATCACCTTCTGGAGATCATGAAGTCATGGCAATCCGTATGTTTGCATGATAAAAAGATAACAAGTATGGTAACCTGAATTGTGAACAGAGGTCTTACATTTCATGAAAAACTTCTTTTCAAACCCAATAATAACTTGATAAAGGAAAATGTGAGGATGAAAGTGCCCTCTTACACTTCCTCTAATGCAAGTATGAGAAAGGTTGATTGGGTAGACACGGAGCTAGCAGTGACAAAGGCATATAAAGTCGAGGATGATGAAGGCCTTCAAAAGAAACTCTAGTTCATGGTTGCTAGGCACATGACTAAGCAAGAAAGTGAAAACAATATATCACCAAGACCATACCCGAGAACACTCTGTGTTGGCATAGAAATGGGTAAATGGTATAAAACTATTTGATAGAATACCTGCAGTCGGTTTGTATTCTACGTCTGTGACCAAGTTTTTGTCTGATTTTTTTATCTAGCTGAAAGACATGGACATCTATATACTTTTAAAGTGTTGCCGAGCCTTATTGCTAATAAAAGAGCAAAAGATGGAGATAGTAAAAAACTGTTTCATGTGCAATCAAATTCAAGAGAATAATACAGAGGTTTGATGTTTCCTGGTACGAGTACGAAGACATAGAAAAATGCCCAATTACGATGAGTACACAGAAATGACCATAGGTGAAGATGCCCTCTAAAAATATTGAATAATCTCACTCCTATGGTCATTATTAAATCTTAATGATACATTTTTCCATTATGAAGTTTTCCTTCATAACGTGGACAGCTTTATAGGTATTAATATTGTAATAGGAAAAGTTTTCTGGAAGGGAATAGATTATTGGGACATAAGGATAAATGAGTTTAAAGAAAGAAAAACTCAAATTCAGTTACGTAACTGAAAAAGACGCGGTGAAGAAGGAAGGGAGTGCACTATCTTCTCTAATTGATTCAACAACTATGGAGATTAATGCAATAATTTAGTCATCGGGGTTGACAAAAGGTAATTTGGAAGTTCTGTTGAACCCAAATAGTAAAGTGCCAACATGTGCAGATAAAAGGGCCATAGGTTTTCAAAGAGGCAATATGAGCTAATACATAGCAAAGGCATCGGGTCTATCATGGTGCAAGCATTACAAGAACATGAAGATTGATATTAAAATTTCAAACTCGAGTTGCCCCAAAGTTAATGCATAAGGTATAAAGCTGAAATCTCAAAGCATTAACAAAGGAGATATTCAGATAATCGCGGTGTTTCCTCTTCTTATTTAGAATATTTTGAAAATCATTTAGCACATGATGGTATAATCAGATTGAAGAGTCACGTGGAAACAACTTTTGAAAGTCTGTTGATAAATGTAAACTTGGAATGAGGTTTATTTCAAAAAAAAGGTAAACCAAGAAGGAAGAATGAGAAACTTCCCGAGAAGGTGAAAAGACTGGACATCCAAGAAATAATTTCAAGAATCGGTTACGAAAATTGAACAGCCACTAACAATAGAGAAAGATAAATACATCTTAGCAATTGTGTGAAAAGGGGGGGTTCCAATTCTTCTGGTTTCTAGACTGCAGACTTTGGGCTCCAGGCAGGGAGGGGATTTTGTAAAATCTGTTCTATTTTTCTTGAGAAGCTATGAGAGGTAGAGCATGGGCTTTTTTTTTTTCCTTCTTTTCTTTTTCAGAATTGTGTGCCTGAGATAGAAATAGGATTTTGACGGTTGATGTAATATTGTGAAAGGAGTTTCTATCTTTCTGGAAATAGCGGTTTGGTTGTAATGTACACAAGATATTTTGTGATCTTTTGCTGTCAGGGAAGGGAGACTAAGGGTTAAGTATATCAGAACTTTGATTATGGTGTATTTTCCTTCCACTAATTATGAACTTTGCGTCATTTTCAGTTTTCTCTGAATTACATTTCAATATTGTTGTTTTCTTGTTACATCATCAGTTCAAACATCTTTAAAGGCTCTGAGTTTTATTTCTCTCAAGAGAATGGAAGATATATTTTATTTCATTACACGATGCAATGTTTAGCAAATGAACTTTGTGTCACTTGCTGTTCTTTGCTTTCTTTCTATGCAATAATATAAGTTTACACATCTACATTGTATTTACGAGTAGATGTTTGATATCCTTTTATGCTTTCTGGTAAAAGCATTCACACTTGATCCATTGAATATTTCATACGGGGAGCTGTACCTGATAAAATTCAGAGGAAAGTTATCAATCCAATGATAACTTGTCCAACTGTTAGTGCTGATTAGTCTTCTCATTTGGGCATTCAGGGTTATATTTGTATATATTTTCTTGAAGGAAAATCTATTCACTAACAGATATTTGGCGACTTTGCTGGGGACAAGAATCGCAGTTGTAGTCTTTTCTTTTCTCAAAAATTTGAAGGTACCTCCCCGAGGATGGAGCTTGGCGGCTCTATCAAGGAAGAATGCCAGAAAGTCTTCCTTACATATCAAGAAATCTTGAAGGAATGGGTTCTAGTAAAAGAAGAAGATACATCATATATCTTTATCTTCATCCCACCATTCCAAAGCAACCCTATCAGAGAGGTTACCGAAGAACTTGCAAAACAAGTGGACTGGTTAAAATCTTTCTATGGCGCTATTCTCATCAAGAAGAAACCCCATGTGCAAGAATCAGCAAGTGAAGATGATAAAAGTAGTAATGAAGAGCTTGTAGACTCAAATGAGAAGGCATTGCTACATTCTTTCTTTAGCCCAGAGCTAGAATCTCACATACCCATATTACCATAGCAACAAGAAAGATTAGTTATCAAAAAAGATGACCTTGCTGTAAAAAATTCAGACTGTGGTAATGAGGTTGAGCACCATGAAGATTTGATAAATGAAGAAGTGGATGGGATGTTCGGTACACATAGCAATGATGCTTTCCTTCCACAAAGTGAAGTTGAAAGTGATATGTCCTATTGTGAAAACAATGGTTAGCCCATTAAAGAGCCTTGTCAATCTGAAGGTGGGAGTGATGTTTGTGATAAGATAAAGATGCTTTTAGATGAAGCCACTCCTATCGAATTTCTTGCTGAGAAAAAGAGGTATGACATTGATTTCCAGCCTAGTGGGGACTCGATTGATGTGTTGAAGGATGTCCTTCTCAATAATGAAGAGGAAATTATAGATCAATTTCTGTCATCACTTCAATCAGATCATCTCTTCCATAAAGACTCAAGTACTCATTTAAAGCTACCTGCAAGTGAAACACTAATAAGTGAGTCTTCTTTTCTTTCATCTGTTTATGGTTTTTCTGATTTGGATTATGGAAGTAGTGCTAGAAAATGTGTTGGCACTTTGGGAAAGGAAAAAGATGGAATGTATTGCATGCCTGATGAAAACTTGTTGCCTAAAAGAGATGAAGAAATTACATTCTCAAAGATTGATCCTGTTGCACAAGGTATTTCTATGCCTACAAGTTGACCATAACACTAACGGTAATGTGCATGAATTAAACCTTGATGACAAGATTTTTAGATATTATGCACCATCTCTTGGTAAGGTTTCAGCATTCAATTTTTTTCAGTTTGAAACGAAATCTGACCTTGTGGATATCGAAGATCAATTCTTGGGTAAAGAAGAGTGTTATAATGAGTTATGGCTGTTTGGAAAGAAATGTTGGATCAGCATATGTATGTGCACTTTCAGTTTGAAGTTCGATACTAAAAGAGTCATCAATGAGCAATGGTTTGGAGCTATTCCATTAAGGTACGTCATGCTAATTCAAAAAGGCTCCTATTTTTCTCAGCCGATAAATGGTTTCACATGATTCTTCTCTTTATTTCGGTTTCATGGTAGGTCCTATTCCTACCTTTTTAAATATTGTAAATAGGTTTTTGTTGTGCATAGTGGTAGTTGGAATAATGTGCAAGCCTTGTGCTTGCTGGTAGTTTAGGTGTTTTTGTTGGTTTTGGTTTGTTGGTGTTGCCCTGCTCCCCTCTGCTCTCTCTGCAAGCAGCTCCCAGTCTTCTCTTGCTGAATCTATTTGCCCAATGGATAAGGCACTATTCTTTCCTAGAGATGGCTAGTGTCCTCTGATTTCGCATCAAAATCAGTCCCACAGTTAGAGCCCCTGTTAGTACCCAAGGTGGTCTCAGTTTTTAAAATTTCAGTTTCAGAGGTTGAACCTCCTTGAACCACTTTGAACTAAAAATTCAAAGTAGTTCAAAGTAGTTCGACAATTCAAAGCAATTTAGTTCATTCTACATGTTCAGCTCAACAAATTTAGAATCTCATCGTTTAGGTTCAGACTCTGCCAGTTCAGCAGTTTCGAGAAAGTGTAAAGGTACAGATCAAGATGGAGAATAGTTTAATAGTTCAAAAAGTTGAAGATAATGGTCATATGATGGAAGTTGACATAAATGATGCTGAGAAATAGATAGAGCCACGGGTTATTTCAAGATTGCCTTTGGTATTTGCAGATAAAGTTCATCATTCCAAGGCACCTCTTGAATGTTGAAGAGGAGACCTTAGATTTCAGTGGAGATGTTGGTCGATTGGTTGTATCTAAATCACCTTTTGGAGATCATGAAGTCATGGCAGTCTGTATGTTTGCATGATAAAAAGATAATAAGTATGGTAACCTGAATTGTGAATGGAGGTCTTACATTTCATGAAAAACTTCTTTTCAAACCCAATAATAACTTGATAAAGGAAAATGTGAGGATGAAAGTGCCCTCTTACACTTCCTCCAATGCAAGTATGAGAAAGGTTGATTGGGTAGACACGGAGCTAGCAGTGACAAAGGCATATAAAGTCGAGGATGATGAAGGCCTTTAGAAGAAACTCTGGTTCATAGTTGCCAGGCATGTGACTAAGCAAGAAAGTGAAAACAATATATCGCCAAGACCATACCCAAGCACACTTTGTGTTGGCATAGAAATGGAGAAATGGTATAAAACTATTCGATAGAATACCTGCAATCGGTTTGTGTTCTACGTCTGTCACCAAGTTTTTGTCTAATTTTTTTATCTAGCTGATAGACAGGGACATGTATATACTTTTAAAGTGTTACCAAGCCTTATTGCTGATAAAAGAGCAAAAGATGGAGATAGTAAAAAATTGTTTCATGCGCAATCAAATTCAAGAGAATAATATAGAGGTTTGATGTTTCCTGGTACGAGTACGAAGACATAGAAAAATGCCCAATTACGATGAGTACACAGAAATGACCATAGGTGAAGATGCCCTCTAAAAATATTGAATAATCTCACTCCTATGGTCATTATTAAATCTTAATGATACATTTTTCCATTATGAAGTTTTCCTTCATAATGTGGACAGCTTTATAGGTATTAATATTGTAATAGGAAAAGTTTTCTGGAAGGGAATAGATTATTGGGACATAAGGATAAACGAGTTTAAAGAAAGAAAAACTCAAATTTAGTTACGTAACTGAAAAAGACGTGGTGAAGAAGGAAGGGAGTGCACTATCTTCTCTAATTGATTCAACAACTATGGATATTAATGCAATAATTTAGTCATCGGGGTTGACAAAAGGTAATTTGAAAGTTGTGTTGAACCCAAATAGTAAAGTGCCAACATTTGTAGACAAAAGGGCCACAGGTTTTCAAAGAGGCTATACGAGCTAATACATAGCAAAGGTATCGGGTCTATCATGGTGCAAGCATTACAAGAACATGAAGATTGATATTAAAATTTCAAACTTGAGTTGCCCCAAAGTTAATGCATAAGGTATAAAGCTGAAATCTCAAAGCATTAACAAAGGAGATATCCAGATAATCGCGGTGTTTCCTCTTCTTATTTAAAATATTTTGAAAATCATTTAGCACATGATGGTATAATCAGATTGAAGAGTCACGTGGAAACAACTTTTGAAAGTCTGTTGATAAATGTAAACTTGGAATGAGGTTTATTTCAAAAAAAAGGTAAACCAAGAAAGGAAGAATGAGAAACTTGCTGAGAAGGTGAAAAGACTGGACATCCAAGAAATAATTTCAAGAATCGGTTACGGAAATTGAACAGCCACCGACAATAGAGAAAGATAAATACATCTCAGCAATTGTGCAAAAAGGGGGGGGTTCCAATTCTTCCAGTTTCCAGACTACAGACTTTGGGCTCCAGGCAGGGAGGGGATTTTGTAAAATCTGTTCTATTTTTCTTGAGAGGCTGTGAGAGGTAGAGCATAGGCTTTTTTTTTTTTCCTTCTTTTCTTTTTCAGAATTGTGTGCCTGAGATAGAAATAGTATTTTGATGGTTGATGTAATATTGTGAAAGGAGTTTCTGTCTTTTTGGAAATAGCGGTTTGGTTGTAATGTGCTCAAGATATTTTGTGATCTTTTGCTATTAGGGAAGGGAGACTGAGGGTTAAGTATATCAGAACTTTGATTATGGTGTATTTTCCTTCCACTGATTATGAACTTTGAGTCATTTTCAGTTTTCTCTGAATTACATTTCAATATCATTGTTTTCTTGTTACATCATTAGTTCAAACATCTTTAAAGGCTATAAGTTTTATTTCTCTCAAGAGAATGGAAGATATATTTTATTTCATTACACGATGCAATGTTCAGCAAATGAACTTTGTGTCACTTACTGTTCTTTGCTTTCTTTCTATGCAGTAATATAAGTTTACGCATCTACGTTGTATTTACGAGTAGATGTTTTATATCCTTTTATGCTTTCTTGTAAAAGAATTCACACTTGATTCATTGAATATTTCATATAGGGAGCTGTACCCGATAAAATTCAGAGGAAAGTTATCAATCCAATGATAACTTGTCCAACTGTTAGTGCTGATTAGTCTTCTCATTTGGGCATTCAGGGTTATATTTGTATATATTTTCTTGGAGGACAATCTGTTCACTAACAAATGTCTAATGGAGACACAACCAAAGACTAGAATGAAAACACAAGAAATGGGAAATATTATTATCAATGACAAATGCCCTATTGGCTTACAATAGTATGATTCTAGAGAAATAAATCCTCTACACAGTACCTTCTCTCTAACTCCACTGAGAACTACCTTTACAATGCTAGAAGTGTTGTTAAATAAGCCCCAAATGGTTTAGGGTTAGGAATACATTCTAGAATATGCTAGTTGGCATCCACCACCAAAACAGAAGGTTCCAAAAATCATGTTAGAAGTTGGTGTAAAATTAGAAGAATCTAGAAATGGTAGTCCAACTTCCAGAAGGCATAACTTTTGAACACTGACTCCGATTGATGAACCGTTTACATTTTTGGAAAGCTCTTGAAGTACTCTACAACCCTATGGATGAGATTTTCTCCTCCCCCATTTTTTGGCCTCGTACAAGGCCATTTAGTGCCCCAAATCTGACTTTGAAGTGCTCTTAGGAGGTCTCCAAGAAAATTAAAATTGCAATAACTTTCTAATCGTAAAGCCTTTTAATTTGATTCTTTTTTTGGATCAGTTTAAATTAAAATTATAATAATCTCTCCAACTTACACCCTAAAACTCATCATAATTTTTGCTTGATTACAAAATAACTCATTTTCTACATTTACATGTATCCCAAGGTGTTTAAAAACTCTAACCCAAAAAACTAATAGTGGAACTATGAGAGTTGGAACCTTTATTTGACCCAAATGGGTATCTAGAAATAAAAAACACATTAAATAGAAAGTACATTAAGCATATTTTTGGGTGATACAAGATTTCCCTTTCACCACTGGATGCTCCTGCATCAATGCCAATGATTTTCCATCTCATATCACTACTCTCTCTCTCTCTCTCTCTCTCTCTCTCTCTCTCTCTCTCTCTCTCTCTCTCTCTCTCTCTCTCTCTCTCAGACACACACACACACACACACACATGTACAAACACACATGTATACACACACACACACACACACACACACACACACACACACACACACATGTACACACACACACACAAACACACACACACACACACACACACACACACACACACACACACACACACATTCTTGATGATTAATCAAATGCAATAATGTTTATCCAATAACAACTGGAGATTAACTCAAGATCAATTCAATTTGATTGAAGATACAACATTAACACCACCTCTTAGCTATGGATGATTGTTATGGAACACATTCAGAAAACATTATGCTCTCAAGCATATAGAGAGATATCATCTTAATATGATACTCTTGTAATGACATATTTAAGGATATCAATATATGCCCATCAAATAAGGTATAATCCTAGTGGTGATATTTTACCAACACTACCTCTTAGCGAGGGAGAATTTAAGCAACTCAATCATCTAAAAAAATGATGACACGATTATAAACAATATTATAAATCACTCATTATTTTGATATTAACACTAGAATCAACATCGAGATTCGTATTGACATGAATATCATATCCTAGAAAGATGTGAGTTATGTAGTTTCTAGTACACTTTGGATAATCTTGAATGTAGTCTATCAAATAACAACTTTGATCTTGAGGACAACAGAGTAGTGTCTATTGAAAAGTATCAAAATCTCTGTCACACTCAAGGACATCAACTTAATGTATTCTATCATGATGCATTACTTATCATGATCTCTGACACATCCCAAGACAACAAGATAATGAAGTCTATCATGATAATAGATTAATAACTCAAGAACCACAATTGTAGGATAATGATCTCTAAAAAATTTTAATACAATAAGCTAATGAAGTCTATCATGATACATTTCTTATCATGATCTATAGCACATTCCAAGATAAAAGATTAATGTAGTCCATCAAGATAATAGGTCAAGCCATTGTTAAGATCATGATCTTATAATAGTGACCTCACAACACAAAAATCAATGAAATATCATCACTTCTCATGATGTTTTCCTATAGAATCATGTAGAATCTCATGTGATATTTTTAGCTTTTAAATAAATAACAATAAATCCATAGTAATACATTCCTCTCCAAGATCATTTATCACTTTTATTTGTTATTTGTTATGATGAGTGAACATTTTTTTAAAGAATGTCCACTAGCTTCCCATGTATATCAGTAGGCAATGAATTTACATCCTTGATATGAATAACTATTTTGTCAAAAATATAAAGGCTTGCAACTAATATATAGGACTAGTGATAGGATTTTGAGTCTTCAACTAATTGACCCCAAGAAATAATGAAGGATGATTCTCCTAATGGATTGATGACAAAGGATTCACAATTGAAGTAGCATTTATTTAGACCAAAGTTGTTGGTAATAGACATTCCATACCATCTTCCCTTTCACACATACTACTTCAAGAACATTGAGGAGGTGTGAGAGAGGTTTTTCTTGAAAGAGTGCTTTATGGGGAAAATCTACACTTACAGTGATGATAATGATAAATAGCATCAATCAAATGCTCCTAGGTATATTTAATGTTACTTAGCCACAAGTACATGTTGCAAAATGTTGGTTGTCTTCCTTGTCTTCCTTACTACATGTAATATATAGTTCTACAGGAAAAAAGAACTAACAAGTGGACATAAATCACAAGGAAAGTTCAAGTATGAATTGCATGTGGTCCTAATATCTGTAGATGAATCTTCAATTGGGAATGAAACCAATAGGTAGTTGTTATAGTCAGCCCATTTACCATTATTCAATTACTTGATGTCTTCAAGAAGGCCCATAGTTATATATGCAGCAAACACATTTACTTCTGACAAGTGTATTAAGCTTGAATCAATTAAACCTTCCCAAATTGAACCAGGTCTCATTGCTTTGTCAAGGAAATTATGCCAATATGCTTAAATCTTTAATTTTCAAGAGTTTCATGCCCAAATCTACCATCTTTCAAATGCTTGCGATAAAATTTGTACACCAAGTAATAGATTTAGTGTTGATGAGTCACATTTATAAATCAAAATGATAGTAAATCAAAATCCCACTTATTCTAAAATGAATTCTTATAGTAAATTGAAACCCCATAAAATATTTCATTCAAATAATTTAGAGGTAATTTTTAACTAAGTAAACTCTCTTTTGTTTGATGATTATTATGATTTTGAATGTTGCAACTAATCAATCAATTTAGCTAATGGAGACATCAATGAAATTTACTAGGCTTGTATAAGTGCATGAATGTATTCACATATGTTCAACCCATATAAATTATTTCCTTGGGATGATACCTACATTGAATAGTAATATAGGATAGAATCCCTCTTGTGCCAATGGTGCTATCTTGGTCAAGCATTTGTTCTTTTTGAATTTTTCTTAGATGGAAAGGGTACCCTCTTATAATACAAACTCTTTTTTTCTTTGTGACCTAGATCTCTAGTTTATTTCAATAATTTCTATTAAATTCTAGCTGAATGTAGATATATCTCATATCTTTAGATACAAGGAATTTACATCATCCAGCTACAAGCCTCAGTAGGTCTTAGGAATTAAATACTTATGTTGATGGTAAATTATGGCATTGGTTTATTGGTTAATATAAATTTTCTTTATGTCCAAGAGATTCAGTCTAAATATGGGGACTCATTCAATAGTTTACATTGTTCAATGGAGTTTCCATGTTATAATTAATGTTCTGGAGTTCTTCTTCCATACTTAATATTATTAATAGTTATTCATTTATAATTAACATATAATTAATACTCAAAATATCCATATTAATATATTTTCTCTCATTAATAGGTCAAATATTTATTCTTTATGATACCTCCCCTATATTTGGACATATGCAAACTTTGGTAGTTGATATTAGTGTATTTTTTTGATAGTATTTAAGGACTTGACTATCTCTTTTTTGACTCTACAATGATCATGTCACTCAATCTTTGAGTTTTTTACAATTATTGATTATTCAATTCCTATATTTATGGAAATACCCTTTTGTCAAAATCTCTTGGATCCACCTTCACCTCAAAGATAGATTCTAAGTTTACACTCTAATGTTAGAATTCAGATACTTTTGCTTCCATTTTTGGTGTTCACATGGGATTAAGTACAACTATAACTAACATGTTATAGCTACTAAAATTCACCATTAAAATCCTTTGATCCATGTCCATGAGCTTGTGATGGTTATCCACTATTTTGATGCTATATTTCTTCTTTCCCTGATTTTATTGCAGAACTGTCCCTCTTCAAACTCACTTGACAACTTCTTATAGACTCTATGTTATCAAATATAAACAATCAAATGTATCAATGGTTTGTGGTTGTGAGAGACATATTCTATATTACATTTATAGTTTGGATCTAATACCATGTTAAGGGAAAGGATTGTTGCAAATGTAATAACACTTTCAATTATTTCTGTGTGTTCCAAGTGCATATCCAAATGCATATATATATATATATATATATATATATATATATATATATATATTTACATATATATATATATATATATATATATATATATATATATATGTATATACATTTATATACATATATACATGTATATATATACGTATATACATGTATATACATATATATGTATATACATGTATATACGTATATATATATATATATACATGTATATACATATATATGTATATACATACATATGTATATATCTACATATGTATATATATATGTATATACATGTATATACATATATATGTATATATCTACATATGTATATATATATATATGTATATACATGTATATACATATATATATACATATGTAGATATATATATACATATATCTACATATGTATATATCTACATATGTATATATATATGTATATATGTATATACATATATATGTATATATGTACATATATATATGTATATATCTACATACATATATGTATATATGTATATACATATATGTATATATATATATATATGTATGTATATATGTATAGGAGAAGAAGATGCATGTCTCTACGTTAATCAATATTGGTTATGGTAAGTTAATAACCATTAGACATTATTAGCACACATATACCATGTTAAGGGAAAGCATCATTGTAAATGTAATAACACTTCCAATTATTTTTCTATGTTCAAAGTGCATATATAGATAGATAGATAGATAGATAGATAGATAGATATGGGTATGTGCACCAAGTTGTGGTGGCAAAAATATGGCACATAAAGTTCTTTTTTTAAAATTTTCAAAGTGTGTGCATGCTATAGCATGTATACGCCTTGGTAAAGTAAAAAAAAATTATAAATGTGCTGTAAACCTGTGACCCATTTTATTCCATCTAGGTTTTGCATTTCTCCTCAATAGCGCATACGCAAATTGAAAAAATTGAAGAAATTTGTCACTTTCCTCCTCAAAATGCCTCCTCATCATCAAAGATCAAGATTAAGATCACATTGTATGTTTTCTACTGTTGTTTTTGCATTGTTTTGTAGGTTTTTTCAATTTTTCTTTAAATTTGTTTATTTACTTAGATTGAAATTGATTTTTTATCAAGAAATGTGCATAATGAACTAAGAAATCTCTAGCTAGATCAACAAAATCAAAATGAAAACCCTCCACAAGATCCAAATCAAAACCCTCCACAAGATGAAAATCAAAACCCTCCACAACAAGAGCAAGAAATTCCATAACTTGCACCGATTGGAAGACCTCCTCCTGGCACCCAAGACAATATAATGAATGAAATGGAGAGAGGGAAAAATGAATTAGAAGCACTCATTGGTAGGTTGAAAGCTTGTGGACAAACCAATCTAATGAGAGAACAATTGGCATCCTCCCTCGAGTTCATTATAACCCATGTAGCTTCTATTAGTAGTCAGTTGGATATTTTGTGTGTTAAGAGGGATGAAGAAAGAAGATATTATGCAAACAAATTATCATATCAAGATATAAAAAATAGGAAATAGCAAAAGGTAATATTTGTGCATTGTTTAAAGATCCTAGAGAAGAAGACACTATTAGACATACAACTAAAAGGTTCCCCATACATTGGTGCATACATGATGGTATTAGAAATAACTTTTGGGATAGATAGTGGATGGTCTTTGATGCTCCTCCCTGTAATAATCATGAGGTTCCAATGTATTTCTTAAAGAAATTGTATTGTGAATTTGTCTTTGGGGAGATCCCCCATTATTTTGATATATTAGAATCTTAGAGTAGAGGTAGGGGGTCATTATTTGAGTTTCTAGGGGCACATTGTGACCCTAATGTAGTTAGGGCACCTATTGTCAAGCCACAAGGTGAGCATGTGATTATTCCTTTAGTTGTAAAGGAACATGTAGAGAGACTAGCACTCTAGGGACTATCAATGCTTTGACACAAACCCTCATTCATTGCATCAGTCCATTAGTTGAGGAGGAGCCTTCTATGCATTTTGGTCACATGTGCACATCATGTGGTTCCTTATGAGCATTTGGTAGTCATGCTAGAGATAGTATGGATGATGGGCTAGTCACTGATGAGTTCCTAAATGAAACATTTGACATTGACACATAGGTAAATTACAATTATAATAAACTAATTTGACCACATTTTTTATGTATTGTGAATGACTAATTAATTAACATGTATTAACATTGTTCAAAATTTAGGGTAAGAGTGTTGCTAGCCCTAGTATAGATTTTGGGTCCCATGTTTTGTCCTATCAATGAGTCAAGAGGTATGTATCAATTTAATAATTTAAATTAATAAATATATTTATTAAGTAATCATATGAAGGATTGACAAAAAAAATTTATGCACGTGCATCAGTTATCTACTAGACCATTGACATTCACAAGGGACTCTAAGCCTAGGCATGATACGAGCTTCATAGAGGTACATTTGTTTCATGTTAATTTAATTGATTTGATTATATTTGTTTCATGTTTCATGTTACATGTAAATTTTATTTATGACATGCAATTATTGACGTCTGAGACTCTTCCTCATCTTCGCCAATTCATTGACTATAGAGTTGCTACAACGATGGCTAGTTTAGAGCCATTGACTGAGGTATGAAAGAATTTTATTGGTTTTAGTTGTTGTTTATAATAGTTAGTGTCAAAAATTTTGATGTTATTTATAAGTGATTATATTGATTGAATTGTTGTAGGGCATTATTACACCCAATCATCCATAAGCCTTTGAGGTGGATGTACAGAGTGACTATTTGATGGTGATAAGAAAATAATTAATTTTGTGTATACGTATATTTTATTTTAATGTATAATAATTATTGATTCAAATTTAATTTGTTTGTATCAGCTTGAGTTAGAGAAGAGCCTAAACAAGAGGACAAGCGAGTGTGTGAGGAAGACCCCATCATACCCATTATCTCCCTCCACACAATGACTAAAGACCTCTACGGATTTGTTTCCTTCCCCTCGTGGGAAGTAGGGTATACTTTAAGAAACCCCCTTTTAGAAAAGGTGTATAAACTTTGTGAAAGGTGTAAAACACCTGACAAAAAAATAAATTTTTGTGGTGAAAAAAATTATTTTACAAAGAAAAATAATAATCTCCATTGGCGAATCTTTCATAGTCTCTTGAACACTGTGTAAAATATGGGTGAATTGTGTTATTTTAAAACCACAAAAAATATATACATTGGTGAACAAAAAATAATTATCATAGTAAAATATTAATTTTTTGGGTGAATCATTTCATTGTATTAGATGGAAAATATATACATTAGTGAATAATAATAATTTCAAAACTAAACATAAATTTTGTGGGCAAATTAATTCATTATGCTACTGCTAGACATAAAATATATAGATTACAATTATATGGTTAAATTTTATAATAATATTACAATAAAATAAAATAAAATAAATTCTTACAAAATAAGTAAAATAGAAAATGTATAACCATCTCCCATTTCTAAAAGGGCTAGAAACTAACATGACTAGAAACAAGATTGTTGCAATAATTTTTTTATTAAAATATTTAGATGTACATAATACAAAATGAATACAGAAGTAAGATAACTTGTGAATTATTGAAAAGAAAGGTGTAATGTTATAAAGTGGAATTGACCCCAATATTCCCAAAAGGGACATTTAGCAGCATAGTGTCCTACTATTCCACTATTAAAACATTCAAAGGCTAACTTAATGTATACTTTCTCAATACATTGTTTAGTTAAGTGACACATTAGAAATTACCGCTTCATTTTAATGAAATTCATATTTAGTTTTACCTTCATTGTTGTCATATTTTGATATCATTCATTCATTAGAGATCAAAATTATGCTTCATATTGTACAACTCATTCTCAAATATTTTAAGTATATTTCAATTAATCAAACATGTATTTTCAACCCATAGCTTTTAGATATTATTTATCATCCAAACTATTCATAATTATATTTCTCATCTTAGCATTGCTCTCATAAGGCATAAGTTAATCTTTAGTAAGAGGATTTGATACTTTAGGAACATAGCATTTATTTTAGCATCTAGCTATGAAAAATATTTTCTTTTATTTCATCATCTAAATTTAAATTATAATCTTGTCTTAACATATATCCCATTTTTCAATTTGTTCACGCACACATGCACCCATGTGCATGCACGCACACGCACACACACAAATGACACATAGATTATGTTTAACTTGAAGGAAAATAATAAATCCTCATTGCTAATAAAAATGAGATATTCATTGTTGTAGTTACAGGGTAGTTGCGTCCATGTAGCCACATTTGATTGGAGGCAGTTGTAAAAATTAGTCTAAAAAACTTAGAATATAAATTTAAATTTTAGAATGGAGGGCATTATATGTGATAAGGTACAAAAAAAGAAGGGATAAGCTCATGTATTTTTGGATAAGGCTTGGGTTTTGGAGAGTATCTTGTTTATAACACTTGTATGTCTCTATACAAAGTTTTGGTTTACAATAATTGGTTAATGTTTGCACAAAGAAAATTATCCCTACAATTCAAAAATTACTATCTATTTTAATATATGAGATAAACCAGTTTTGAGAAATTTTATGCAAGGACCCAAATGTGTACTCCAAGATTCCTTGATCTTGTTGCTATTAATACTCAAATATTTATCTTCTCCTTTTTTGATTCTATGTTGTAATGTTTAAATAAATTTTGCATGATTAAATAATCATTAATCATTGATCACAACATCACATAGTCATTTATTTTATTATATTTTAAAGTTTGACCGTCTAAATCCCAAGTTATTTGATTAAAATAATATGTCCCCCTTTTAATTAAATAAATAATGAGAACCCTTTATCATAATTGCACATAAATATGACTTTCTAAAACAAACAAAATTGAAATAACTAACATGAAGAGCTCACTCTTTTTAGAAATTTCCTAAAAGTGCACATAAATATGATTTTCTCAAATTAAATAAATAAAATTACATAACATAAAATGCACTCTTTTAAGAAATTTCCTAAAGCTTGAGCACACAAATCAACAACAAGAAGATCTCCACCATTGCTCGACTTTTAATCTTAGTTGCCCATTCACTTTTGATTTCTATAAAAGTAGTCTATCTCCTCATTTTAAAAGATCTTAGATTTTTTCTATTTTTATGCTTTGCTCTCATTTTTTAATTTCTTAAACTTTTTTGTTAGAATTTTTTCATATAATTAGTTTGTTCTTCGTTTCTTCAATTCCATATAGCTTAGATAATCTAGTTTAATAAGTATGGATTGTAATCTTTCATTTTTTATAGTTTAGGTTTTGTTCTTGGTTAGTTTTAGAGCTTTTTCATCACGCATGCATCAATGGAGAGGTTTTTCATCATGAATGCATTAATATTTTTAACATTAAACATTTAAATCTATTTTCTAGGTTTTCAATGTTAATTAAAGCACATAACTTAATTAGGAGGATTTGTAATCTTTCATAGATTTAGATTTATTTATTTTTGCTTAAATTTACTATTTTCTAATGATGCATGCATCAATCAAGATCTTTAGATGCTTGAAAACTAATTGCATGTTATCTATTTGAATCTTAAATATTATAGGGCACCTTGTAGAGGTCATGATTCTTTATTGGAGAGGTGATTAATTATGTGATTTGGTTTATGCATGCTATAGTTTTGAAGTTGTAAGTTGACATTCATGGATTTAGTCAATAAATCTCTTAGATAGAAGGTTTTATAGAAGTATCCATAATCTTTTAAACATGAATTATATAGACTCATGACCATTCTATTTTGCTTGTTCTTATTCAATATTAAATTGGTTGCCCATGTAAATCATACTAGTAATATATCTAAAGTAATAATTAGTAATATGCTTCTAAATAGGAACCTTGTAACCATTGATGTCTATTAAAGTTATTATATATTTGAATGATCGAGTAAGCTTATTATTTAATGTATAGAGGTTTTAAAGATGATAAAAAATTCAAAAAGAATTAATGGTGTGCATAATAAAGTTGGATTTTTGTCAAATCTCATTTAATTAGCCTTAACTTAATAAGTGATTTTTTATGTTTTAATTATTCAATAGTAACTAATTAGGAAAAATAACATGCTTATCTTAAATGTTTCTTTTGAAGCATAATTAAAATCTTACTTAAATTCAAGTTCTTTAATTATTAAAGTAATGGATAAATTTTATTTTTTATTCTTTCTACCAAATACAAAAATATTTAAAGAAAAAAGAACTTTATAATACAATCAATTATCATGAACTCTCTCTTTAAGAATAAGTCATCTTATTCTCTTAAATTAAATAATCTCATAACTCAAAACTCTCTAATTCCATAAAGAATCATTGTAAAAGTTGTTCTTCAATAACAAAAGAAGCTTAACATAACATGATTGATAGTCATCAAAATAAAGACTCGCTCTCCTCTCATTTTCCTAATCATGAGAAAATGTTTATCCTTAAAAAATAAACCATTCATAGTGGTATTTCCTTTCACCATGCAGTATATTTATCATTTTAAATAAAAAACCTACTAGCAAATAAGGCTATTACCTTGGATGCCTATTAGAAATTGTAACGCCATAGCCTTATGTGATCTGACTAAGTCACAAAGGTTTGGTGATAGGTCTTTTAGCATCACCAATACACCTTCCAATAAGCTAAAATTAAGAGCATTGGTGTGGTTGGCTTATTCACCAGAGGATTGCCACTTCGTATCTTGATGGTGGTACCATGACTGGAGCACAATGGGGTATATATGATGCCTTCAAGGTTTATGCAAAAATGTGAGTTTTTTAGTCTCCTACAACCTTGAATGATTTTGGTTTCCTTTCCATTCTCCCAGTTAAAATAAAGCTTCTTTTTCATAGGCCCACTTCTAGAGAAATGGCAAGAGTTATTCACATCCAAGGCTTATCTGAATAAAAAATTTCCAATTTATATTGAAGAATATCACAAGGCAATGTGAATGAGGGTCCCAAACATTATAATGCTAGGGTGGATGTATTAGGTGATTGGATCATTTCAACAAATCAGGAAATCACATGTGAAGCTTAAACTAAATGGGAAATCAAAATAATAATATCTACTGATCTAAAAAATTAAAACCATTATAGGGTTACACTAATCACACTAGGGCATCAGTTATATCCTTAAATATGCAACCATTCTATTTCAAACAAATTGTAACATTTAGGAGGCAAAATTTAAAAATTTTGAATAGGTAGAAGTAGAAATATCATCCAATTTGCACTCTTACCCTTGATAGCAATTATTTTGGAATAGATTTTATGAAATAGAAGGCATCAGCTATTTCTGTGTCTCTCTCTATGATGTGTCATGCCTAAAATCTAGAACCAATATCAATTAGAGATACACATAAACTAAAGAAATTTGAAAGAGTGCCAATGGTATTTAATCAATATTTCATTGCTTGAGCAAATAGTAATTGTCAATTGGACTTTATACAAATGAATTCCAAATGCCATAAGGTGAAACGAGCCAACTCCTCCACAACAAAATGAACAACTATTGGCAAATTCCCCCATACACATGCAAATGTAATAAATTGAAACTTGGTGAACATGGCATCGGTTGCCATTACCTAGTCGAATATGTGAAAGGCAAATACCACCTGAAAAAAATCAAAAGAAATTTTTTCTTGGTGATTAGATGGAGTAATGACCTAGTAAATCCAATAAAGCTAGGTGATTGGACCACCATGAAATGGCTCACAAATTGCCAAAAATCAACACCGTGAACTCCTTAAATTCACCAAAATACAAAAAGTTTCCACTAAATTATACCTTGGTGGGAAAGAGAAGATATTGTTAATAGACACACATGTATAGGCATTAGTGGACATATATGTTAGATTTTATGTTAGTAGACATATTTGATATGTATTTGATGTATATATGACATTTTATATTTGATGTATGACATATAATTGATGCATGACATTATTAGACTTATGACATTATTGGTTAATATATGATATGTTTGTTCATGTATGACATTATTTGTTATCATAATATATTATATGTTTGTTAATGTGTGACATTATTGGTTATCATAATATATTATATGTTTTTTCATGTATGACATTATTAGTTATCATAATATAGTATATGTTCATTCATGTATGACATTATTGGTTATCATAATATAGTATATGTTCGTTCATGTATGATATTTATTGGTTATCATAATATTTTTCTTGTTTTTCTTGTTTACATCTTAAGTACATTTCATGTATTTTATTTTAATGTAAATTGCATCCAAAATGATGCAAAGTGCTCACACCAAAAGCTAGTGGATTCCCAATAAGAACACTTTTAAGGAAAACTACCTTTCCTACCTTCCTAAGTGTCTTCATAGACTCTTTCCAACTTGGTTACAACATTGAACAAACTTCTACCCAACTTCACAAAGCTACTTGATCACTTTCCCTATTCAAGACTTGGGAAGCAATAAGGGAAAAATGAGTGAATTTGAGAAATAGATCATAATCAAGTTCTTGCTTCAAACTAACATCTTAGACACTTCAATGAACACCTAATAACTATCTCACAAACTTCATTCTATCATCTATTCCATCCTTCCAAGATATTCCTCAACATCCTATGAGTGAAAACAATCTTCCAACATCCTATGACTATTTTTTCTTTTCAACAACATGCAAAATCTTCACAAAGGGAAGTGATTATGTTTCAAACCCATGAAATGGCTATTAAGACAACCAAGAAGATCCTTAACATATTCCACTAACTCCATTCATTTCATTATGACAAAGTATGAGTTTTTTGTTCCAAACAGGAAGTAATGATATTTGACAATAACTTAATGATCCTATATACAAGTTTAACGTCAATAGTGATTCTTTGCCATACAAAAAAAACTTAATAATCACCAACACCTTATGCCTCCTCTAAATTCATAGAGGGTATTTTCATAATTTTACATCCATTCCAACTGATTACTAGTTGGTTTGATTGGTTACAAAGTTAATTTTAAGGTTTTCCAAAAAATTGCTCGAAATTGCCAAAAAATTTACTAGCAACTTTTATTACAAAATGCAATTTTTGCACTAACACTTCCTAGAACTTTGATCTTTAAACTAGGATTTACAAGTTTTTAAACTTTAATCCAAATATAGATTTAATCCTTAATCTAGACAATAATTGTGTGGTATGTATTTTAAGCCATTGAAATACAAGAAAATTTATGTTTTAAAAATAATTAATCAACTATGTGTTTAATAACAATAAAAACTTAAAGAATTGAGAGAATAAAAAAGAGACTAAAGAGACACAAGCAATTTGATATGGAGTTCGTCTGAGTAGGACTATGTCTCTAGGTCCACTTCTCAATTGGGGGACCACTCTATTAATTGTGCCAAGCAAAACACTTTGTTATAGAATCCAAGCTTTAAACATTCACAGTCTCTTCTATGCACTTGAAAGCACTATACAATGCCTTTTTGCTTACAAATTCTCTTACAAGGAAAACTATTCCTTTACAAAAACTCTCTCAACAAAAGAATTCTCCAAGACTATTATTTTTCTTGCCACAGACTAATTCCCCTCTCAAGAATTAAAAAATTTCTCCCCAAGAATTTACACAAATTCTCTAATACTCATTGTCCTTACAAGAGAGAAATAACCCCCTTTTATACAAGCTTATTTTCCTATTATGGTTAAAACCATAATATTTGACAAATCTCCCATTTTTACACAAAAATCCCTTCATTACAACAAATTCTTACAAAATAATATAGTTCGCAAAAATGAATGATCTATAATTTTAATAGTATTTGGCTCTCCTTATAAATAGTGTTAGCATTTGCATCCTTAATTATGGGGAAGATATATTTTGAGAGATAAATAAACCCCTTTAGTAAATGACATATGTTTTGATTTTTGTTTTTTCATAACTTTGTGGTCATTTTGTTAGAAAATATAAACCCACAAAAATAGGGGCACTTGAAAATAGGGAGCTCCTTTTTCTGAGGTAAAAGTAATTCCGCAATATCTTCTAGATTTTATCTCAAATTTTGATGAAATAAACACCGTTGGAAAGCTCTTTAAAAAATCTTCAAAATGATACCAATATTGAATATATTTCATGACTTTATTTTTTACCTTTTTCTGAGCCCTCTGATTTGCCGATTTCACCAAACCTTTGACTAAGCATAACTTCTACATGTTGGATCCTTTTTCACTCGTTTGAGTTGCGTCGGGTTCCATTCTCTAAGCTCTTTATAGTAATGCTAAATTTGAGAGATTATGAGACTATAAAATATTTATGCCTTTTGGATCCACCTAAATCATTCCTCCCCATTGAAAAGCTTTTGGACCTCCAAAATTCTATTTTTATGTACATTTTGAATAAGGGCAATGTTGCCCCACTTGCCCAATATCATTTGTATGTCCTACTAGAATTCTAAACATCTAACCCACCACAAACATAAAGACATATGTGATAGCACTATTGACACAATTAACCATAAATCCACTAGTTTCTACTATTACATCCATCACCCACATAGTACCAACTAGTAGAAGTAGAAGCAAAAAAACTGAAATAACTGATGAAATGGAAAAAGTATCAACATTTTGGAGCTCTCGTACAGAAACATTAGTAGAAAATAAACCTTTCAAATCCTCTTTTACCATAACTGGTTAAAGATTGGATTCTACTTGCACTTGATCCTCACTAGCTGTTGTAGACATGAGAGTCAATTTACTGCTTGCATTTACTACCATTTTCAAATGTCCTCTATTTACAATTAATCCTGCATTCTTCATGGGATGAGCTCTTATAATGTATTCAATTCCATCTTTAAACAAATGATACTTATTACGTTTCCTATAGAAGATAGCTTTCCTATCATATAAATATAAGCTACCCAACAAAATCCCATAGATATCAAGTGGAACCACATCAAATTCAACCTCATCTATGAATTTATATGTTATTGCAAATCTTAACTTACATTTCTTACTGACTCACAATCTGTTGTCATTGCACACCCAACCTAATGGATAAGATCTCTTATGTGGCTTAGTTTCCAATCCCAACTATTTAATGACTTCTTCTAAAATCAAATTGACTTGGGATCCACTATCTATCAATGTGTCAATTTTAGTGTTCTCTGAAATCACCCTTATATGAAATAATTCACTTCTTTTACTATCTTTAGGAACATCATGACTTTTTGAAGTGGAAGCATATGAAACATCAGTGGTAGAATCAACAAAATCTTTACCTTTCAAACCCATAGCCATTATTGTTGTCTCATCACTAGAATCTGATCCAAGATCCTAAACAATAGTTATAGACTTTTTCTTTCCCTTTTGATCTTTCTTAAACCACTTTGGTTTCAACTTTGGATGCAATTTCCAACTCTTTTCTTCTACATGCCCTTTCTTCTAACAATGTGAACAAGTAGGCTTATGGCCTTCCTCTTTCTTCACCATGGCTACTATCTCGCCCTTCTTATATCCTTTAGGAGGAAAAAATTACTTCTTTGAACTAAAACTTGTGTTTTCTCCACCTGCTTCAATATGAGTTGGTTGAACACATACTTCATCAAAGTTAGAAGGACTAAACATCAACATTGTATGCTTTAAATAAGAATTCATTCCACCTATATACTTTAATAAAATATCTTGTGTGTAAAGAGGAATTTCAAGAGTAAGTGCCTTCTTTCTAAACACTTGTGTATACTCTTGCACAGATTTCCCTTTACCTTGCCTCAGATTTTGCCAATCCATAATGGCTTGTTGCATATAACCCAAAGGATAAAGCTAATTCTTCAAAGAAGAAGTAAATTCATACCAAGATGAAATGATTTTACCATGTGTAGCAAGATCATCTTGTATCTTTGTCTCCCACCAGACTAATGTAGTACCTCCCATCTTGAGAGTAGCTAGCTAGGTTTTGGAAGAATCATCCAAAATCTTTTGAACCCTACAATACACTTTGATCTGCTTAAGCCAATTATCCATAATTTTCACATCCAACTCACCACTATATACAGGAAAATCAAACTTCACATCAAGCTTTAACAAGGGTGTCTTCATAGAATGTTTTCTTTTAGAAAAAGTAGATAGAGTAGAAGAAGATGATGAAGAAGATGAAGAAGATGGGATGAAGGTTTAGGAGGGTCACTACCACCTCCTACTCCTTTGCCTTTGCCATCTTTTGCTAAGGATTTAGCTTCTTCTTTCTTCTTAGCCTTTTCCACAATTCTCAACTGTCATTCATGCCTCTCTTGAAGAAGAATGTCCAACAAAGCTTTCAACTCCACAAAAGCTCTTTGGAAGGCTTCCACATCAAACTTAGAAATATTTTTTTTAGATGCCATCTCTGATGGAGGAAAAGTCCTTCTTTTCCCAATATCTAGATTGAACTCTACAAGTTCACCTTCTCCTTGTTTTAACTTCAACTTGGTTAACATTCACCACCTACAATTTCTCTGCAAAAATAGGCTCTGATGCCAAACTTGATCTATAAACTAGGTTTTAAAAATTTTATAACTTTAATCCAAATACAAATTTAATCCTTGATCTAGGCAATAATTGTGTGGTATGTACTTTAAACCATTGGAATATAAGAAAATTTATGTTTTAAAAACAATTAATCAACTATGTGTTTAATAATAATAAAAACTTAAAAAATTGAGAGAATAAGAAAGAGAATAAAGAGACACATGCAATTTCATATAGAGTTCGTTTGGGTAGGACTACATCTTTGGGTCCGCTCCTCAATCGGGGGACTGCTCTATTAATTCTGCCAAGCAAAGCATTTTGTTATAGAATCCAAGCTTCAAACATTCACAGTCTCTTCTATGCACTTGAAAGAACTATACAATTCCTTTGTGCTTACAAATTCTTTCACAAGGAAAACTATTCCTTTACAAAAACTCTCTCTACAAAAAAATTCTCTAAGACTATTATTTTTCTTCCCACAGACTAATTCCCCTCTCAAGAATTACAAAATTTCTCCCCAAGAATTTACACAAATTCTCTAATACTCATTGCCCTACAAGAGAGAAATAACCCCCTTTTATACAAGCTTATTTGCCTGTTATGGTTAAAATCATAATATTTGACAAATCTCCCATTTTTACACAAAAATCCCTCCATTACAACAAATTCTTACAAAATAATATAGTTCCCAAAAATGAATGATCTATAATTTTAATATTATTTGGCTCTTCTTATAAATAGTGTTAGCATTTGCATCCTTAATTATAGGGAAGATATATTTTGAGAGATCTTGTTATTTTATAGGGGTTTATTTATAAGCCTTTAGTAAATGACATATGTTTTGATTTTTTTTTTTTCATAACTTTGTGGCCATTTTGTTAGAAAATATAAACCCACAAAAATAGGGGCACTTGAAAATAGGGAGCTCCTTTTTCTGAGGTAAAAGTAATTTTGCAATATCTTCCACATTTTATCTTAGATTTTGATGAAATAAACATCATTGGAAAGCTCTTAAAAAACTCTTTGCAATGATACCAATATTGACTATTTTTCATGACTTTATTTCTTTTACCTTTTTCTGAGCCCTTTGATTTGTCAATTTCACTAAACCTTTGACTAAGCATAACTTCTAGATGTGAGATCCCTTTTCACTCGTTCAAGTTGTGTCAGGTTCCATTCTTTGAGCTCTTTGTAGTGATGCTAAATTTGAGAGATTATGAGACTATAAAATATTTAAGCCTTCTGGATCTACTTCGATCAAACTTAACCAAGTGGTTTTTGGTAAAACATAGGACCTATATAAGGTGTAATGACTCTCAAAATACTTATTGAGTTAGATTATTAACAAAAACAACAAAAAAAGAAAAATCATTCGGACTAAGGCAACTTGGGTTTATAGGTGACCTTAATTTTCTTGACCTTACAAACAAGGATTACCTTATTACCATAAAAAAATAACATGTTCAAAATGAGGTGTATGATCAGCCCTTTACCTTCTATCATGAGTCTCCATCATTGGATGAGATGACATATCCAGTTGCCATAGTCAAAGATCACTACCTTATGGCATTTAGTGACTCTTAGGGATTGTTCGATTTGGCATGCCTAAGAATGTTCAAGCACTCAATAGGACAGGAGGATCTTGGGGCTAGTTTTTACCCAGTCACCCAAAGCTAACAGAATAGATAGTTTGATCATACAATGAAAGATGAGAGAGATTTGGCAATTGGCAACTTTGTACTGGCCAACACTACAAGTTTCAGCATCACTGGAGATGGTGTCACAAAATCAAAATGCAATAAGATCCCCAAAAAGAGAGATGTTATTGTATATCTCCAAAAAGTAAGAAAGTTTATTGTACATCTTCATAGCATGGTTCTATAGCACCTAGAATCACATCCATACCTCACACGAGCTTCGAGATATGCCCCTTCAAATATTACTGCCCTATGGCATTTAGTGGCTCTTAAGGATGATTCGATTCAGCTTGCTCAAGAATGTTTGAGCACTCAATGGGATGGGAGGAGCATGGGTCTAGTGTTTACTTGGCTACTTGGAGCTACTGGAACATACAATTTGATCCCAAGATGAAAGGTGAGAGAGATTCGGTAGTTAGCAACTTTGTGCTAGCCAACACTACAAGTTTCAACATCACCTAAGATGGCATCACAAAATTAAAATGAAATAAGATCTCTAAAAAGTGAGAGAGGTTATTGTAAGTCTCTACAACACCATCCTACATCACCTAGAATCACATCGATACCTCTCACAAGCTCTAAGATATTCCTTGTCAAAGTTCGCTACCTCATGGCATTTAGTGACTCTTATGTTCATTTTGGTTCGGCATGCCTGAGAATGTTTGAGCACTCAATGGGATGGTTCAAACTTGGAGCTATGGTTTACCTAGTCACCTAGAGCTAATGGAATAGATAGTTTGATCTCATGACAAAAGGTGATAGAGATTTGGCAGTTGGCAACTTTGTACTGGCCAACACTACAAGTTTCAACATCACCCAAGATGGCAATGCAAAATCAAAATAGAATAAAATCTCCAAAAAGTGAGAGAGGTTATTGTAGGTCTCTAAAACATGGTCCTACAACATCTATAATCACATATATACCTCACAGGAGCTCTAAGATATGCCTTGTCAAAGATCACTGTCCTATGGCATTTAGTGACTCTTAGGGACATTTTGGTTCAATGTGCCTGAGAGAGATTGAGCACTCAATAGGATGGGATAATCTTGTAGATAGGGTTTACTTGGCAACCTAGAGCTAACTAAATAAATATTTTGATCCCACGATGAATGGTGAGGGAGATTCGGCAATTGGAAACTTTGTACTAGCTAATACTACAAGTTTCAACATCACCCGAGATGGGGTCACAAAATCAAAATGGAATAAGATCTCCAAAAAGAGAGAGAGCTTATTGTAAGTCTCTAAAACATGGTCCTATAGCACCTAGAATTGCATCCATACTTCACACAATCTTTGAGATATGCCCCACCAAAGGTCATTGTCCTATGCCATTTAGTGACTCTTAGGGATGTTTTGGTTTAGCATGCACAAGAACTTTTGAGTGCTCAACAAGATGGGACAAGCTTGGGGCTAGGGTTTACCTAGCCAACTAGAGCTAATGGAATAGACAATTTGGTCCCACAAAAAATGGTGAGGGAGATTTGATAGTTGGCAACTTTGTATTAGCCAACACTACAAGTTTCAACATCACCCAAGATGGGGTCACAAAATCAAAATGGAATAATATCTCCAAAAAGAAAGTGAGGGTATTGTAGGTCTCCACAACATGGTCCTATAGCACCTAGAATCACATCCATACTTGGCATGAGCTCCAAGATATGCCCCATCAAAGATCATTTCCCTATGGCATTTAGTGACTCTTAGGGATGTTTTGGTTCAACATGTCTGAGAACATTCGAGTGCTCAATGTGATAGGATTGTTAGGATAAACCACGAACAGAAATAAAAACTACATACAAATATAACCAATAAAAAATAATAATAGAACACATAGAAATGAACACAAGGCACCAAGATTTAACATGGTTCACCCAATCCCTAGGCTACGTCCACCAAACAGCAAGTCTGGTCTTATTACAATCCAGAGATTACAACCCGATTACAATCTGTAATCCCTTACAACTCAATACCACTACAAGAACCAATTTTGCATCACAACATAATGAAAATACCTAACCCTAAAACCCTTTTATAAAAGTATTTTATTTATTTTAGCGTTAGAACATGTCAGCCATAATCTAGCAATCTCCCACTTGGGGACTAATCAGGCTCCACACTAAACAACAATCTCCCACTTGGAGACTAATCTTGTACTAATACCACTACCACATGGGGCTCGCACTGGATCAAACCACCCTGGACTTTGTTGTTCATTTATTCATGTTCAGTCTAAAAGACCAACCAAAGCTGAAGAGGAGTTGAGCTTCTCCCATGTTACAACCTTTGTCAACATATCTACTAGATTATCATTGGTATTTATCTTCTCCAGCTTTAACTATCCATCCTCCAAAATTGACCGAATGAAATGGTACCACAACTGTATGTGTTTGGTCTTAGAATGCAGAGCTGAATTCTTTGCAAGATGAATGGCACTCTGACTATCAATGAAAAAATAATTATCCATCTGAGGATGTCCCAATTCTTTCAAGAAGAACTGAAGCCATATCATCTCCTTGGCTGCCTCTGTAGCAGCAACATACTCTTCCTCTATAGTGGATAAAGCATTAATCTTCTGTAACCTAGAAACCCAGCTCACGGCTACGCCACCAACAGTAAAGACATAACCTGTAGTACTCTGCCTGGTATTAATATCTCCAGCCAAATTTGAGTCAACATAGCCCTATAAATTAGTAGTAGAGCCCCAAAAGTGTAAGCACTTATTGGATGTTCCTCTCAAATATCTGAGAATCCACTTGACAGCATTCCAATGCTCAAATCCTAGATGACTCGTATACCTGCTAACAACTCCCATTGCATGTGCAATATCTAGCCTAGTGCATACCATAGAATACATCAAGCTTCCTACAGCTGAAGCATAGGGTACCTTGGACATCTTATCCTCCTCTTCTTATGTCTTGGGACACATCTCCTTAGTCAATTTCAAATGACCAGGTAAAGGTGTGCTGACAACTTTAGCATTCTCCATAGAGAAATGTTGCAACACCTTCTCAACATAATCAACCTGAGATAGCGTCAAGGTTTTGTTCTTCCTATCTCTACAAATCTTCATACCAAGGATTTGTTTTGCTGCCCCCAAATCCTTCATAACAAATGCATGTGCTAACTGGTGTTTTAGCCCCTTAATATGATCCATGTTAGACCCAGCTACAAGCATATCATCAACATATAAACATAAAATAATGTAGCTATCATCATCCAAAATCTTAAAATAAATATAGTAATCTGAATGACACCTATTATATCCACGCTCATGCATAAAACTATCAAATTTTAGATACCATTGTCGAGGTGCTTGCTTTAAGCCATATAAACTTTTCTTCAATTTGCACACTAATTTCTCCTTACCTTTGACCTCAAAACCCTGTGGCTGAGCCATATATATTTTTTCATCCAAATCACCATGAAGAAAGGTTGTTTTAACATCCAACTATTCTAAATGCAAATCTTTAGTAGCCACAAGACTTAAAACAGTACAGATAGAAGTCATTTTAACAACAGGAGAAAATATCTCATCAAAATCAATTCCCTTTTTTCTGTGCAAATCCTTTTACAACTAACCTGACCTTAAATATTTTCTTACCTCCTTCCTCTTCTTTCAACCTGTAAACCCACTTATTCTGTAAAGCCTTTTTACCTGTAGGAAACTTGCACAAATCCCATGTCTTATTTTTTAGCAAAGATTTCATTTCATCTTTCATTGTAGACTCCAACTGAATCTTAGTATCCACCTGCACAACTTCATCATAACTTTCAGGTTCACCAGCATCAGTAAGTAAAATAGAATACAAAGAGGGAGAAAACCTTTGTGGAGGTCTAACTTGCCTCGTTGACTGTCTAACATTCACTGGTGTGTGTGGTATTTGTTGTTGCAGTTGTTGCACATCATGAGGAATGGTTGAAACATCGGCTTTTGGAGTATCATCCAACACTACATAATCATCTTCTTTCTTCTCATGTTGCTGCAACAGATCTTTGTACAACACTTTTTCATTGAATATGACATCCCAGCTTCTTATAATTTTATGATTTTCAAAATCCCAAAGCCTATAACCAAATTCATTAATGCCATATCCAACAAAGACACATTTCTTTGACTTAGCTTCTAGCTTGGTTCTATTTTCAGAGTCTATATGAGAAAAAGCTTCACAACCGAAGTTCTTGAGAAAAGAATAACTCACCTTCTTCCCAGTCCATGCATCCTCTGGAATACCATAGCCCAAAGGAGTAGAGGGGCCTCTATTAATCAAATATACTGCAATATTGATAGCCTCCACCCACATGTGTAAGGGCAACCTAGCATGCAACCTCATGCTTCTTGCGCGCTCCATTATAGTCTTGTTCATGCATTCAACCACTTCATTTTCTTGTGGAGTCCTTGGAACAGTTTTCTGTCTATGAATACCATTAGTGGAGCAATAATCTTCAAATTCATGACTGCAATATTCACCACCATTATCAAATCTGAGACATTTTAATTTCTTACCAGTCTCATTTTCAACCAAGCATTTTCATTTCTTAAAAGTTTGAAATACATCAGATTTCTATCTAAGGAAATAAACCCATACTTTTCTAGTTGCATCATCAGTAAATGTAACATAATAATGTGAGCCACCAAGGGAAGATACCTAAGATAGTTCCCATACATCTGTATGCACAAGCTCTAATTTCTCCTTTTTGTTTTCCTTCCCAATCTTTACAAAACTCACTCTCTTTTGTTTTCCATACACACAAATTTCACAGAAATCCATATTCACACATTTTAGACCTGGTAAAACTTTCTTTGAATGAATTACTTTCATAGCTTTCTCACTCATGTGCCCAATTTTGTTGTGCCACAACGCTATATCAGAATCTACAGCAACTATTTGTTCTCCCTACTCAACTGCAGCAATTGTTCCTAAACATTCATTTTTCTCTAAAACAATCAAATTAGAAGGAACAATATGACTTGTACAAAGATATAAGGTGCCTACTTTCACACCTTTTGCTACTACAAGGGAAGCTTTTGAAACCTTCCAATTTTTATCATTAATAGTAACTGCACAACCCTCATCACCGAGTTGCCCCGCTGAAATTAAATTCCTACTCAGCCTTGGAACATGTCTTACCTCATGTAGTAGCCAATGATTCTTAATCTTATTTTTTCCCTTTCCAACAATTTGACAGGGTTCATTATCCCCCAAATAAACAAGCCCAAAATCCCCTTGGACATAATCAATGAAATAACCTCTATGAGGTATAGCATGAAATGAAGCACTCGAATCTAAAACCCATGAATCATCAACACTTTCTAAAAATAGAAGCAGAACATCCTCTTCAGATTTGTTACTTACCACATTTGCCTCCTTGTCTCCATCTGATTTATCTCCTTCATTTTTCTTTCAATTCCAGCAATCTTTCTTTTTATGACCTAGTTTCCCACAGTACGAGCAATCGTTTGGTCCTCTCGATTGAGACCTCTTCCCCTTTGACTTTCCTCTTGATTTCTCATAATTTCTAGATTTACTTCCTCTCTCAGTTGTTCTATCCTTGCTTTGTGCATTCAAAGAACTTCCTAATGTAGATCCACCTAAGGATTTCCTACGAGTTTCCTCACTCAAAACAACACCGATCACATCATCATATTTTAGGGTACTAGATTTGGGAACAAAATTACTCACCGCCATTACCAAGCCATTCCAACTTTTAGGCAAAGAACAAAAAATCAAGAGAGCCCTAATTTCTTCATCAAAATTGATACCCACAGAAGATAACTAACTAGTAATAGTATTAAACTCATTTAAATGATCTGCAATAGATCCACCTTCTTCCATTTTCATATTAAATAAATGCTTCATGAGAAATACCTTGTTTGAAGTAGAGGGCTTTTCATATAGTATCGCTAGGGTTTTCATCAAATCTTATGTCATCTTTTCTTTTGTAATATTAAATGCCACTGATGGTGCCAGGCATAACCGAATGCTTTCGAGTGCCTTTCTATCCAAAAGATCCCATTCAACCTCTGACATAGTTCCTTGATTCTTGGCTTTGCCATCCAACGGCTTCCATAAATCCTTTTGATATAGATAGTCTTCCATTTGCATCTTCCATAACTGGAAGTTCTGCCCATTAAACTTGTCAACCCTCAACTTACCCTCATCTACCATTGCTCCCACTCAAATGTGAGACTACCACTTAACCGTGAGACTTTCTTGCAGAGGATAACTGAAAGATAACCTGGCTCTAATACCACTTGTTAGGATAAATCACAGATAGAAATAAAAACTACATGAAAATATAACCAATAATAAAAAATAATAGAACACACAGAAATGAACACAAGGCACCAAGATTTAACATGGTTCACCCAATCCCTGGGCTACATCCACCAAACAACAAGTCTGATCTTATTACAATCTAGTGATTACAACCTGATTACAATCTGTGATCCCTTACAGCTCAATACCACTACAAGAACCAATTTCGAATCACAACATAATGAAAATACCTAACCCTAAAACCCTTTTATAAAAGTATTTTATTCATTTTAGGGTTACAACATGTCGGCCATATGTCAGCCATAATCTAACAATCTTCCACTTGGGGACTAATCAAGCTCCACAATAAACAACAAGGATGAGCTTGGGGCTAGGGTTTACTCGGCCACCTAGAGCTAATAGAATAGATAGTTCAATCCCATGATGAATGGTAAGGGAGATTCGATAGTTGGCAACTTTGTACTAGCCAACACTACAAGTTTTAGCATCACTCAAGATGGGGTTGCAAAATCAAAATAGAATAAGATCTCTAAAAATTGAGAGAAGTAATTGTAGGTCTCTACAACATTGTCCTATAGCACCTAGAATCACATCCATACTCCACACAAGCTTTGAGATATGCCTCATCAAAGATTGCTACCTTATGGAATTTAGTGACTCTTAGAGACATTTTGGTTTAGCATACCCGAGAATGTTTGAGCACTCAATAAGATGGGAGGACCTTGGGGCTAGAGTTTACCCAGCCACCTGGAGTTAATGGAATAGACAATTCGATCCCATGATGAATGGTGAGGGAGATTTGGTAGTTGGCAACTTTGTACTAGCCAACACTACAAGTTTAAACATCATTCGAGATGGGGTTGCAAAATCAAAATGGAAAAATATCTCCAAAAAGTGAGAGAGTTTATTATAGGTCTCTGCAACATGGTCCTATAGCACCTAGAATTGCATCCATACCTTGCACAAGCTTTGAGATATCTCCCATCAAAGATTTCTACCCTATGGAATTTAGTGATTCTTAGGGACATTTTAGTTCGGCATGCCCAAGAATGTTTGTGTGCTCAAAAATATAGGACAAGCTTGGGGCTAGAGTTTTCCTGGCCACTCAAAGCTAATAGAATAGATAGTTTGATCCCACGATGAATGGTGAGGGAGATTTAACAATTGGCAACTTTGTACTGATCAAAACTATAAGTTTCAGCATCACCTGAGATGGGGTTGCAAAATTAAAATGGAATAAGATCTTCAAAAAGTGAGAGAGGTTATTGTATGTCTCTACAACATGGTCCTATAGCACCTAGAATTTCATCCATACCTTATACGTGTAGACACCTAAATTTGATTACACTATTTTAGTAATCCTATTTAGTTATCTAAAAAGGGCATTATTAATTAAATTTCTATTTAATTAATCCTTTGTCATCCCCTAGTTGATTAATTTAATTAATCATCTATAGTCCTAATTGATAAATCAAATAATCTATTATTTATTAATTAAATCCTATTCTTCTATCTAATTCCAAAAATCCCCATTTATTAAATAAATCTATTTGATAAATGAAATCCTCAAATTCAAAAACCCCTAACCTATCTCTAATCCTCCATTTAGCCTAATCCACCCCATCCACCCATACTAACCAAGCTTAGCCACTAACTCACCCACCCTCATTAATGCCATCCACTTGCACATCTCTAACATCCCTAATCTAATCCTAAACCCAAGCCTAATCCACCCCCTAATGTTGTCACATTCCTTAAACAAGTTTAAGACTTTCTTAATCCAAACCAAAGTCTCCCCTCAAAAAAACCCAACCACTAAGTCATGAGTGCTCTTACAAAACATAAAGACTCTTACAAGCCCACTCATGACTCTTACACCCATCTTCCACACTCTTCCCTCTTCCACACTCATTCCTCTTACATCCCTCTTACATACTCAACCCCACTCATCATGACTTTAACCAACCCTTTACCCTACCCTCTCACACTCATCCTCCTTGTGACAAGTGTCACCTTCCCATTGGTGCTAAACAAGCACAGTCCATGTGCTCCCCTTTGAGTGCATCTTAGCCCTCCTTAAGCCTTCATCCATCCTTGCATCTAAGCCCTCCATCCCTCTACCCCTTAGCCTATAAATTGAATCCCATCCTAAGCCATTTCATCAAAAATCTTTGAGCTAAAGTTACCATGCTATTTTGAGAACCAAAGCCATCAACCATACCCTTATAATGCCAAATTGAGAGCTCACAAAGCTACCAATTTGTCATTACCCATCTCCATTGAAGCAGCTTTTGAGCATCTTGAGCATACATCCATAGCAAAAGGACACATCTACAGAATCAAGAAAGCATGGAGTGTTTTCTCTTGTGAGGTTTGCACTTCTTGTTCTCTTTCTTTGTCTAAGCATATATGTGAATTTAGTTTTTGTTTTGTGAATGTTTAATTTATTTGTTAATGTTCTTCGCATACTGATTCTGGTTCTACAATACGAGCTCTGAGATATGCCCCTTCAAAGATTGCTACCCTATTTAGTGACTCTTAGGGATGTTTTAGTTTGGCATGCCTGAGAACATTTGAGCACTCAATGGTACATGAAAAGCTTGGGGCTAGGGTTTACCTAGCCACCTTGAGCTAATAGAATAGATAGTTCAATCCCATAATGAACAATGAAGAGATATGAGCAAGATATGTATGCCTAGGCCACTTTATGCAAGATATGAGCAAAAGTTGCTAATTAGAAAAAATTGGGTCTTTTTGCATTTTTGGTCAAGATAGCCTAAGATTAGGTATTTTTAGTTGTTTTTTTAATAGTTTTGAACCTTTTCCAAGTCCTAGAAGTGAAATCTAATGAACTTTGCAAAAGTTGCACTTTTGTACAAAATTGCAAAAGTTGTAAAAGTTGATTAAAAATGCAAATCTGACTGGAAACCTTCTAACCTTCAAAAATATGTTTCCCATGCTCATATACCCAAGCATGGATAGTTACAACTTCCCAAACTTCCATTTGCAACTTTTTTTGCAAAAATTGCAAAAGTTGCTCAAGCAACTTTTTGAGCAACATTGTAACTTTTGAGAATTTTTTTGCTCTTTACATATTTAGGTCAAATGGGTCCATCTAGGACTATTATAAGACCCTAGTTAAGATTCATAGGACCTATTGGATAACCGAATACCTTAGTTTCCCATGAATATTTAAAGGCGATGTATGAGAAATTGGGTGCCAGCTACAGATATTTCAAAAACATTGAAAACAATATATATTATTCTTTCAAGAAAAATGAGGTATTGATTCTGAAATTAAGATTGAAATGATTCCCATAAATGGCATGGACAAGAACTACCTTTTTAATACAGTGACCAATAGTTTGCCTCACTCCCCATGCCTTCTCATTCCTATGGAGGAAAGCTTAATATACAGAGGAATTGCAGCTACATCTATTAAATATACAAAGGAAGATATAGAAACCTTGCTTAATAGAGATATTAATTTAAGAGAAAAGGACATTAGAAGAAAATGGTTATCTTAGTACCATCTAGTGTATGCCAATTACTTAGGATGAAGAGACAAAACCTACAGCTATTGGGAAAGAGTGTACAAATACTTAGACACAAAATTTTTAGATAGAGAAGTAACAAGTGCTATAGAATTGTCCATGGAGCAATGTGAAGTGAAGCCTCAAATTATCTCATTAGTGGGCAAAGAATCTGGTCATGCACTTCATTCTAGCACCACATATGTTTCAATAGAAATGCTTATTCATCAATGGTCTTGCATTTATAGGACTTGGGAAGCCAGGATACTCAAGCTAGGCATGATCCCTCAAAGTTCTCATTGAAATATATTAATGATCTTAATAGAACAACAAAAAGCTCATTGCCACCTTTAAATGGAGATTGTCAATTCCCAAACATGTCCTAGTCAAGTAGATGACTGGTGCAGGAGCACCCATTCTAGACTCATTAAAGAAGGCACCTAAGGATCCTAGATAGTTCACTTAGGATAGGTTGTGATGCAACAGTGTACGATGGAAGGTTCTAAAAGGAAAGCCACTAGGCAATTAGACAAGGTTGGAATCTTTCAAATTTCCCAAAAGAGGGTTTAGTGCTAGGAAACTTATCATAGGTTATCACAACCCAAACAAATTAGGGAACCTAATCACTAGGTTTTCCTAAGTTCAAAAGCACCAAAACATAAGGATTCTCCAAAAGTCTAATAAGGAACATACCCCCAAACATGAATTAAATGAGAACAATGACCATGGAATGGAATACAAACACACCTTAGACCTATTAAGGTCTATATACAATATATAAAGTGATTCTCTTGTGTCCAAACAACACTGATATACAGTTACAACAATTTGCCATTGAAAAGGCTAGTAGCCCTTCAAACTGTAAATTGAACATAATATGGAAAAACCCCACATGAACACATAGTTTAAAGTGAGATTATAACACCTTTTTAGGAAATATAAAACATATGTAAACCTCACAAACTAGAAGAGACTAGAAGCCACTATTGTAACAACATTTGGAAAGAGTTGATAGGCCTCATTATGCTACAGTTACACTATAGGTACCCTTTCACACATGCTAATTTGAAAAAAAATTATTGGAACATCTAGGGGCATGTGAAACATGCCCAAATTCAAAGTTACAAACCTTGGATCACTCTAGAGCATAAGTTATAGTGACTTTGGTGAAATGTTGAATGGTGCATGTATGGAGCCATACACCTAGGGTATGGTGACAAAATTCATTCCTTGCTCAGCCATTTGTAAAACCTAAAAAATCATGAATTAAACTAATAGGGCTTGTATTCCACCAAGGGACATCAAATTCTCAGGGTGAAAAGTGCCAAAACAACAAGGCCCTAGGTGAAACCCTTGGTTTAATGTTGATTTCTAGGCACCTATAGCAAAACTTGAATAACTTGCAAACTGCAAAGGATCAAAATATGAAACCAAGTGCAAATGAAAGGTAACTCACCCCTCTAACTCTTGGGGCCATTGGCACATGTCCCAACATCTATACCAATCTGTATAATGCTTTGAAACACATAATTTTGCAAGAAAAATAAGTTATTTAATTAATTTCTTGCCAAAATAAGTACATCATACCTATCACCCACCTATAAGGGATAATATAGTTTGTTCGTAAAGGTTACAAGGTTGGTTTGAACCAACTAGTTGTTTGGGGAAGAGTTTTTGAAAGTTTAACAACTTTTTGAGAAGTTGCTCAAAAGTTGTTAAGCGCCTTTTTGAGCAACTATGAAAAGAAAGACAATCAAACCAAACTTCCTAAAATAAAATCATTCTTAAAAACTCAATCTACCATGGAAACTAGTACAATCTACAAAAATAATTTCAAAAATACCTTAAAACTCAGAAACTCAATAATTTTGCCTTCAAATATCATGCCATAGCATGCTGACCGTACACAATGATATTAACTTCTCTCATTTTAGGGTTTGGAAAGTATTTATATTTCCTCCTAGGTCTTTCCCCTTCATCCATATGGTTTGCATCAGCCTCCTTCAAGTTTTAAAAGGAAAATCTAAAATTTCTTGCAAAATTGCAATATAGCAACTTTTGGAAATTTTCTTGCTTGCTCTTCTTAACACTTCTAACTTGTTATTTAGGCTATCCCTTAGCAATTACATGCTAGGGACCCTTCACTAAGCTAATGACTCATCCCTTAGGTTACTCATTGCCCTATGGTAATGTATGCCTTCATTTTTAGGCCAAAATAGTGACTCTTCTAAGGACATTAAATGACATCCAATACCCTAACTACCACACCTAGGTCCAATGACCCTTATTCTACTTACAAGGTTCACTTGGAGCATAACACAAAAAAAATGAAAAAGTGAAGGCCCTATGATCAAGGTGCCTCTCTCTCTCTCTCTCTCTCTCTCTCTCTCTCTCTCTCTCTCTCTCTCTCTCTCTCTCTCTCTCTCTCTCTCTCAATTCAATCTAATGAACCAACTAGATCTGCTCTACATTTTAATGTCTAAAGTATTGCCTCATGGCCTGACTTGCAAACTTTCAAAAGAGTCTTATTATTTGGTTTTCCAACATATTTTATCAAGTGGATATTTGATGCAACAACAAGGTTCAAATAATGAAGAATCTTCCTCTCTGTTTTCCAATCCTCAAATAACCACAAGTTAGGGTTCTTCATAGAATATAGTCTAAGCCATGTGCCAATTACAACCACTGCATTGATATGGTATTCTAAACCTTCACCATCTATAACTGAGTGATCTATTTTTTTTTTTGGCTTGGACACAATGACATAAATAATAATCCATCCCTTCTTCATTGTCTTCTGGTGTAATAATGACAAAAACATGGCTTGCAATGATAAATGTACAAAATGCAGTCATTAATCAAAAAATACTTAGGTAAAAGTTATAAAGTTACATATTGAAATTACAAATATATGTATGTATGTATGTATTACCAGGTTGCACTAGATTAGAAAGGTGGTCAAAGTCAATGGATGAATTTAGATCTACCATTTCTAATGCTTGTGGGGGATGATAGGTGTCAGTTGGGTCCAAAACCTATAAATCCCATTTGTCCACCCATTTAGTTGACTTACACTCATCCCAATTTTTCTCTGCACATGATGGATAGTAGCATGCCATTTTTTGTGTGTGGATACTCCATAAACCTACATCAGAGATTCTAAAAGAGTGTAACTCAGTTGATCTTGTTAGTGTGCAAAAATTCTCATATGGTGCAATGTTAGTATTATCTATCAACCAAAAAATTTTATGAACCATAGACTCACCTTCCTTACCTAGACCCATTGTAGTGTTACACCACTAGACGATAAATTTTGCATCTCTCAATATTGCTCCAACTTTGTATTTTAGTTCTTCATAAGCTAAGGCTCTTTTGATGCATGTGCTTGCACCATTGTGCTCTCCATTTCCATGAGCAACCTCTATGAAATTACACATATATTGAATTCTAGACAACTTATGCATCTTGCTCAACCAATAGAACATCTGTACATTCTTGAATTGAGATGTGCAATTGTCTGACCAAATAATGTTCTAATGATATGGTATGCCCTTGTTAGCCAAATTTCCATAAAATAGTTGAGAATAAGCATGTACAAACTTTGTAGAATGTGATTGATCATTGATGATGTAAAAATGGTACTCCCTCAAAATCTTCCTGTCATCCTCTATACTTGTAGGTGAATGCATGAATGTTATTTGAACAAATATGGAAAGCTATTGAGAAGTAGAATGCTTTTCTTGCACCTCATTTTTTGGTTGTAGTGTGTAGTTCTCTATGAAGTCTAAAACTGAAACAATGGTATCCAATGCAAATGTATCCTTGCATAATTTGAATTGCAAATCTAGTCATCGAGATCTATGTGTATGCCTTGCATACTCATCAATAATCTTTTCATGAAAAATTTTCATGAACTCATACACTAGAACCTTTTGAATGACTAAATCGCATCTTTTACCCCATTTCCCATCTTTTAGAGCATATGTCATTATCTTATATTTTCTGCAATCTACTATTTCATTTCCAATATGTTCACAAGTTAATAAAAGTTGCAAAGAACCACAAACTAAGCATGTACCATTCAAGCATGATGTCTTGTAAAATTGTTGGCCATCCACTATTTCACATAAAATGTTGGATATGAATTCCCTTGAAGATCTAGGTGGTCATTCATGTCACAATCCTACAAAACAAACTTAGAATGCAAAAACACACATATATGCATAAAATATCAAAATGGTTAGAAAATTTAGTATGTATCCTACAACAATAAATTTTTCATGTGTAATTTATCTTCACATAAAAGGTTTACCCATCTCAAAAAATCTTTGACTTATTTGAATTTGAGGATACATACCAATTAATTTTGCAAAAAAATGTGTTTGAGTTGAGTCTAAAACATATTTTGCATGTGGGTTGCAATTTTGGCTACCAATTCTCCTTCTTAAAACATCTCTTTGATTAGGGGAAACATGTGTGTTATTTATCCAAAAATCTTTAGTCAATGATTTCAAAGCTTTACTAATTTCTTACTTTTGTGGTAGTCTACTGCTAAATATTCATAACTCATTTTTTGTTGGATCTTCCAATCTCTCACACCTTAGCATGGCTCTCCTTAGAATAACTCTATCAATTTTCAATGTTTTTCGTGTCTTTCTCATGAGTCAGTCTTTCTCATTTGGGTACTTACTATTATTGATGTAAGTACTCATCTTAAGATATTACTATCTTTGGTGCATGATTTAAAACCCACTTTTTCATAAGAACTCATTAGATTCTTTACAATGCTTTTTTCATTTGAATTGTCCATTGTTCTTAGCCCAAGAATCTTCACAATAGGCCTAAATTTCAAATTCCTCATCATTTCAAAAAATAATTGGCATTGAGCTATAATATTTAATTTTTCAAAGAATAATCTCCACATATGATTAACTTTTCTTTGACAAGTATGCCTGTTAATCTTGTCAGGCATTGATTTCAAACTGTTAGTATCAATATCAATAAAATATTTTGGCCTTCTAAAATGAATTCTAGAAGGTTTTATAATCTCTTCCATTCTCTCGACATTTTGAATATCAACATAAGGTTGAGTTCTTTGTGTACCTTGAACCAAAGATGATCTGCCTTGGCAATAAGATGCAAAAGATGGAATATCACCTACTTGATATGTTGATGTTGTGCCTTCAACATGACATGATGGAGTGTGTACATCATTGGATCTACAAATTAGCATCTCTTCAACATGAGATGATGATATGACTCCAACATTGGAAGATGGTGTAGCTTCACAATTTGATTGTCTTCTTGAGTGTCACAATCACATTCGTTCTATTTTTCTTTCTAAGTCTTCCTCTTTGTTTCTTTGTATTGGTGGTTCTTGTTCCTCTTTGAAAGTCAATTCTTCATTATTTCTTTGCAATTTTCTTTGTTCATGTAGTAGTTTCATTTTATCTCTTTTAATTTCCAAATCTCTCTCCCTCTCTTCCATTGTTTGAGTTTTTGGTTTTTTTCTTGTCATCATGATGATTTCTATATGTTAAATTATTCAAACATCTAAATTACTTACAATTTGTAAACTACAAATCATTCAAATACATATACAAATTGCAATTATTTGAATGAATACACAATATATATTGAACAACTTGTCAAATTTCTAACCATTTCCAAATAACAATTCATTCAAACATACAAATTTCAATCAATTCACTATATATTAAACAACATGTCAAATTATAATCTAATTTGTCTCTATATAATAACAAAGAATATTTAAAAAGGACTACATTAACCTTTTCTATAGAAAGAATATTCAAAAATCCTTCAAATAGTGTATCCAATGATTGAATTTGGTGTTTGCTAGCTTCAAATAGAATGAAAGAATGTTTACAAGTCTTTCAAATAGTGTTTGCTAACTTCCAACAGCTTGAAACCCATATTTTTATTGGAACAACAAAATACACAATAGACAAAAAGTGTAATATGGATTAGCAGGGATCCAAACTTTCGTTATAAATTTTTTTTTGGTGTTTTCATATAGTGCATATGCACTATAGCATGTATGTGCTATTGTGCATACACACTATGTGAAAAATAATCTCTCTCTATCCCACGATCCCCTACTCTCTCTCTCCTTACTCTCTCTCTCTCACTCTCTCTCTATCTATCTCCCTCTCCCACTCCCTCTCCCACCACCTACTCTCTCTCTCCCATACCCTACTCCCTCTCTCACACTCTCTCTCCTCTCCCATCCCCTACTCTCTCTACTCTCTCTCTCTATCTATCTCCCTCTCCCACTCCATCTCCCTCTACCTACTTTCTCTCTCACTCTCTCTCTCCCCCATCCCCTACTATCTCTCTCGCTCTCCCTCTCCCACCACCTACTCTCTCTTGCTCTCTTTCTTACATTCCCTACTCTCTCTCTCTCACTCTCCCATCCCCTACTCTCTCTCTCCTCTTCCATCCCCTACTCTCTCTCACAAACACACACTCCCATCCCCCCTCTCCCTCTCTCCATCTCCCTCTCCCACTCCCTCTCCTATTTCATACTCTCTCTCTCCCATCCCCTACTCTCTCTCTTCCACACTCCCATCCCCCCTCTCTCTCTCCTACTCTCCCTTTCCCACTCCCTCTCACTGCTTGCTCTCTCTCTCTCTCACTCTCTCTCATCCTCTATTCTCTCTCTCACTATCCCTCTCCCTCTCCTCCTCCCACCACTTACTCTCTCTCTCTCTCTCTCTCTCTCTCTCTCATTCTCTCTCCCATCCCCTACTCTTTCTCTCACTCTACCTCTCCCACCACCTACTCTCTCTCACTCTCTCTCCCATCCCCTACTTTCTCTCTCTCCCACTACCTGCTCTCTCTTACTCTCTCCCATCCCCTGCTCTCTCTCATTCTCCCACCCCCTACTCTCTCTCTCTTTTTGGCTACTCTCTCTCTCCTCTCCCATCCCCTACTCTCTCTCATAGACACACACTTCCATCACCCCCTCTCTCTCTCACTCTCCCTCTCCCATGGCCTACTCTCTCTCACTCTCTCTTTGTCTCTGTCTCTCTCTCATCCCCTACTCTCTCTCTCTCTTACACACACTCCCATCCCACCTCTCTCTCTCACTCTCCTTCTCCCACTCCCTCTCCCACCACTACTCTCTCTCAATATATCTCCCTTTCCCACTCCTTTTCCCATTGCCTACTCTCTCCCCTATCCCCTATTCTCTCTCTCTTTAACACTCTCCCTCTCCTACTCTCTCTCACTCTCTCTCATCTCCTACTCTCTCTCCTCTCCTATCCCCTACTCTCTCTCTCAAAGACACACATTCCCATCCCCCACTCTCTCTCTCTATCCCTCACACACTCCCTCTCCCACCACCTACTCTCTCTCACTCTCTCTCCCCCATCCCCTATACTCTCTCTCTTACACACACTCCCATCCCCCCTCTCTCTCCCCTCTCCCATCCCCTACTCTCTTTCACACTCTCATCCTCCTCTCTCTCTCTCTTGCTCTCCCTCTCCCACTCCCTCTCCCATCACCTACTCTCTCTCTCATCCCCTACTCTCACTCTCTCTCCCATTCTATACTCTCTCTCTCTACCACTCCTACTCTCACATTCTCACACTCTCTCCCATCCCCTACTCTCTCACACAAACTCTCATCCCCCCTCTCTCTCTCCCTCTTCTACTCCCTCTCCCACAACCTACACTCTCTCCCCAATCCCCTACTCTCTCTCTCCCCTCTCCCATCCCTACTCTCTCACACACACACACACTCTCATCCTCCTCCTCTTCTCTCTCTCTCTCTTGCTCACTCACTCTCCCTCTCCCACTCCCTCTCCCACCACCTACTCTCTCTCTCTCTCTCTCACTCTCACTCTCCCCCTCTCTACTCTCTCTGTCTCATCCCCTACTCTCACTCTCTCTCTCCCATCTTGTACTCTCTTTGCCACCCCCTACTCTCACACTCTCTCTCATCCCCTACTCTCTCTCTCTCTCTCTCTCTCTCTCTCTCTCTCTCTCTCTCTCTCTCTCTCTCTCTCTCTCTCTCACACACACACACACACACACACACACACACACACACACGCGCGCGCGCGCGCGCGCGTGCACACACAGTCTCATCCCTCCCTCCCTCTCTCCCTCTCTCCCTCTCCCCTCTCCCATCCCCTACTCTCTCACACACACACTCCCATCCCCCCCTCTCTCTCCCTCTCCCACTCTCTCTCCCATTTCCTCCTCTCTCTCTCTCTCAACTCTCTCTCTCATCCCCTACTCTAACTCTCTCTCCCATCCCCTACTCTCTCTCTCCCACCCCCTACTCTCTCTCCCCTCTCCCATCCCCTACTCTCTCTCTCTCTCTCTCTCTCTCTCTCACACACACACACACACACACATGCACACACACACTCCCATCCCCTCTCTCCTCTCTCTCTCTCTCGCTCTTGCTCTACCTCTCTCCTTCCCTCTCTATTGAAATTTAGGTCTTAATAGTGTGTGCGCACTAAAACACGTACCCACTAAAGTACGCATGTGCTATTAAGACCCAAATTTTAAAAAGTTTTAAATAGTGTGTGCGCACTATAGGGTGCATGCACTATAGTGTGCACCCACTATTTAAAGCATTTCATTCTATCAAGCCTAAGTCTTTGTTTTTCCTTGGGGATCCAACCCAAAGGTTTGGAGTCTCTAAATTGGTCTGAGACATATTTTTCTACAAACATACAAAAAATGATTGATTTTTCTTGTGTGCTCTCCTTCAAGTTTTCTTGTGGTTAGGCATCGATAAAATTAGGTTACATGACATTGTAGGTCTTTGTCTTAGCTATATAACCATATAATTTATTTTTTATTTGAACTATTTCAAGCCTTTCAACTATAATTTCTTTTGAATGTATGTCCATTTTTTTTCAAAAGTGAACATTTATTAATTGGGATGTAGATTTTAGCTTGTTCATCAAATTTCACAACAACTTAGTTTTTTAGAAACTAGACTCCATTCTACACATTTGAAAAAAATAAGTTTTAATTTTAGATTAGTTTTCAACCATTTCTATGGGGATCACATAGATATTTCACATTTTTGACATGTGTCCAATTGAAAATTTCATAAAATAAAGTATACATTATAAAATTACCCAAAAAAATGGGGATAAATTACACAGAGTTAGGTAACTTTTGACTAGAGTGATTAAATAATTTCAAAAAAAAAAAAGTTAGAATTTTAGGGGGGGCACACTTTGTACTATGTTATGTTTTTTTTCTGAATAAACAGTACCACTTTTTGTAGCCCCCTTTTTGAGGACCTAAAACTAAACCATTTTGAAAAAAAATAGTATTTTAGAAACTAGAATCAAAGGACTACTACTTTTTTTTTTCTCATATCTTAAAATTTTGAGCGTAACTATCTTCAAATTCTTGTTGAATTTTAAAAATTGTTGATTTTAGAAAAAAGGTGTCCACTTATACCCCCCTTTTGGCACCATAACTTGGTGCACTTACCCATATATGAGAATCAATAGTGGTTATGGTAGGTTAATAACCATTAGACATAATTAACATATATATATAGATAGATAGATAGATAGATTTAGGATACTCTTAGGGAGATTGTTAGCATGATTGACAAATTACATTTATGACTGTGTTTGTCATTGATGTCAACATAGTATTATTTCTATGAAGACTGGCATAGTAGAAGACATAGAATGAGGTTGTACAGACTATGTATTGATGGCTGAATCAAGCACAGTTGAGAATCTATTCTATATTGTGCCTTGATGAAGTGGACAAGTGCACATACAAATAATTAAAAACATGCAAAAGATATTCAAGAATTATAGATGATAATGTGTAGATAGAGTACCTAATAAGTGATTTTTGATGTTTGGATTGTATCTCTTAATAGAGATAGAACCATGATGAGTGAAATTGGATAGTGAAATTTAAGACAAATTGATGATGATGTTAGTAAGCACACAAGGTTAGAGGTCACACATGTGAGAAGTTGTAAAGACTATAAGCTAACATAGCAGAATGAATACATAGTTTCAATATTTCCAGAACAACACTTCAAATTGGAATAGCAACACTCCAAAATTTAGTTCAACTTTATACAATAAAAAATAAACTGCAAGTACATAAACATAAAGTTACTAATACAAAATTATTCCCCTTTTTCCTAAGCAAACAATCTTGAGAAAAATGGAGATTGCGATACAAACTTCATCCTCTCCTATAGCACAAAGTCTATAGTGAAGAAAAACCTCCTCTCCTACAACGTAAAGTCTTAGAAAAAAGAGCCCAAAAACTACAACCCCAGACTGTTCAATGCTTTCCCAATGTATAGAATTGGTGGGTACATTGTACGATTACCATAAATGATTCTTTTCCATATTGATCTTTTTATCCGTTGATAATTTTTCTTTTTAGTTTTTAGAATTGAATCTTTAAAGTCTCCATTTCCAACACTTAAGAAACTTTTTCAAGTTTATCTAATATTTAGCTACATGAACTAAATATTAAACATGTGCCCATGTTTTATAACTATACATTTCAAATCTTAATTAAAGTATTTGAATGCTTTGAAAGAGATATCCTTAGATGTCAGTGTGATAATTTGGATAAGTTTAAAATAGACACCACAAAGCCAAATTTTGCCATAAGATCCCATCACTTGTTATGTTTCCACCTAAGTCATCATGTTGAGAGTCAATATTTATATTACTTCATCGAGTCTCTATATAAATGGGGATTTTTTTGATATCACAAACATCCCAAAAATTATTTTGTGGATGTTTTGTATGAACCTGAGGATTTTCTCTCTTTCTATCTTCTTGGTGTAGACTTGGAGCTCTAAATCCATCATAAGAATCTTAAAACATGCATTTCCTGAGTTGATGTTTTGTAACCCAATGTCCCATTTAGAAGTTTGATTCTATGAAATATCATACGATGGAGCTAGTACTATGACTAGAAGACATTCTATCAAATAGGTAATAGTTATTCTTTACCTTCAATTTGAAGTTCAGACATGGATATCACGAACAAGCACACAAATCATCAAACTTTTCTTATGGAGACATTCTCTATGGAATACAAGCATTGGTTTTCTCCATTCATAATGAAGATCTTTGTGTATGAATCTACATCAAGCATTTTTTCGAGCAATTATCATGTCTTTTGCATGCTCCACTTTGGTTTAATGCAATAGTCTTTTGTGATACTTGGGCCATTGGCTTTGTTTCTTGAACCTATGGCTATGAAGATGAGCAAGCATCTTATGTTGGGAGAATTACATTTGTACAGTTGAAGACTTAAAATGATAGGTGGATCCCTTTTAATGTAGGAACATGTTGAGCCTCCATCCCTTGTGTCGACATGCACATGAATGATGACTCATCGACATCAAGATTAACCCACGTTAATGCATGGTAACTATCAATATTTTATCAAACACTTGGAAGATTCCTAAATACTTTCATAGGAACATACTCTCAAAAACCCTATAATCTCATGCTCAAATTTCTTTATTCTTGACTACAATTCGAGTTCCATCAAGTTCAACATCTTTGGTTATTTTTTTATTTGAGAAATGGTGGAGATTTGACTCGACACATAAACCAATGTGTTTCTTCTTCAAAAAACATTGACATATTATATTATCAAGATGATCTTTCCAAGGGTGGCCCAAGTTCTTCAATTCTATGTGGTACATGTGATTATATGTACAATTTCTTAGCATCATTCTTGTCATAATTAAAACTTGTGTTCCAATTTCATCATCACAAGAGTGACTTAGGAAATGCCCAATTCTTTGCCAATTCTTTTACATCTTTTTCTTCCATTTATGACTTCTTATTAGCATTATATGACATTTGATGAAAAGGGATATCATGACTTCCATTGAACTAACCATCTATCCTACTAAATTGATCAAATGTCTTAGTGTGTAAGGGGTCTTCAATTATGTTAGATGAATCCATAGATGTGAATATCCCCCTTTGATAATGCTTAATAGTCTCTTGTTTATGGATATGATATGAATGTGACACTTCCTCATTATCATTGATGATAATATCTTCACATCTTATAATGAGCTAGTGATTTTGAATTACTCGTACTGAGACTAATTTCTCAAACCTAAATATAAAACTTATAATTTTGAACTGGTAACCTTGAATTGATGAAATAGGAACAATATAACTATATTGATAATCATTTCATCTTAACTCTAACTTTTTGAACTTGAATAAATGTTTCTATATTTGGAACATTTGAACTTCAAACTCATATTTGCATTCTAGAGTAATGAGCATGTCTTTGCACCTTGAACCTAAACTTTGAATTTGAACTTAAATTTTGAATCATCTCACACAAGGATCCTACAACAGTCTTGCACATTCTAGAAATAATCATTTGAACACACCTATTGTGGCATATTGAACCAATGAACTTGTTTGAAACGTAGATTGAACTTTCGAACCTATTGAACCATCTGAACTTTGTTCAATGAGTACAAAGTCATTGAGAATCACTTTGAACCTAGCTACATATGGTTTCAATGTTCACAAAGGAAAGCCTTGAACCTTTCCTTGCACAGTATGACTTTACAGAAAATTCTCAATATGGATTAGTGGAGATTGAAGAAAAAGAATGAAAAAGCCATCAAGGGAACCAAATTTCTATGTTCAAAAATTTGGGGGGAAAACACCAACTAACACTGTCTCTAACTAGGGAGTATGTGCATGATAGGTGCATAAAGAATCTAACATTTCTGGTCAAAAGACTAATGCCTAGTCCATTGGGTAACAGAGTCAAAACACATGATAATAAAGAGGAGCTACTTATGGGGAAAGCAAGGTAACAACCAAAATAAACATAAAGTAGAAGAAACTACTTTAAACACCTAAACCAAACACAAAGTAACAACAAAATAAAACAAGCAAAGCTAAACTATGCACCACAAAACTTGCAGAGCAAGGGCATATTTACAAACATATACATAAGCAGGAAGATCCTACCATGCCACCTAGAAACATGAAGTACTTACATGAAGCTATCAATGGGTTAAGAAAAATAAGACCCTTTTCAGGCCAGCTAATTACATCTAAATGAAAGATCATCATACCGTCATTATTTGGAAGACTACAAGTGGAAAGAATTTTGATTAATCATGCATAAGAACTTGGTAAAGTGATATTCATATCCAAACAACCATGACCCATCATAAGCATCAAGCTGCAATATCTTGCCATCATTTTGAGTGAAGTAATTTGTATCACAAACACCCATATCCTTCTCTTGGGAAAAATAGGTTAAACCATGGATGAGGTAGGCATTGAGGAAGAGCCTCATAGAAGCTTTCATACCAAGTCTTTGAACTAGGCCTACTAAAAATCTGTCTCCCACAAGTTCATCGACAACTTCACTTTTAAAATAGAATGTCTCCAACATCTAGGGCCAATACCACTTTTCTTGAGTTGGGGTGAGATCAAACAAGAAAGCTTTGTACTCAATCTTCTAATCAAATGTACAAACTCTAAATTTTAGTTCATTAGTTATCACATTATGAATAGCATTGGACTCAACAAAGAAAACACCAAGATCTTTGTATTTTCAAATCAAAGGCATCAAGCTTAAGATATCATTTACCTCAACTGTACATAGGTTGTCTTTGCCATGCACCTTGATGATCTTTTGGACATCACCCACTATGTCATCTTCATCTGTCTCAAGAAGTTGTGGATTATTCATTGAGGAAACTTCTAATTGGCCATCATGTTTTGGACTAGCTATAGTTTCCTTCCTTTAATGATTTTGGAATGTTTTGGACTAGCTATAGTTTCCTTCCTTTAATGATTTTGGAATACTTTTAAAATAACTAGAGGGAGGCATGGTCATGAATTAGTGATCCAAGGACTAGATGTATAAATAAAACTTTTCACAACTTAGTGAACCCATAAAACATTTATCTTCATGCATTCATCCATAAGATTATGCAATCACTTAAAACCTATAGGTTACTATCAAATCAACTTGAAAAAATGTAAACATGAAACATAATAGATTTCAGCAACACATTTGACACAATGATTTATGTGGAAACCTAATTTGGGAAAAAAAACACCAGTAACATGCTACTTTATTTCACTCTTTTGAAGTGATGCCCAGTTAAAGGTTACAATACACACTATTAAATGTGACCATATTAAAGGATTTCAATCTCTTTGTTAGGAGTTAGCCTTGTTAGAGTACTTTAGACCATTCACTTGGAATTTCACCTAGTTAAAACATTTACAAATGATTGTTAGGTCAACTTTAATACAAAGGATTTACCCTAGACAAATACAATTATTAGAGAGTAACAATAAGCCTTGATCTGATAACAACTTACAACTCAATTTTTAGATTATAGATCTCTATTTTAGTCCTCCATTTTTCTTGGCCTTCATACATTTCAGCTCTAATAGCTTGTTCACACTTCAAGATTCATACCCTTAAGCCTTCTTGCTTAATATGCGAATGCAAACTCTTCTTCTTAGTTCACTTGATGAAGCAAAACCCTTGACTCCTTTTCTTCCTTAGGTTCTCATACATGACAACCTTTGCTTTGGAATAGACATTTTTATAAATAGGAAATTGAGATCTTTTGTTGCTCATTCTCCATTGTCCAATTTAGGGTTAGGATAGATTAGGTGGGATACAATGAATCTGCCATATATTTCATATCTCCTCTAGAAACTTCTCCTTGAATCCTCTTTGAGTTCACCTAAAAATGGTTTACCTTGAATTCTATGCCACCAACTCATCAATCTTATCTTCCCCTTGGCTTACATAATCCAAGAAAAAGAACTTGTCAACTTAGATTCATGGAATTCATGATCTTTCAAATAATGTAGCCACTTAGCATTATTTGGCTTGTAATGCTTGGCACATACTACATTGCTCAACATTCTTTACAAAATCACTTGGCACAAATGATACAAACTAAATTTTACTGGTGCTCAGTGTCAACTAAACTTTACTCAACATCCACTATTTTGCTCAGCATATACTAGAATAGACTTTTACTCAGCTCCAACTATCCACTCTATCAAGCTTGGCAAACAAACTTTGTGTAACTTATTCCTCTAAACTTTCTTAGTGTAACTGGCCTTTGTAACCTTAAGTAAATTATCAATGCATTATGTTATCACTGTCTTAACCAATTCTTGTACTCCTTTACATAATCATAACTCAACCTTTCCTCTAGGTGCTATTGTTACATCTTTTGATCAAATTCTCTTCATGAATCAAATAAGTGATAGTACTTAAATCATATAAGTAGTTATCTTACCAGTAAATAGTAGGTTTGACATCAATGATAAAACAATGATGGGAGCATATTGATCATATTTATATCAATATGTTCTCAACAATCTCTATCTTTAACAATTCTCTTCAATCTGTTCTCAATAATCTCCCTTTTTGGCATTGATGGCAAACCAAACTGATCAACCAAATTGACTAGATTAAAATAGTAAGACCAAAAAAATATCAAAAAGAAAATAATTCCTTGTATTTAAATCTCTCCCTCTATCAGCAACTTCCATCTTGTGAATAGGTTACAAAACTCTTCCTTATAACTCCCTCTAAATTACTTTGTGTATCTCCCTCTTACTAGGTAGATGTATAGGATTTCTTCCTCTTTGTTAAATTTTAAATCTCTTGTATAACTCCCAATAACTATCTCCCTCTTTCTTGCATTTCCCTTACTTATCATGGCAAAAAAAAATCTTTATAGATTTAACAAGGATGGAGTGACCAACAAAATTTAGTCACTAGGTTAAGAGGGAAATGATGTAACTATAGATCAAAGCCTCTTACTGATGAGTGGGAAAGAGTTTTTGAATGATAAATATCTCCCTCTTTCTTGCATTTCCCTTGATTAGTAACTACCTCTCTCTTTGACAACAATGCCAAAGACCTATCATCTTAACATGAAAATATAGGCTTCTTCAATTTTTTCCTTTATCACCTTGCTTGTGATTGATTTAGTGTCAATTATTTTATTACTTTAGGTAGCTCCTAAAGTAAGATCCTCTACATCAATTTGTACCATTGGAAATTAGCTTGTTTGATGCAAGGAACTCCTTTTGTTACTTAGACAACCTTTGATAGGATAATCACCCCTAGTTTACCTCTTAGATACTCATGCGCATCCCTAAGTAATGCTTTTGTATTAACATATTCCATCTTTACCTCTTTATCTTGAACTAATTCTCTCAATTAATGATACTTGATTGTAATGTGCTTAGTCTTTGTGTGCATCGCATGATTCTTTGATATATTGATAGTACTTGTATTATCACAATAAAGTGTTATTGGTTCTATGATCTTTTCCTTCATACATTTAAGTAGTTGTTTGATCCATACAATATTTGTACAAGTTACAGTAGCAACAAAATATTCAACTTCAATAGTAGATTGTGAGGTGCAATGGTAAGGATTAAGTGGAAAAATGGATGCAACCCTAAGTCACTAAGTCTTCTTAAAGAGAATGAAACCCTAAACTCTCTATCAATCAGTGTGTAAGGAATTGAAGGAGCAAAGAGAGAAGTTTTTATGTACAAATAGAGCATTCATGGTGGCTTAGAAGTTATGAAGTGAGATTGAATTACATAATCAATTAGAGTAAAATAGAGGATAGAAAAAATTAGACATCATAGAGACATCTAATCGAGAAGGATCAAGAAGAAAAATGTTTAGAGGTGATATGTTACTAGGAAAACAAGTTCTAATTGCAGGATAAAAGATGAGACATTCTAATAGGTGATTTCAGTCAAAATCTCTTAATAGAGTAGTCCTAATAGGCTGCATGAAATCCTTTAATAGGGTGCTTACTTAATTATGAGTTAAAGTCCTTTAACAAGGCACACCTCTAATAGGGTGTCAAAATCCTCTAACAAGGTGAGACCTAATAGTCTTTGTAAGCCTTTAATAGAGCAGACATTTTATAGGGTAGATCATGACACATGATCAAAATATTGTAACCTTCATTAGATACATTTTATTACTATAGTAGTGAAGATTTGTAGGTGTCATCCCCACCCCAATTTTACCTTCTCACTTGGATGGTTTCTAGGTAATCATATATGGTGTTATGCATGTGAATGCTTACATGTTTACATGATTTAGATGTATATGCTTTGCATGTTATTTTAGTTTACTCATTGAATGTTTGAGATAGATGTGTGGTCATAGTTTTATGGGTCCAAGCTTAAACTACTAATTTTCCCCCCACCCCCCAGAAGTTTACCTTTCCTATTGTATTTCCAAAAATTGGTATCAAAGCCTTGTTCTCTAAAAGAAAAGCTTTACAACTTTGAGAAAAGATCTTGAAAAAGAAGTGTACAAGTTGCAAAAGACTATTGAGAACTAGGAGATTGAAACACATCTCATACTACATCAACTAAATCAAGCAAGAGAAGACCTAAAGAATTCTTTGAAGAGAAGGAAAGAGATTTCCATTGTGGAGAATGACACACAATACAAAGAGATAGACACTACTAAGCTATTTGCAGATAGAGACTCAAATGAATTTGATGCAGTAGTTGTAGATCTAATGGAAAAGAATAGAGCCCAAGCTAAGGAAATCAGAAATCTCAAATTAGAGCAAGAACCACAAGCTATACTGCTATGTGAAGTGGTTGAACAAAATAAGAAAGTCATGGAAGACAAAGCCATGATTAAAGAAGACAAAAAGGTTTTGGCCAATGGATTGGAAGAGAAATCATCAGAACTAACCAAGATTTTCGACATGCAATTGAATACTCTAAGTCAAATGATGAATTCCAACTATGAATTAAATGTCAAGGACATTGAGATAACTACATTAAAGTTGCATAATGAACAATTGCAAAGTGACCTAAAGAGAGAAAAGGAATTTGCTAAAAGTTTCAACAAACCAAATGAAGCTATCAAATACTTTGAGCGATTATTGAGATCCCCTAGATCCAATAATGATACATCACTACTAGGTTACACAAGCACTGAAGAAGGAGAATCATCCAAAAGTGTGGAAGAAAGGAACAAAAAAGGTAAGAACTCCAAACCTACTTGTCATAATTGTGGTAAGAAATGACATACTGCTAATGTGTGCAGGAGCAAAACCACAAATCAAAATGTCAAGCCTGAGAACATGGTTCACCACCATAAGTTCAACAAGCAAGGTTATAAAGAACATAAATGTAGAAGTAGGGTCATGCATACATAAAGATTTAAAGTATATTGCTACAACTATCATAAGTATGGACATAGAGCTTTTGAATGTAGATAAAAACCCATGTGGTCATCAAACAGGCAAACAAAGGTAAGAAACAATGACAACTCTTATAACTGGGATTATATTACAAGATATAGTTGTCATTACTGTAAGAACATGGACATTTTCCTAAGAATTGTATTAGGACACATTTCAGTGGTAACTATCAAATATGGTTAAGTCAAACCACATATTTTAGCTATTTGAAAATTGATCACATCAGTAGATATTGACTAACTAGGTCAAAGGCACTGAGATGTAAATTTGATAAAGGCAAAAGCAAGGCAGATGTTGAACACATTAGAAATGAGATGAATAAGACATGGAAAAGTAAGGATGATTGCAACACATCAAATAGAGAAGGGATCACTTCACCTAATGGGTTAGGTGATCACACCTCATCAAACTAGGCAATCAAAAGGTATGTAGGACTAATATTTAAAAGCTATATCATACATTAATTCCAAAGGAAGATAGTATTAAAAGGACTACATTAGCATGAATAAAGATGCAAGATGTTGTTAGGAATTCAAGATAAATCTTTGAATTTTTCATGTTGTTGCCGAGTGTGAAATATTTCCTATGTATGTTGAGTGAAGGTAGAAGATGTTGAGCTAGCAGTCTAGCTAGTTGATGTTGAGCTCATAGTGGTTACCATGTCATGCCTGACCTTATTCCTTACTGTTTCTCTTTGTTTGCTTCAGTTATTGTTGTGTTTCAAGTTCATTTCTATGACTTTATCAACTTTGTTTATCTATTGGTTAATTTAGTTAGTTGAGTTTTGGTTTGTGTTGATTCAGTTATATTGATCATTATCTGTTTATGATAATTTATTATTTTTGAGGAATTTAGTTCACACTTATAAGTATGTGATTTGTGTAAATATATATTGGTATATATATATAAATGTGAATATTTTGAAAATTCACACACACACAATTCATATGAGTATTAATGTGAAATAATCACATATATTTACATAAATTAATGTGTGAAATGTTCAAGTTGAACTTTGTATATGTTAAGTTATATTTGTAACTGCAATATCAATGGGGGTTATTGTTTTACTCCTAACCTATGTGTTAATGAAGGATTCATTCTTTCTAAAACCCTAGGGGGTTTCGAATTCTTTTATATGGTAATTTGTTATTAGTATTATGTTTATGGTTTTAAAAAAAAAAAAGAATGGTGGTGGCTTTGGACTATCTTCTGTACTCGACTCTGCAGTTGAGATTAATGCATTTTAATGAGGATTAATGGAACTCAAGGACTGGGTTGGCCATTCCATTCTAGTTTTGTGTTTGCTGAGTTTTGGCCAGGTTTTGGGCCACCTGCATTGTAAAGTGAAACACCTGTAAGGTGTTGCTATTGAATAGGCAACATGGTTGGGAAAAAACCCTATTTTATGAGGCCAAGTATGTTGTTTTTCACAAAATTTTTGTTATTCTTTGTGGTCGAAGTTGCTCTCAAGTTCATTAAGTTGGACATTTCGGGCTGTTGGTATCAAGTTTTGGGGTTCTTCTACCTTCAGTGTTCGCTGGTAGGGGGCATTTTCTAACTCACATCTTTTACTGTTCTTGTAGTATTATCCTATTGAAGAAAGTAAGAAAGCTGTGGTTTTAAATATGTTGGTTGATACCCAAGTGTGGGTATAGGTAGGATTGGGTAATTGGTTGCCGAGTTCTATGTATATTCACACTTGGATATGGGTTATACATGTGTTTGTATGCTTTGTTGTATTCTAGGTTTAGTTAATATACGAGTTTCCATATTTTATTTAGTTTTTAATAAATCTGTGAATCTTGGGTGTTTTCATTTTCATCTATGTTAATGGTATTTTAGTCATTCACATAGCAAACGACATGAGACAGCAGTATTTTTTTACTCCTAACCTATTGTTTTATACCTGTGTCATTCTTTTGAGTCGAGTTGTATGTGAAAACGTATGTGCATAACAGACAGCATACTGGCAGATTTTGTAAAAACATATAAGTTTTGCAAACTGCTGTCAATTTTTGTGAGATTCCATGAACTAAAGCTCTTTTGGGTAATAAAATGTGAAAGGTTTGGTCTCAGCCTCTAATTCACTTTAAACTCGAGCTCAAATCCCATAATCGAGTACTGAGACATTATATCGAATGGTTGATTTGAAATGTTAGCAATGTCGATATGCTTAGTTAAAACAAAGACATTTTAACAAACACTTAGTATGAAAATTATATTATGTTAAATTAGTTTGATCTAAAAGGTATTAAGATGTGATTTTAACATTCTCTTTTAGTTGATACCTACTGATAAGTATTTGGGGATTGTGAACTGTCATTAGCAATGTCGTTTTACCAAATTCTTCTGAACCGTATTTTGTTTTCTTAAAACATATATTAATGGTCATTGGTTTGATTTATTTCTTTGACTTAGAAAACTTAGGAAGAAAGAAGTGATGGAAAATGGATGTTTGTGAACGAAATTTGTGGGTTCACTCACTTATCGATTGTTATTAGTGTTATACGGGTTATGGAAATATAAAAGGTTGTTGTTTTGTGACACCAGTCGTGGACATTATGATAACTAATTTTGTTTGCAATTTCTTTTAAACATAGTTGCATTATTATTTTTATAGCATAGCTAGTTTTGTCATCGATTTATATATAGGAAAATTTGTTAATAGAGTAGCCATTACATTGTGTAATCGGGCAGTTTAATATGATTATGAGTTTGGAGTATCATATGATGTTGAAATTTCAATTGGCTTTCGCTGATATGCATCTTAAAACTGGGCAGTAGTATTGTCTAAATATGATGGTGTTGGAATGAATATTGATTAAAATCTGTATGCTGATTATAAATAGAATGGCAAATTGGAATTTTGAATGAAGGTAAATAATAGTTTAGCATTTTTTATTAAGTAATGTTTGTATGAAAACATTGGGAATGATTGAACGGTTGTTTAATTTGAGATTGAAGAAAACTGTTTATGGTAGCACATGATAATTTATTGGTGATTATATATAGTAGGTTATTATATTGAATATCATTGTATTCTGGAATGAAATGTGATTGAGATATCTACTTTGTAAAAAAAAAAAAAAAAGCATATTTATAAGCATTGGAATTATTTTTCTAATTATATTATTTTGTTCAGTATTAAATGGAAATTGTATTCAAAAAGTTAAATTAATGATAATTGTTAGCTGAAAGTCATTAAAAACTAGAATATCATATTTATTGTTATTCTATCATCTTAGTCATTTTTAAAGATTAATCTAGTTTATTATGACAGAAAGGTTCGATTGTGTAGTATTAAGATTTGGTAAATATCATTAATGTGATATGTTAGATAATTATAATTATGAGATCTTAATGCTATAGTTTGGTTCCTGTTGTTATAGTAACCTAAGTTACTTTTGGAATTGGCAAAATAACATGTGGTCAAATAGATTAAAGGATGTAGTATCATGTTGAATACTGATTTATATCTATTGCATGTGCGTTCTTTTGTAAATTTGTTTGATGTGTATTTTAAGAATAATGGAGATGAACATATACTGAGGTGGCTAAATTTGGTTTATCCTGTTCAGTTAATTAATTAAGTGATAACTTTAAAATCAATTGGGTGGGTTAATTACATATAAAAGATAATTGGCCTTACCTATGACTTAAACCTATATGGTTAAGTACAGAGAACAAGGCATATCTCTATTCTATCATTCACAAGTAAAATAGAGAATTCTATTGTGTGTTGACTATGGGCATACCATACACAGATGCAGAATCTTAGTGCTATCACGATGACACCTCAATATATATATGATTCATTTATGGGTTATTCTTAGTGCGAGTTTAATTTTGCATTGTCAAGTAAATGTTTACTTCTTGCATATTAATTTGAAACTGCACTATGTTAAAGTGGTTCAGATATCTACATTATGGTTTATATATGTTATTCTAACATGTATGCAGGTGGATTACGTCTTTTTTTTTTAATCAATGTGTACTGAGCCCACTTGTTGTCTTGTGTTGCATTGTTGTATGTTTTCTAGGTGTTTCGAGATTGTTTAGCAAGTAACCAAAGATGACTGTTGAAGTTACTTTTGAAACAACATTTAGGGTTCCTATGTTGGACATAGGTGTTTAAAAATGATGTTGTACTACATTATTGTACTGAACTCGATTTGTGTTAGCATCATTATGGAAACATATATGGATGATATTATATTTCTTATTGAGGTTTTTAGATTAAGAATGATTCAATCTGTGTATTTGTACTTGTATTAAGGTGATTTAATTTTTATTTTATTTTTAAATTATTGTGTACTTTGTTCTTGTTATTGGTTTCATTTTTATTGGTTTTTTTTTTAGGGTAGTGTTACATTTGGTATCAGAGCCTGGGTTAGAATAACTAGGACTCTTGGGTTATAGGGTTTTACCGTCATCGATGCGTTATTAATAGATTTTTGTTTTTTTAGGTTGCTATCATGCCTCCCGTCACTAGAGGAATTTGAGGACACGAAATTCCTAAGGATAACCTTGCTGGCAGAGGTAGAGGCAGAGGCAGGGGCAAGGGCTATGGTAGAGGTCCTAGGTACCAAAATGATGCTAGGAATGATCAGTTTGATCAGAATGTTGGGGTTGGAAACAACTAGGATAAACAAGCTGACCAGGCTATGGTACTTTAGAGGATTCTGGAACGTCTTGATAATATTGAGGCTAACAACCAGATTCCTAGTGGGGGAGCGAATTATAGGAGACCTCTTGTGCAGGGTATTAATTTACCTGTAGAGGAAGATCCAGTGGCTAGAGCTCAGCTCAAGGACCTTTCCAAGATGAAAGGGCCATTATTTTATGGTACTGAATAGGGTATAGTGGTAGAAGCTTGGCTTCTGAATATTGAGCGATGCTTTGTCTTACATCGTTACATGAGTAATGTGAAGGTAAGATGGACGGTTATGCATCTGAGAGGATTCGGTTCCTTGTGGTGGGAACAGGAGTTGGAGAAACCTGGCATTGATATCTCTCTGGTTACTTGGGAACTCTTTGTTGAGGGTTTTAAGGAGAGGTTCATGTCAGAATATTGGCGGTAGGCCCGTGCAGAGGAATTCTTTTAGATTATGCAGTCTGGCTCTACAGCGGAAGCTTATGAACATAGGTTCTACGGGCTTAAGAAGTTTTTTAGGTGGGCTGAAAATGATAAGGCCACGATACAACACTTTATCAGAGGGATTATGCCTAAGATTGAGGAGGAAGTGAGAACTTTCTAACCTTTGACTATGTAGGAAGCTTCGGAGTGAGCAAAGCTGATTAAGACGAAGTCTGGTTATCATGGGACTTCCTACAAAACCAGCATGAATCCACCTACTCTGAATGTCAGTAAGAGTCAAAAGCCTCCTCAATGTAGTTCAAAGTCAGGATTTTTAGGTGGGAAATTCAAGAGGAAGAAGTTTGTTAAGGACTCCAAAGGTTCAGAACAGCTGAGACCATCTCAACCACCTCAGAGTGTGCAGAGTAATAAGCCTTTTCCTAATCCTTCAGGTCAGAACTTGGGATTTAGGAAATCTATTGATTGTTTGCATTGCAGAAAAATAGGTCATTATCAGTCTTAGTGCCCAAACTGGGATAAGCCGAAGGTTGGACCTAAGCTAGCTAGGCCTGAAGCAACAATTGGTGATTCTGCCAGGAACCACCATATCTTTGCAACCCTAGATCAGAAGCAAGCCGAACACCAGAACATAGTTATTGAAGCTCAGGGTAATACTCAAGGTATGAAAGTATCTATTTTATTTGACTCTAGAGCTATAGACTCGTTTATTTCTTCTACTTTAGTTGCAAATAGTGGAATTCCTTTGGTTAGGGCAAGGGGCCGATGGCAAGTGGAGTCAGCATCAGGGTCTAAGGTGAATGCTGATACTATTGCTCTTGATTGTAAGATTCATATGAAATCCTTTTCTACTTCAGTGAACCTTAGGGTTATACCTTTAGGATTGTATGACATAGTTATGGGTATGGACTGGTTAGAACAACATCAAGCTATAATGGATTGCAAGGATAAGACAATCAATTGTGTTGATGATTTTGGATCAGCTAGAGTTATTGCGAGAATCAAGAGACCTATCTCTTTGCGGACCATTTCTGCCAAGCAATTGGCAAGGTGTGTTCGAAAAGGCTACAGTTTGTTTGCCATATCGGTAAACAATTTAGAAGATTCTGTAGTTAGAGGTTCACCTCTCGATCATCCAGTCTTGCAGAGGTTTTTGGATGTCTTTGTTGAGAAGATTCTTGGAATACCTCCGAGAAGAGAAATTGACTTTCGTATCAATTTGGTGCTAGGAATGAAACCAATTTCCAAAAATCCTTACAGAATGATAGCGCAAGAGCTGGTTGAACTGAAATCTCAATTGGAGGAGCTTTTGGAGAAAGGTTTGTTTTGTCCTAGCGTTTCACGATGGGGTTCTCCTGTGATCTTTGTCAAGAAGAAAGACAGCTCCTTAAGACTTTGTATCGACTATAGACAATTAAACAAAGTCACTATTAAGAATAGGTATCCTTTGCCTAGAATTGATGACTTGTTTGACCAGGTAAAGGGTGCCCGAATCTTTTCAAAGATTGATCTAAAATTTGAGTATCATCAACTTAGAATCTAGGAAGCGGATATTTATAAGATAGCTTTTTGCACCAAGTATGGGCACTACGAATTCACAGTGGTACCTTTTGGGTTAACAAATGCACCTTCTATGTTCATGAGCCTAATGAACGGTGTGTTTAGAACTTACCTAGACAAGTTTGTAGTGGTTTTTCTAGATGATATTTTGGTGTATTCTTACTCTGTTGAGGAGCACAAGCAGCATTTAGAGCAAGTTTTGGAATGCCTTCGTAGGAACAATCTGTATGCCAATCCTGAGAAGTGCAAATTCTTCAAGTCAGAGATTTTCTACTTAGGACATATCATTTTAGGTGAAGGAATTTCTGTAGATCCATCAAAAATTTGAGCTATAGTGGATTGGCCAGCACCTACAAATGTTTTTGAGGTTCGAAGTTTCATGGGCTTAGCAAGCTATTACCACAAATTTGTGTCAAATTTCTCCAGAATAGCGCATCCTATCACATCTCTTCAGAGAAAAGGGAAGAAATTTGTGTGGACTGATGAATGCGAGGTAGCATTTCAGAAACTTAAGGAATGTTTGACCACTGCACTAGTTCTGGCAGTCCCTGATTCAGCTAAGGAGTTTGTGGTTTGCACTAATGCATCTTTGGATGGCATAGGGGCAGTGTTGATGTAGGATGGACGTGTTATAGCTTATAAGTCCAGAAAGCTTAAGAGTCATGAGGTGAATTACCCTACTCATGATCTTGAACTTGCTACGATTATGCATGCTTTGATCAAGTGGCGGCATTTTCTTCTGGGTCAACGATTTGAGTTACATTCTGATCACCGAAGCCTTCAGTATCTTTTCACACAACTAGACCTCAATGCTAGGCAGTGAAGATGGATGGAGTTCTTGTGTGAATACAATTTTGAGATTAAATATGTGCAAGGGAAGGAGAACGTGGTTGCTGATGCACTTAGCAGAAGGCGACATGAATTATCTTCTTTGATCCTAACTATGGATCTTAAGGATAAGATTGTACATAACCTTTTTGCAAATCATTGTTTTTAGGATGTTAAGGTTGTAATTGACAATGACAGCATCTTGGAAGGACATTTTGAAGGGTATTCAGTGAATTTTGAAGGTTTATTGCTATATAGAGGGAGTGTGTGCGTTCCTAATTTGGGTGATTTGAGGAATCTGATTATGTTTGAGGCCCTCAAAGCACCTTCTTCAGCTCATCTGGGTGTCAAGAAAATGCATGTTGACCTTAAACGGCATTATTATTGGCTTGGAATGAAGAGAGACATAGCAGATTTTGTGGCCCAATGCTTGGAATGTCAGCGAGTTAAGGCTGAACATCAGCACCCTGCAGGTTTGTTGCAGCCACATAGTATTCCGGAATGGAAATGGGACACCATTTTGATAGATTTTATTACTGGATTGGCTCTGACAGCTTGTAGGCATGATGCTATTATGGTGGTAGTGGACCGATTTTCGAAGGTTGCTCATTTTATTCCTATTAGATCGTCCTATTATGCAACTAGAGTTGCCAAGATTTATATGGAACAGATAGTTAAGTTACACAAAATTCCTAAAAAAATTATTTCTGATAGGGATCCAATGTTTACTTCTTCTCTTTGGAAATCCATGCAGCGAGAGTTAGGTACTCAGCTGAATTTCAGTTCATCTTATCACCCAGAAACAGACAGACAAACTAAACATGTCAACCAAATTTTGGAAGACATGCTTAGGATGTACATAATGGATAGACAGAATAAATGGGAGGAGTACCTGCACTTGGTAGAGTTTGTGTACAATAATGGATATCACAGTTCCATAGGTATGGCACCATTTCAAGCATTGTATGGTAGACCTTGTAGGATACCGCTCAGCTGGGATAATTTGGAAGACAGGACTCTTTTAGGACCTGATCTGTTGCAAGATTTGGAGCAGCAGGTTAAGAGGATCAGAGAGCATCTTATTACTGCTCAAGATAGACAAAAGAAATATGCTGATAAGAATAGGATTGATTGTCAATTCTTGGTTAGTGATAAAGTGTTTCTCCAGGTAAGGCCGTGTAAGAGTCCAATTCATTATGGAAAGGGATCCAAGTTAGCTCCATGATTTGTAGGACCGTTTGAAATTTTGGAGCGGATTGCCCCTATTGCCTACAAACTTGCCTTGCCACCAAGTCTTTCATGCATTCATAATGTATTTCATGTTTTAGTTTTGCGTAAGTATATTCTTGATATTGCTCAAGTGTTTGACTGGAAAAATTTGCAGATTTTGGATGGACAAATCATGCTAGAACCAGTGCAGATCATGCAAAGCAGAACTTTGAGTTTAAGAGGAACCGAAATAAGGCAGGTAAAATTCCTATGGGACCCCAATGATGAAACATCTGCTACCTGGGAGGACATGGAAATGATGAGAACAACTCATCCACACTTGTTTTCTGACTTCCAAGAGAAAGTCAAAGCCTAGTGAGGGAGGATGTCATGCCTGACCTTATTCCTTACTGTTTCTCTTCATTTTCTTTAGTTGTTGTTGTGTTTCAAGTTCATTGCTATGACTTTATCAACTTTGTTTATCTATTGGTTAATTTAGTTAGTTGAGTTTTGGTCTGTGCTGATTCAGTTATATTGATCATTATCTGTTTATGATAGTTTATTATTTTTGAGGAATTCAGTTCACACTTATAAGTATGTGATTTGTGTAAATATATATTAGTATATATATAAATGTGAATATTTTGAAAATTCACACACACATAATTCATATGAGTATTAATGTGAAATAATCACATATATTTACATAAATTAATGTGTGAAATGTTCAAGTTGAACTTTGTATATGTTAAGTTATATTTGTAACTGCAATATCAATGGGGGTTATTGTTTTACTCCTAACCTATGTGTTAATGAAGGATTCATTCTTTCTAAAACCCTAGGGGGTTTCGAATGCTTTTATATGGTAATTTTTTATTAGTATTATGTTTATGGTTTTAAAAAAATAAAGAATGGCGGTGGTTTCAGACTATCTTCTGTACTCGACTCTGTAGTTGAGATTAATGCATTTTAATGAGGATTAATGGAACTCAAGGACTGGGTCGGCCATTCCATTATGGTTTTTTGTTTGCTAAGTTTTGGTCGGGTTTTGGGCCACTTGCATTGTGAAGTGAAACACCTGTAAGGTGTTGCTATTGAATAGGCAACATGGTTGGGAAAAAACCCTGTTTTATGAGGCCAAGTATGTTGTTTTTCACACAGTTTTTGTTATTCTTTGTGGTCAAAGTTGCTCTCAAGTTCATCAAGTTGGACATTTCGGGCTGTTGGTATCAAGTTTTGGGGTTCTTCCACCTTTAGTGCTCTCTGGTAGGGGGCATTTTCTAACTCACATCTTTTACTATTCTTGTAGTATTATCCTATTGAAGAAAGTAAGAAAGTTGTGGTTTTAAATATGCTGGTTGATACCCAAGTGTGGGTATAGGCAGGATTGGATAATTGGTTGCCGAGTTCTGTGTATATTCACACTTGGATATGGGTTATACATGTGTTTGTATGCTTTGTTGTATTCTAGGTTTAGTTAATATACAGGTTTCCATATTTTATTTAACTTTTAATAAATCTATGAATCTTGGGTATTTTTGTTTTCATCTATGTTAATGGTATTTTAGTCATTCACATAGCAAACGACATGAGACATAGTTTTATTATGAATAGGTTATAGATTTGGGCTCGGTATGTTGCAAAAATAGTTATAAAACATATATATTTATTGTGTTCTATTTATAGGGAATGGGTTATGGTTTTATACCTATGTCATTCTTTTGAGTCGAGTTGTATGTGAAAATGCATGTGCATAACAGACAGCATACTGGCGAATTTTGTAGAAACATATAAGTTTTGCAAACTACTATCAATTTTTGTGAGATTCCATGAACTAAAGCTCTTTTGGGTAATAAAACATGAAAGGTTTGGTCTCAGCCTCGAATTCACTTCAAACTCGAGCTCAAAGCCCATAACCGAGTACCGAGACGTTATGTCAAATGGTTAATTTGAAATGTTAACAATGTCGATATGCTTAGTTAAAACAGACATTTTAACAAACACTTAGTATGAAAATTATATTATGTTAAATTAGTTTGATCTGAAAGGTATTAAGATGTGATTTTAACGTTCTCTTTTAGTTGATACATGCTGATAAGTATTTGGGGATTGATGAACTGTCATTAGCATTGTCGTTTTACCAAATTCTTCTGAACCGTATTTTGTTTTCTTAAAACATATATTAATGGTCATTGGTTTGATTTATTTCTCTAACTTAGAAAACTTAGGAAGAAAGAAGTGATGGAAAATGGATGTTTGTGAATGAAAGTTGCAGGTTCACTCACTTATCGATTGTCATTAGTGTTCTATGGGTTATGGCAATATAAAAGGTTGTTGTTCTGTGACACCAGTTGTGGACATTATGATAACTAATTTTTTTTGCAATTTCTTTTTAACATAGTTGCATTATTATTTTTACAGCATAGCTAGTTTTGTCATCGATTTATATATAGGAAAATTTGTTAATAGAGTAGTCGTTGCATTGTGTAATCGGGCAGTTTAATATGATTATGAGTTTGGAGTATCATATGATGTTGAAATTTCAATTGGCTTTCGCCGATATGCATCTTAAAACTGGGCAGTAGTATTGTCTAAATATGATGGTGTTGGGATGAATATTGATTAAAATTTGTATGTTGATTATAAATAGAATGGCAAATTGGAATTTTGAATGAAGGTAAATAATAGTTTAGCATTTTTTATTAAGTAATGTTTGTATGAAAACATTGGGAATGATTGAACAGTTGTTTAATTTGAGATTGAAGAAAACTATTTATGGTAGCACATGATAATTTAGTGGTGATTATATACAGTAGGGTATTATATTGAATATCATTGTATTCTAGAACAGAATGTGATTGAGATATCTACTTTGTAAAAATAAAATAAAAACATATGTATACGCATTGGAATTATTTTTCTAATTATATTATTCTGTTCAGTATTAAATGGAAATGTATTCAAAAAGTTAAATTAATGATAATTGTTAGATGAAAGTCATTAAAAATTGGAATATCATATTTATTGTTATTCTATCATCTTAGTCATTTTTAAAGATTAATCTAGTTTATTATGATAGTAGGGTTTGATTGTGTAGTATTAAGATTTGGTAAATATCATTAATGTAATATGTTAGATAATTATAATTATGAGATCTTAATGCTATAGTTTGGTTCCTGTTGTTATAGTAACCTAAGTTACTTTTGGAATTGACAGAATAAGATGTGGTTCAAATAGATTAAAGGATGTAGTATCATGTTGAATACTAATTTATATCTGTTGCATGTACGTTCTTCTGTAAATCTATTTGATGTGTATTTTAAGAATAACAATGATGAACATATATCGAGGTGGCTGAATTTGGTTTATCCTATTCAGTTAATTAATTCAGTGATAACTTTAAAATCAATTGGGTGGGTTAATTACATATAAAAGATAATTGGCCTTACCTATGACTTAAACCTATATGGTTAAGTACAGAGAACAAGGCATATCTCTATTCTGTCATTGACAAGTAAAATAGAGAATTTTATTGTGTGTTGACTATGGGCATACCATACATGGATGCAGAATCTTAGTGCCATAACGATGACACCTCAGTATATATATGATTCATTTATGGGTTATTCTTAGTGCAATTTTAATTTTGCATTGTTAAGTAAATGTTTACTTCTTGCATATTAATTTGAAACTACACTATGTTAAAGTGGTTCAGATATTTGCATTATGGTTTATATATGTTATTCTAACATGTATGTAGGTGGATTACATTTTTTTTTTTAATCAGTGTGTACTGAGCCCCCTTGTTGTGTTGTGTTGTGTTGTTGTATGTTTTCCAGGTGTTTTGAGATTGGTTAACAAGTAAGCAAAGATGACTGTTGAAGTTACTTTTGAAATAGCATTTAGGGTTCCTATGTTACACATAGGTGTTTAGAAATGATGTTGTACTACATTATTGTACTGAACTCGATTTGTGTTAGCATCATTATGGAAACATATATGGATGATATTATATTTCTTATTGAGGTTTTCAGATTAAGAATGATTCAATCTGTGTATTTGTACTTGTATTAAGATGATTTAATAAAATAAAAAATAAAAAAATCATTGTGTTCTGTGTTCTTGTTATTGGTTTCAGTTTTATTGGTTTTGTTTTAGGGTAGTGTTACATACCATGTGATGGAAATGTCAATGGATGCCAAGTGAGCTTGAAATTGGTTGATGTCAAGCTTACAATTGTGTAAGCACTCAATATTAATTGCAAGATTTTCAAAGGGTATTTTATCAATTTTTGCTCATTTTTCATTATTTCAATTTCAAAAAAGAGCGAGCAGAGTAGAAGGTGATCTGGAAATCCATCCAAGTAGTTGCAGAAAGATCTAGGTAGTGACTCTACGTCAATTCGTCAAATTTCAAAAGGTCTTTATCAAGAGCCAAGCTACATAGTTTAAAATTTAGTAAACCTTAGTTTCTCATTATGGTGTCTAGTTTGAAGAATGTAGAAGGGAAAGAAGTTTTGAATGTTCAATTAGTAAGTAATGAGGTCAAGCAACCTATTTTCAAATCTATTCTTAACATATCATATAAGCAAGACCCTTCTGGTGCATTATCAATGATTTCACCTAATGTAATAATGGTGCAAGATGTAAGGAAATGCTATAACTATAAGATTGGTAGCATTGGTGACATGGAGATTAGGGAGGCATATAAAAAACTTTGTGATGATGGTGTTTTGAAGGAAGAGTTCAAAATTGTTGAAAGAAAGGGATTAACATGAGCCCTAGATTTTCTAAAATTATTCAAGATAGAGTGGATTAGGAAAATGCTTAGTTGAATCCATAACGATTCATTATGGCTGGACAATGGACCTATTAAAATAACTAAGAGAATAATCCATAGGGTTACTGGTTACCCAACCCTAGATTGGCCTAAGACATTGAGAAGTGATTCTAAGGAAGTGATTGAGAATAACATTGGAGCTTTCTAGAACAAAAGATGTATGACAATAGATACAATCACTAATCCTCTTATTAATTTTGTTGTGAGGGTTATATCACACAAGTTCTATCAATCCAATAGATTAAACAGTGTTCCCTATATAGATGTGAATGTGTGATATAAGATTTTAAAGAAAGATCATACATATGATCTAGCTAAACTACAATTACAACAATTGATGGAGAACCTTGGAGCAATCAGGAAAACTAAGAGTGCATAGTGCAAATTTGGCTAAATCCCCATTTGTATATTCTTATATGTGCAAAACACATTCCCCTCATTTGGTACTGTGGGATGAAAAACTAATAGATCAATAAGAGTGTAGATTGGTGAGGATATTGAGTAGCTAGGAGAGAATTTTGAATCTCTAATGACAAGCTACTTTGAAGACTTCAAGAAGTCAATGAAGGAAATATTGAGAATAACATCATCCTTAGTTGAGAATCACTATAATGATATATGTTTTCTTGTGGATGTTGACTATACATTTGTGCAAGCTGCTACACTAAGAGTAAGATGGTTGAGGCCAATTGGATGAGGCCTCTATAGCCATCATAACCTTACTATCAAAAGAGGTAGATAAAAGTGCAAAGGTATTTGGAAACTATGAGATGGTAAAGTTCAAAATTGCCATGGAATTGAAGGTTGCTTCAGCTTTGAAGAAAAAAGAGAAGATAGTAAAGAAGTTAAAAGCCAAGTTTGGAGAGGGTGTCAAGGAAGAAGAAGAAGAAGAAGAAGAAGAAGAAGAGGATGAAGAGGAAGAAAAAACCCAAGCACAAGCACCTCTAGCTTTGACACAAGGCATGGGAGCAGATCAAGAAGAGGAGGATATTGAAGATGTCGAGGGAGAAGAAGCTGAGGAAGCACCTACTCCTATCGAGCCAAAGAAGAGGAAGACCAAGGTACAACTTGTGGCAAGGGCTAAGAAGATTATTAAACCAAGCCAAGCTAAGTCCACCACACCTACTACAAGAGCCAACACACATGCAACTACACAAAAGGCCAAGGAAAAGACAAAACAAACTAAAAAAGGAGGTCAAAAACAAAAGAGACCAAGAAGAAAGTATGTGGCACAAGTAGAGACTAATGAAGAGAAAATAGAATCAGATGAAAAAATCCAATTTAAGGTGGCGAGTCATAATCCTCTTTCAAATATTGATAATTTATGTGAAAATGTTAGAAATAGTGCAGATCTATCAAGATTTGGTCATATTGGTTTTGATAAATTGGGTAAAGAAGAGAAAAATCAAGTGGAGGAGGCCATATATGCCATGATGGAAAAATTCAACACAACTCCACTAGAGATTGCCAACTCAATGCCTAAGAGTCTGTATGATAGAGTTGAACAAAAATGACACTATTGCCTAAACTTGGAGAAACAAATAAGAGAAACATATCTAGCCCAAGTGATGCCAGAATTAACAAAGACACAAATTGTTAAGGCTATGAAGAAGTATGTAGTTAGGTTTGTACCTAAATATAGAGCATTCATCATTTTGCAAAATAACATTGAGGATGTGTCAAGAAGACCACTCAGATGTGGAAACTTACTTATGGGTTCACAATAGTAAAGGAAGGAGAGGAAGAATCCATTGAAGTAAAAGATGATGACAAAGGTGACATAGTTGGAGGAGGAACATAAATGCAAGAAGATAACAAGCAATAGCTGAGCCTAAATAGCCAAAAGAATAAAGTGTGCAAGATACACAATTGTTGAATGTCAACGCTCCACATGTCACAAGTAAGAATATTGAGACAATAATTGTCAAAGATGTTTCTAATCTATCAGCTCAGAACATCAATCCCCTTATTGAAGATTATTTGAAGAAGATCTTGGAGCAGTCTACACTGCAGGCCAAATTTTGTGACTATCCTATTTTGGTCAGTATGAATGAGCTACAGAAATTAGTGACTGATGTTGCAGTGGAAAAAGTGAATCTACAAGAACCACCTTCTATCATCCTCTAGTCACTAATGTACAACTTTTGGTAAAGATACCATAAGCCTTATCAAATAAGGTTGATACAATTGCCAAAACTGATATTGTAGAAAAGAGCATAGTGGAAGCACAAGTTGCTACTATAGAAACAGGTTAGATAGACTTATTTGTACCTACTACACAAGGACAAGGTGCAAGTTAGGTCATTATGCCAAAAAAGGGCAAGCCTAAAGAGTGTGAGATGACACCACAATTGAAGGAGAAAACTACCATCCAACCCCTAGTAACCTTACTAGTATCTGGCACTCCATCAAGTCATACTCTTCAAAAACTAAGCACATAAGCTAATCCATTGTAGATCTCAGTGTTGAGCCCTAGTTCATCAAAGGCTAAATAAGTAATTCAATATGGAGATGTAAGCCTTGATGAAGAGATAATTTTACCAAAATTTGATTTTGATAACATGACAATAGAGAAAATGGGCATATTGCAGTAGGCCCTAGAAAGGAAAAAGCATCAAGAAATACTTAGAAGAGAGCACAGGTAGAAGCAGACACTTCATGATATCAAAGACATTTTTTAGATGCATTTACTCTGCCAACTCTAGATGAGACCAAGCTAGTAATGGATCAACTGATAGATATAGTGAAGAAGATTAGTAAAATGAAGGCATGGATAGAAATGCCAAATTACTTGAATGGTCAAAAAATAAGCTCCAAAACAAAGCAAATAAGAAAATATCTGGTGATATAACACCAACTCAAGTTGCATTGGAAACTAAGGTTGAGAATGTGAAGAAGGTACTTGAGAACATATTCTTATTGTACACAAAATTATGCAATCCAGCTCTCTTCACCTAAGATACCAGAAGTCACATTCTAAGTCCAGAGAGCCAAATTTCTACATTAGGTGTAGAACTACCAAAGAATATAGCTCAGAGTGAGAAGCATTTCAGGACATTGTTTCAAACATAGAGTTACTTGCTATATTGATAGTAGATGAGGCCAAAATAAGGGCTAAATTGACTAGCATTCAAGCAACCCTCACCCCCCATATGTATTTAATGGACAAGGAGCTAGGCTATGCTAAAACCCTACTAAAGAAAGACCTCAATCTTTCTACCTTAGATGGTCTAGTTCACCTTGTTGCCATGCTTGTAATCCAAATCAAGTCATTATATGTAGCATGTGAGAACTAGGATGCAACTGTTAAAATGATATTGGATGCCCACAAATCTTTTCTGGACAAACACACAACCACTGTATAGCCCATTGACATAAGTGTCCAAAAGGGGGAGATATATATTTTTGGGGGAGTATAATAATAGAGCAAAGGGGGAGAATGAAATAAAAAAGAGAATGCAAGGAAGTATTAGATGAAAGAGTATCAACAAAACATCGCATTGAAGGCATTTAGTGTATCAATAGAGACACATTTACTCAATGAGAGTACCCAATTTTGGATATAGAACAAACATATCAACTCAAGGGGAGTTATCAAATTTTGAGGTATCTAAGTTATTGCAAAATTTTGGAATTTTGAAGTTTTGTATATAAGTCGAGTTGAGATATATTATGCTCATAAGATTAAGGATGATAATGTATACTCAAGTGTTTTTGACACTCATGTCAAAGGGGGAGATTGTTGATCTCATATTAGTTTTGACAAGTGAGTGTCAATACACTTAAGTTACTTACTTAGTTCATGTCAAACAAGTAACATATGCTAAGCAAATCATAGACCAAGCCGAGTCATAGTGAGTGTCAAGCCACTCATGTGCCAAGTCCCTCAAGTGTCGAACAAATAGTATATGCCATGTGATATAGGAGCTAAGTAAACAATGAATGTTGAGTAATGTAGATGCTAAGTCACACCAAAAAGATTAGTACATGTTGAGCATTAGAGACTTCAGATGCCGAGTGACATAGTTTTGACATATTTGTTTGTAATGGCACAAAAAAATATGCAAACCATTTTTTAGCCAACTTAAGATTAAATTTCAATATTTTGGAGATAAGGATGAATCTCAATTTGGATTCCCTATGAAAATACATGCAACCAATTAGAACATGGGAAGGATTAAGTGGCAAAATGGATGGATCTCAGCCATAGATTCATACCTAACCCTAAGTCACTAAGTCTTCTTAAGGAGCAAGAAACCCTAAACTCTCTATCAATAAATGTGTAAGGAATTGGAGGAGCAAAGAGAGAAGTTTGTATGTGCAAACAGAGCATTCATGGTGGCTTAGAAGTTATGAAGTGAGATTGAATTGTAGAATCAGTTAGAGTAGAACAAAGGATAGAGAAAAATATACAACATAGAGACATTTGATTGAGAAGGATCAAGGAGAAAAATGTTTAGAGGTGATCTGTTATTAGGAAAAAAAGTGTTAATCATAGGATCAAAGCTAAGACATTCTAACAAGTGATTTCAATCAAAATCTCTTAACAAAGTAGTCCTAACAAGCTGTATGAAATTTTTTAACAAGGTTCTTACTTAATTATGAGTTAAAGTCTTTTGACAAGGCACACTTCTAATAAGGTGTTCAAATCTTCTAACAATGTGAGACCTAACAATCTTTGTAAGCGACCTTTCACAGGATAGATCATGACACATGATCAAAACATTGCAACCTTCATTGGATACACTTTATTATTGCAGTAGTGAAGATTTGTGGGTGTCATCCCCACCCCAGTTTTACTTTCTCACTTGGAAGGTTTCTAGGTAATCATATTCATATTTGGTGTTATGTGTGTGAATGCTTACATGTTTACATGATTTAGATGTATATGCTTTGCATGTTATTTCGGTTTACTCATTGAACATCTAAGATAGATGTGTGGTGAAAGTTTTATGGGTCCAAGTTTAAACTATTGATTCACCCCCTAGAAGTTTACCTTTCCTATTGTATTTCCAACATAACATAGCCATCCCAAGGAGAAAAGACATGTTTACCCTTATATTTATTTACTGAAGCATTAACAAGCTCAACAATTGATCTCTCTAATTCTTCCAGAAATTGAAGGATTGGAGATTATGTTTGTCTAAAAGTTCTCTTGTTTCTTTCCCACCAAATTTCTCATGCTATAGACGCAAGTATGGACTTCCAAAGACATGAAATCATTGATTTAGAATATAAGATTAGCCATGCCTAGAATAAATCCCATAGAGTGTTAGGTAATGGCATATGGGAATTAAGCTTATTAAGACATTAATTAAATTTGATTAGAATCGAAGACCTCTCATACAAGAGGCCCACAATTTATCATTGTGTTGTAGACTCTTGCCTATATTTTAAATTATATTACATATTATAATACAATTACATTAATTTCAAACCATTTATTTATTTATTAAATCATGTGTTACTATAATTTCTACTATTTAGACATGGTCAAAAGTGGTTTAGTTTCTCTAAAAAAGATGTGAAGGAAGAAATAGTAATTGTTCTTGGATGGGTGATTTTGTTACTAGTACAAAAAGAGCTTAGATAATAGTTATAAATATGATTTCATTTTTAATACTTTCCAATTCAATACAAACTAAAATTAAATTAAATGACCATTTGATTATGATTTATGTTTGTGTAGTCTTCAAACAACTTAGTTAATAAAATAATACTTTCAATTATTTACACAAACACAATGTTCAAGCACATATTTGTGCAAATATCATCAACCAATAGTACTATAGAAAATTAACTAGATTTAATTCATTATTATTTTTGAAATATTTTGTATTTATGCTTTGATAAAATTAATAGTTTTTAAATGGATTTTTTTTTAAAAAATAAATTGAAATTCACAATTTTACAATAGATAATAGTAACCTCAAGAACCTAAAACACAACCTCTTATTTGGGAGGCCTTGAGTTTGATACTCAAGTTTAATTAATCTCAACACATAACAATAATAATTAATGTATATCAAAAAAAAATTTAAAAAAATTGGTGCCAACATTAAACTTGTCTCCTCGGATATAGATGTTAGTGAAGAAATGCTCATATGCTAAATGTTAGTGCAAAAATGCTTATATACAATTTCTTTTAATCAATGAGAGTAAGGAAAATTAATTTTGAAAATTTGAAAATTAAAAAACTTGATATTTTATTTTATTAAATATTATTATATAGTTTTATTATAAAAATAACTCATTAGTTGAAACATTTAATTATTAGTGAGGAATTAAAAATAATTAGAATTAAAGGAACATAGAGATATCTTTAATTCAATGAGTTTTAAAAACATACATACATAATTTAATAATAATATATGATAATTTTGTTAATGATTGTTTGTAATTTTAAAAAATTTATATGATAGATCTATTATTTAATTTCTTTGAATAAACAATACATAAAAATTATGAGACAATCAAATTTAGACAGGACGACAATCTCCAATTTATATAAATTTGATAACATCAAGGAAGATAAGTTGTTCAATGATCGTGACATACTACGTAACATAAATTATTTAGTTGACCCCAAGATAAAATGATAAAAGGAGGACAATCTCCAATTTATATAAATGTGATAACATCAAGGAAGATAAATTATTCAATGATCGTGACATAGTACCTAACATAAACTATTTAGTTAACCCCGGAATAAAATTTTAAAAAATAATAATAATAATCTTAGAAAATAGGTCTATGTAATACCATGTCATAGGAAAGCAGATTTCTTTATTATTCTTCTATTTTTTTATATTTTTTTGGAGAAAGTCAGTCCATGTGAGGAGCGTGTAATATGGGAACGATTCCTCCGTTAGATGTAAGAACAAAAATGCATTTTTTAAAGTCCGCCTGCCATACTTGATAAAAGGGCTGTGTGTCATATTATGTCGTAGATAATTCGTCCAAGTCTAAATTGTAGTAATCTGATTCAACATTAGGAAAACACGTGAGATGACTGATGTGCATATTCCAATGCTGACTGCGGTGTGCCATGCTTGATTACCTCGTACATTATTCATTCAAGTCTAAATTGTAGCAATCTGATTCAACTGTAGGAAAGCACGTCAAAGAAAACTGCTCATATACAGATTTGATTTATTGAATATACATTTAAAGCTGAAAATTCAAAGCGGAAAAAACATGACTTGGTACACGTGCCTTACCATTGTTCACAATTCATTCTTGATTTTATCCAGAGACTTAGTCTATATATATGCATTATATCATCATAGTTTTCATCGAGCTAAGATATTTGAGAGATGGAGATGTCTACAATTCTGGTAGGAGCTGCCACAGCCATAGTTGTTATTGTGGCAACAATTCTGCTGAAACAAAATAAGAGCCCTCTTCCTCCAAGCCCCACAGCTCTTCCCATAATTGGCCACTTTCATCTTCTCATAGATAAAATCAAGCCAGTCCATCAGATTCTTAGTTCGCTCTCAAAAACATATGGACCCATTATGCATCTCAAATTTGGTAGCTCCCCCGTTTTAGTGGTAAGTAATTCTGCTTTAGCCAAAGAATGTCTTACGGTGAATGATAGAAATTTTGCATCTCGCCCTCAGCTTGTGCAAGGCAAGTATTTGGGGTACGAGTATCATAATATGGGTTGGGCTCCTTATGGCGCCTATTGGAGAAACGCTAGAAAAATATGTGTTCTTGAGCTCTTGTCTACCAAAAGAATCCAATCGTTCGGACCCAAGAGAATTCAAGAAATCAGGAAATCAGTGAATTCTGTACTTGAGCAGGCAGAGTCGAAGGGGATTGTGAACATGAGAAGTGTTCTTTCTAAATTGACTTTTAAAGTTCTGATGAGTATGATTATAAATGAGAGGCATTTTGGTGAGGAATCAGGGCTTTCGGAAGATGTGGTGACCCATCTGATTGAAGAATCATTTATTCTTCATGGCGTAGTTGATATTGGAGATTATATTCCCTGGTTGAAGAGGTTTGATTTGCAAGGGAGTGTTAAGGCTATGAAGAAGGTAACTCAGAAATTAGATTTGTATATGCAAAGGATTGTGGAGCAGCACAGAGAGAACAGATTAGAAGTTGGGTCAGAGACGGAAGACTTCATTGATGTACTCATCTCTCAGTCGGAAGAGAATGGCGAGGCAATTCATGATAAAGATGCATTTATCAAGGCAACTGCTGTTGTAAGTGATTCTAGCGACTTTGATTGTTTATTATATATATATTTGTCTTATAAGTTATTATGTATCTGGTCGAGAGCAAGGGGCTACGAAGTACTAACATAGTTTGAACTCAGTTTTTGAAGTTATAGCAGGTGCACCTAATGACCCTTGATAAATTGGTTAAAAGGATAATTACAAGAGCTTTTTGTTTCATCTTTCTTGTGTTGAAATAGGTTGATTAGTCTGAAAGATGTTACCTTTTATTAATACACAGTATGTGTTATGGCATCTATATTCAAAATAACACTTGAATATAGTCTAGATGTTATTTGTAAGTTTTGGTTTTATTTCATTTTCTTATTATTATATTCTTGGCATTGTAGATTATGTTTAGTGCAGGGTCTGATACATCATCGATTGCTATCGAGTGGGCATTGTCATTGTTATTAGAACATCCCCATGTAATGAGGAAGGCACAAGAGGAGATTGATTCTAAAGTTGGACGGGACAGAGTAGTGGAGGAGTCAGATATACCTAGGTTAACATACCTACAAGCAATAGTGAAAGAGACTCTACGCCTTCATCCATCTGCGCCTTTGATGATGCCCCACAAGTCTATGGAGGCTTGCACAGTGGGGGGCTTTCATATTCCTGCAGGAACAATGCTGATGGTAAATACATGGGCCATTCATAGGGACCCAAAGTTATGGAATAAACCACTTGATTTCATTCCAGAGCGTTTTATGGAGAAAGGGATAGAGATGGACAATGTACAAGTGAGAGGGATTGAGTATGAGATGCTTCCATTTGGGGGAGGCAGAAGAGGGTGTCCTGGTACTGTTTTAGCAATGAGCATGGTGCAAACAGCTCTTGCAAGTTTGTTGCAGAGCTATGATTGGTTTGTTCCGGATGGAACAATCCTTGACATGCGTGAAAAAGTTGGCATGACAACACCAAGGGTAGTGCCACTGGAGGCTCTCGTCAAGCCCCGTCTTCCTTGTCATCTCTATCAAAAGAAGTTCTAGTTTCAAATAGTTGAACTCCTCCTCAGTTCTTATCATTATCTTTTGATTGTTGAATACTCGACACACATCATACTAGTACGAATGTGAGCACAAATAATTAGTTTGGTGTAGCTTTATGTTAATGATTTGGTGCAAGAGCACCCACAAATTATTCAATTTGATGGATTAGGCACGAGTAGGAGTTTGTCTTTGATGTAATAAGGGCACTTGGACCAAAATAAAATGTTATTCAATCAATTTGTAAGGCTTCCTGGCCAAATTGTTCAACATACCTAATTAGGACATAATTGGTTAAATGGTGGTCAATGACATCAAATGTGGAAATTGTAAGCCTTATTTATCATATTGGAAAGATTATAGGGTCATATGAAGTCATTATTCAGGAAAATAATAAAAATTAACAAAAATGCTAACATTTTAGGGGTAGCACACAAGAGGCTATGTTATGTTTTCTCAACAAAAAATTACCACTTTTTGTGCTGCCTCTTTTTAAGGACCTTAATATATCCTTTTAAAAAGTAAATCATAAAGTAGTTTCAAAGTACTACAACTCTTGTTCTTTTTGCATATTTAAATTTTGTGTCTAAGTATTTTCAACTTCATTTCAGAGTTTAGAGTATGTTTTCTCACCAAAAAAGATGCAACATTTTTCGATGGATTTCACTCATATTCATGTTTTTGTGTGATAGAGGATACGTGCTCTTTGTATTCCCTCTTAATGTATCTTATTTTCCTTGATATTTTTGTTTGGAGTTGGAGATGTTAACTAGATCTACTCTACTTTATTTCCAGATAGTTGCTAGAATTTTTCAAGGGTCTAGTCTACTTTTTGGTTAGGGTTTGGCTTTGTTGTGGTTTCTCTTATTCCTTGTCTTTGCTGGTCTTCTATTACTATTGGTTGAGTTTCTTCTAGTGTTTCCTATTGAGATGGGGCCAACACATATAGAAGTGGGGTCTTTGATTTCAACTATGTTTTAAAAATGACTTGTATTGCTCCTACTGTACTCTTTCAACTTCCCCTCTAAGAGGGTGGCTTCTCCTACAGAGGTAGGTATAGGGTAATATTGGGGTCTATATTTTTGAGTTGTTTTGAGATATGAATTGGGTGAAATACCTTAAGAGTGTCAATCCATGACTCATAAGCTGATGAGAAATATAGTGGCTATCTTCTCAAGGGATGAAGATAGTATGTCAAGTGGTTATAAATGCATTCTAATTCACACATTAAATTGTAATCTTTTAACTAATGAATTAAAATTTGCATCTAAAAGAATGAAACTCTCTTTCATAAAATTACTTACACTTAATGAAATTAAATCTTCAATCCACACTTCACTTTATTAATCACTAAAAATATTAGGCTTCTATTTAGATTGCAAAATATAATCACACTCAATTAATCAATCACTACTCAAAATCACACTTAATTAATGCTCTAAAATATATATTAACAACATGGAGTAGGATGGACTTAGTTTGTGATAGGACGTTTGGTTGCAACAGGAGGTTTAAGATAGCAGTTGACAGATAAGGCAATAGCGATAGGAGATTTATGGGTTGTGAAAGGGAAGGACAATCACGAGAGGAGGTTGATAATTTGGTGAGCAAAAATTGGCAACAAGAGATTTACTACTCTCTAACAAAGTATATGAATTAGAACAAAAGATATAATTCAGTAACAAAGGAAAGTGAACTATAATTGAATGTGAATGAGGATAATAATGAATTCAGACAGAATGATCAAGAAGGAAGTGTAAAGTCCAACTACTCATTAAAATATTACTTTATGATTCTTCTATTTTAAAGTTGTAAAGTAATAAAATCTTCACATAACTACTATTTTGATTACTAGCAAACCATCTAATTTTCAAAGCCTAATTACTTGACATTGAATACTGATTATTTAGAAATGTGCGTTCAATGTGAAATCACACAACACAAATTCAAAAGTAATTAAAATAATCTCACCTACGTGCGAGGAGGGGCCTTCCTCTGGCTATTGAAGTGAGTGAAAACTCAAACAGCCATGCTACTCCATTTATGCATAAACAATTGCATTCAACCATAGAATTTTTTATTGGGTAATAATTTAAAGAATCTATGATTCGGATTTCCAAGAGGTGGTAATATGAGAACTTGAGATTCAACTTGGAATGTCCATTGTGTGTAAGAGCTCCATAGAGTTACTCGCTCAAGATTATTTTTTCCAAAGAAAAAGACTAAATAATATGTATTTTTTATTTTAATCAAAATATTTTTGTCATATGAAAAAATGGTGTTGAATTATCAAAATTTATGTCGATAAAGTCAACTTAATAACTTATTTATTTTATTATTTAATTACATACCTTAGGTAGGTTAGAATGAAGAAACTTTGTAAGAGTAATGTTATAATACATGGGAAATCAATTCTCAATAATGTTTTTATCATGTCTTTTAATAATGTGCAAATGTGATGCTATCTTCTTTTTCCAATAATTCTTTCCCAAATTTCTAACAGCATTAATATAATTACTACAATTATGCCTCTACTTTGGCTTGATAGCTACTTGCGTCCTCGATATAGAGTGATTTTTTTATTTCATCTGTAAGTATATATTATCAAATGATTCAACAAACTTATTAAGAGGCCAGGCACCATTCACTCTGGCTTGAAGAGCTTGAGTACTAGTTCATGAATTTGGATAAATACGTGAATTAATGTCCAACACGGTCTCTTCCTCCACAGTTGTTAATTGATATGTAGATAATCTCAAAATAAGAATCGATCCATGAAGTAAATTTCACTCATGAGAGTGTTTGAAAGTTACAGCAGACAACATGCTTACAAAAATCAGCAGCAATATCCCTTGTGGAGACTTTTGCTCTACATTAATACCTCCTATCTAAAATTAATTGTATCGTTAGGGAATATGATATCAGGGTTTCTGATGTGAGGATCCAGAGTACCAATTTCATTTCCTTGCTTCCCACTGCTATGAAAAAGAGTAGAAATACTCCATAGAGTCTCCCTTGGTTTGACATTTACCCTTGACGCTCCTGACGTTTGTTTGAGCAAAGGGTGCTTTCGACTCTTGCCCATCCCATTTGCAATCAGCCAACGAGAACCCGATTGTTTCTGCTTTGGATTGCTCCATCCATTTGCCCTGCTATTTTCCTGCAACTTAAGACCTGCAACATGAACATTTGTGATTTTGAATGGAGACTCTTCTTTCGTCTCTTTTGTTTCTCCATAGACTTCACAATTCCATTTGTCTACTACTCTTCCTGTTGTGGGGCTTGGAGGCAGCTCAACACGCTCTGCTTTTACTAAAGCCATCATTGGAGCTCCAACCGGTTCAAAATTCCTAAGAGGATCATGCAATTGTACTCTCAGAGCTATTGTTAAGGTATTTCCTATTGTGCCCCATCTTTCTATGGAATGTTTCTTCCTTTCCAATTCACTTTTATTGCATTTGGTATGCCTTTTGCCAATAAACCCTAAATTTACATCACACTGCTCAGGAAGAATTGTGGGCGATCTCTCATTTGCCCCTTTGTTGGCCATTGCTGCATCTAATTTCATCCATTCATCTAGGGTTACAACCATTGCCATTAAGCCATCATCAGTATGATCACAGTCTTTGACATCTGATGATCCCAAGTCCACAGTACCCTCCAACCCAATCTTGTCACTTTCTTTGGTTCGACTTGCTAGAGAAGGAATTCTTTGTGATGGGCATAATGCATTCAGGTTAGATGGTGCATCTTGCTCTGCCATGTCTGACTGTATTTTGAGTCCCTCAACGGCTAGAGATTCTATCTTCTCCATTGCTGAAGGAACTAATTCCTCAAGGAAAACAAGTTCATTGTAAATATCCCTGCTAGCAGACATCTTGAGCTCCTTAATATCCCCTGGTGTAGAGATCTCGAGTTCTTGAGTATCTCTTTTGGCAGATATCTTGTGCTTCCGAGTCCCAAATTGTACCTGGCTCATTCCTTGTAAAATAGATATCCCTCTATCAAAAGAGAGTATATCAGATCTACAGACCAATTCGTTGTAAAGCTCTGGATATATGAACTCCCTGCATTTATCCAAATGATAAACATAAGTGGCAGCCAATATAAGAAATCCTTCCTCCAACATTTTGAACCCAAAAATGTATAAAACTAAGAACAAGAAGATTTCCACAATCCATATGAAACTATCAAATTTTATGCTTCTGGGTTCGATTGTGTGATTATTTTTGCATCAACGTTTCGGAGCACACTCTGTGATCCATCATCATGATAAGAGAGAGAGCATCATGAGAAAGTAAGATAAGTATGGATCACAGAGTGTGATCCAAAACGTTGATGCAAAACAAAATCATGCTACTTCTCTTACTTTCACGATGCTCTCTTTCTCTTATCATGATGATGGATCACAGAGTGTGATCCAAAACATCGATGCAAAAAAAATCACACAATCAAATCCAGAAGCATAAAATTTGATGTGTATAAAATTGTGATAGCAGGAGTTTCACCTTGTTTTTGATTCCTGAAGGCCAGGATCTGATTGTAATTCTAATTGCTGAATAGTTTTTCCAGTGATATCTTCAAGAGGCATCATTTCTTTAGCTTGAGCAGAAAGAATTTCAGCTCCAAGAGAAGCTAACCTTGACAAAATATCGATGACGCTTGACCCTATTTCGGCAGACACTACAAGGGGCCTTGATACCTGCATGAGAAGGCTTTCTTTGGTTTTACTCACAGGACTCATTGACCCAAGAAAACCTCCATCCCGCATTCTAACAACTGAACCAACTGCTCCTGCAAGAGAAGGTCTCTCAACATGTTCTCTGGGAGGAAAACTGATGGGACTGCCGAATCCGCTGCAAGGGTTTACAGGAGAGGTCTGAAAATCTTCTTCGTCCATACCCCACTTTTCCAACAGTTCATCTACCTCCTCTTTCTCTATCATAGTGGCTCGCAATTTGCTACACAAAGCCTGTTTTGCTTTTTGAAATTCTGATTCTGCGGCCTGCACCAATGAATCCAAATGTAATTCCTCATCGGAGTTCTGGCTTCCTTTTAAAGTCTGTTCTGAATGTGAGACAGCTGGAATGCAAAATTCAGGTCCTTCCAACAAATATTCTCTCTCAAACTCCTTAAGAAGGCGTGCTCTGGGAGAGTCTGGCTCACTTTCAGAGCTTAAATGAAAGGAATTATAGTCTTGACCTAGCATGTTAACGAGTTGCCCATCAACCAGTTTTTGGTCTTGACATGTACAATCCTTGCTTTCATCAATTTTCTTCTTATCTTGTCGATACTGATCAGGCAGTAGACATACTTCAGCTTCAGAGTTCTTTTCCAACCAGGAATTTGTAGTATCCAAATGCTGAGCCTGTTGGGTATTTCTAGGATCTTTGGTCTTTTCCTTTTCTCTAGGTCTTAAACTATTCTCTGAAAGCTTTCTATTTTGTTCCATTAATTGCGAGATATTCCCAATTCCCATCTCCAAAATCGCTGAACGTGAGACAATTGGAATGTGGAATTCAGATCCAAGATTGGCTCCTTCCAACAAATATTCTCTCTCAATCTGCTTGAGAAGGCATTCTCTTGGAGAGTCTGCATCACTTTTGGAGCTTAAATGAAAGGAACTATAGTCTTGACCTAGCCTGGTAAAGAGTTGCCCATCAACCAGCTTTTTATCATGAAATGTAGAGGCCTTTCTTTCATCAATTTTCTTCTTATCTTGTTGATACTGATCAGGCAGTAGACTTGCTTTAGTTTCAGCATTCTCTTCAAACCAGGAATTCACAGTATCCAAATGCTGAGCCTGTTGAGCAATCTTGTGATCTTCAGTCTTTTCCTTTACTGACGTTCTCAAACTATTCTCTGAAAGCTCTCTATTTGGTTCCATTAATTGTGAGATATTCCCAATTCCAATCTCCACCCCCTTCTCAATGACCTTGTAGTCATTATCATCCTCTAGCCTAGCTCTATCATCTTGGCAAGCATTTTGAGTAGAATTGAAGTTAGATTCCCTCATATTCATGAGAGGGTTAGACAAATTGATATCTAATTCAAGGGCAAACAACTCTGCTAAGCTGATACTTCTTTTCACATCTGTTGGATGTTGCATACAGCGGTGTATTTCATTAGAGACATCATTCACGATAGAAGCTCGACCATCTAGGTTCAAATGATCTTGGTCATCAAGATGGGCTTCATGCCCAGAGATGGAAGGACTAGAATCAGAATAAATTTCTGAACTTTCAGGATGAGACTTCGAAAATCTGCGTAAAGATTGAAATCTTACTCTGTCAGACATGTTTGCACTAGTGCCCCTATTTTGCATTTGCTGAAGTTCATTCTTTGGGATTTTACATGAGAAAGTTACAGATAAAGTTCCTTCTTGAGCCATACCTGCAAGCTTGAAACTCATTGTCCAGCAATTCGCTGTTCCATCCTCTAAATGTTTTGGAAGCAATCTGCTGAGATTAATCTGATGTTCACCAAAATCTATCCCTTTGGCATCCACGGCAGTAACAAGAAGTGTACAAACCTTTGATTTGTACCTTGTGTTTTGATCTGACATCCTGCTTCCATTAATGGTGCAAATCTGATGAAGAGTCTCTTCAAATTCAGCAGTGCCTTCACAAATACGAGCAGCGATCGTTTGTTCTTCTCTATATTTTCGTCTCCAATGGACAGAAATGAGCAAGCCGTTCAAGCTCCATGGAAGACCCTCAACTCGATGAACATGCAAGGTGAAGATACATCTGAACTGCTGCTTCCTAACATGTGCAAGAGCTCGCAAGGGTTTCCAATTCCATAAGTGTTTTTTCCTCTTAAGCGGAACTTCAATTTGCCTGCTAAATTTCGAATTGTCCTCCAGCCATTTGGGGAAATTATCATTGTCTGAACATTTCCTATGTTCCATACAACTCCTAGATTGCTGGAGCTGAGATGCACCATGGAAACCTTTTCTTTGAGGATTGGATTTCAGATCGAAATCGAACGATTTACCCGCATTTTGAAACCCTTCCCATGACAATCTTGGCCGATTGTCACATGTTTCATCTTGTTCCAGGGTGCTGCAGACCACTGATGATGTAGAATGGCGAAAATCAACCTTGGAGGGTGGAAATTGGGAAGAAGGATCGTTGAAAGTAACATTTCTACAAGGCAATTTGCTTAACCAGACTCTGTTTGAATGCAGACAACCATTTGAAGTCGTTTTCTTCATTCTCTCATCTTTCATTGACATATGCTGAAATTTCCTGTCACCTATTTCGAAATGAATAAGCCAGAGGGTTTGCCATGCATAACATACTGCTAGAATTTGTTAATAATATAGCAATTCTGAGCACTTGTGATCTGTACATTACCCTACTCTAGCTAATTTGCAAAGATGTATAAATTTAGAGATGAGAGAGAGGAATGTGGCTTAAATTGCTGGAATAGAATCCTTTTTAAAGAATTCTCTCATTTTGATTGCTATCCTCACCAGAAGCAACAAGGTGCCAAATTTAAGAGGTAAATTGTCACCATCCCGTCTGTAGTTCACCATATTCTAAGAAACCTTATCGGAATTAAGAAATCTCTAGTTTCTGTCCCGGGAAGTTCCCTTTTTTTAAATGTAATCAATAAAGATACAGAATGAAGGCTAAATAACAGTATGAACTCAAGTATGCGAACTCGCAAGGTTCACAAACATTATAGAGAATTCTGTATTTCTCAGCATGATTGGTTCACCATACACCCAATTCTCCACCTCAAAAAGGCTTTTTCCCGTATCCTCAATATTTTCTGGCTTTCTTCTTCCTGTAAGAAAACTCAGCCTGGTTCAGATCATAAGAAAAACAACCATTGAAATTCCTTCAATGCATTCCGAAACAACCACCAATAGGCAATTCTAGACTCTGTTCTGAACATTGAGTTTTTCTGAAAGCTCTGCCATTTAAATGAATTTCATGCGGACTTTGTTCGAGTTAACGTATTTTAACTCTTTAAAGTTTGCGGATTTCCTCCTCGTGACTACGAATTTGCAAAATTATCAGAATCCCATAAGAAGGTATAAACGGTAAAAGCAAACTTTTTTCCATACACGGCTAAAAGGCCTAAAAAATTTCCGACCTTTGGAAGCATTATTATTCTCTCCCAAATGATTCAGAAAACACAAAATATTACTAACAGATGCAAATCTTACCTATGAAAATTTGCTCAACATTTTCAAAGCTCATTTAAACTTGAAGCCATTCCCATTCTTTCCTAAAATTAAAAACCTCTGCAAAAAGAGTTTCAAACAAAATATTATTATCCTGCTTTTTTAAACCATTTTTCAAACCGAACACCATAAAACCACGAAACAAAAATGCGCACAAGCTACAAAACATGGTAACTTTGATTACAGCTTCCCATAAATATCTAGTTTGAACTGATTTTCTTTGCTTATAAAAATAAAACCAATATAAAATTCTGAAACCACTCTCACCTAATCTATAAACCCTCTGCAATATTTAAAAATAAAATTGAAAAATACTGTTAGATTAGAAAAATATTTTTCAACCTGAAACATCCACCATAAACTCCCAAACTAAAAATACCAAATACATTTTATACTGTATTAAAAAGTCTAAAATAACCTGTGGGTTATCTTCTTTTTCTAGAACAGTCTTGACCTCTTTTAAAAACTGCTCCCCAATTCAGTCACCATGATATCACGAAGCCAAAAACTGGATCATCTTACAAAAGATTGAAATACTAAAGACAGTTCTGCTAACAGTTTTTCAAGAAATTTGTAGCCCCTTTTAAACGTAAAATCTTCAACTTACTCTTAATCACTATTCAATTCAGGAATCTATTTTCAATGCAGAGCTTCATTTTTTCATTAATGATGCGAATTTGACATCTCTTGATTCAATTTTGTTGGAGTTGTTTTCGGATCGGAGTTAGCGAAATGTTTGGGGTGGACAATAAATTTAAACCGTGGAAGCATTCACATAATTTTTTTAAAGAGAAAACTGAAGGATTAAGCCCAAGTCTCCCGGAGTCCATCAAAGCTAATTTACGAAGCATACAAATGAGCATAACTAAACATACATTTCGTAAAGATCCAAACAAGAAACTTGTTATGGTGTGGACTCTCGACGACCAAAATGAGACTTTTTCTTTAATGAATATTATTATTTATTTCTAAAACTGGTTAATCGGTCTTTGACATCGAATTTTCTTCATATATCAATAAGATTCAAAATGATGCCTCATCCATGGTTTCTATCTTTCTTATTATCATCTCCGTTTATCTTTACTAACATGAGCATTAGAAATAACACAAGCTATACGAAGGAACTTATTCAACCCCACCATCAAAAGGTAGTGAAAAAGTTGAATGACACTTAGGAGGTTGTCACCATCCTTGTTCAATTGCATCCCTTTTCGCATGAGAGAGAGCTCTAAGAACGAACATCTTCATTGTCACAAATTGATTGGTTGCACACTTGATGATACCCACAAAGCGGGGTCAGAGGGAAGTTGGCAACTATACATGACACATTAAACCCATGGTTGAACAACACTTCCAGATAGAAAACTTCAAGTGCAACTTTGTTAACTTACAATTGATTCTACATAAACATATTCTAACAAATTATGACTTTAAAATTAAATAATATAGTCAACAAAAAATCCATTAAAAATAACAAAATGATATCCTCCCAAATGCTTAAAATAATATATCATGACACTATACTAAATGTGAGGGTATCTAACTAAAATAATTATAGGTCAATCTCCTAATAAGACCATGTACCAAAAAAAGAGTCTTTGACTTGAATGAAATTATAAAGCATGCATAAATATCTGGGCAATTTGGTCCATAAATTACAATTAAATTTTGTTAGGTTTAACAAATTTTTAGCACATATACATGTAAATTGGCCAAACATCTTCCATTTGGTTTACGACTTCAATGCTTTTCTAACTATAGTTATGGTGACAATTTTGTGCTACTCATGTATAATTTGACCAGAATGTTGATGTAGGAGCATCTTGGGTGTAAGAGTAATCTTGCATCACCCAAAAATATTTTCCTTTTCAATCTTTTCTATTTTAATGAGGACTACTAGACAAGGGGGTTACTATTTCTAGGAAGTTTGTCATACAAGCTTGGAATGTTCTCATTTTCTACATGAAGGTTCATTGTAGAAATATAAGATTACCATAAAAGTCTCATTGCTCTAGCTTAAGTATTAAAGAAGTTATTGCAGATTTTCAATGGCAAAATTTGCAGAAAAATTTTCAAACTCAACATTAGAGGTCTTAGAGTGCCTGGATGAAGTCCAAAAACTCGAGGAATTCAAACTTGTAGATTAGGAGCTAGTATTTCTGAAAAGTGGTTATAATAGCCAATAGGAGCAACGGTTTGAGAATTATGGCCTTTCGAAGTTGGGCTACCCGAAAATTTCTAAAATAATTTGTCAAAGATGGCCCTAGGTGTTAAGTTTGAGCATCTAGAACCTTCCCAAGTGGCATAAAATTGTCTATTTAAGAAAGGCCTGAACATTGTCTACAATAGCTTTGGGTGGTAGTTCACAACTTAGTCTTGCATTTTACTGTAAGGAAGGCACCCATGTTGGTTAGCATATTGTACTTATGAATTCTATAATTCCACATTTGTGGCAATAATAAGAAGCTCATATTTTGTTCTCATATTTGATGTTGTTTCTTTGTTCCTGTATGTGTTATGGTATTAAGGGGAGCACCCTTCATCAAATGTATTAAAGTCCTAACTCTAAGGTTATATCTAGACCTAGACATAAACCTTGAGAGCTCATTCCTATATTCTTAGTTATGTATCCACTTTGGGGAATTAGAAGCTTCATATATGTGACATTGGTTAGCTATTTAATATGTGTGTTGCATGTAGTAAACATGTTCCATATTGAGAAAGTGCATATTTAAGGCACGTGTTTTTACCCAATTATTACTTGGTCATTTCATGCGAGCTTGATTGTATACAAGTAAACACATGAATAGTGGTGAACAAGATGGGTTGGTTGGCTAGTTAGTGGTTTGAGATTCACTATCATTTGTGTTGAGCTTTCTTCTTGAGTGTATATGCAAAGCATGGCATGAGATGTATAGGGACATGTTTGGCAACATGAAGAATGTATTTGAGTATCTTGGTATTTCACAAGTGTTGTGATGTGGAGCCTAATCAAACTCAAAGGTTTATTTGACATGGTTTACCCTTAGATTATTTTTACGGGGGTTTGGGGGCAATTGCCACAAGATGGGGTCAAGGTGTTGCGCCCCTCGCAGGGTCTTGGGGCAATACCCCACATGCACTTTGCGTCACAGTATAGGATGCGATTGAGGGGGAACACCCTCGTGAGGTTTTTTGGGGGTAGTGAGCCTAAAGCCAAAACTGAATCAACTATTGTGAAAGGTATCAACTGTTATTTTTCTTTTGATGACTTATTATAGCCCTAAATTTGTAAGTGGAAAAAGCTCGTATAAATGGATTAGGGTTAGGGATTTCATAATGTATGATGATATTGTAGCTTCTTGTGGTGGTATTGAGTTGCAAGGGATTGCAGATTGTAATCATTAGACAATAATAATATTGGACTTCTTGTTGGCAAACATAGCCTAGGGATTGGGTGAACCATGTTAAATCTTTGTGACTTGTGTTCTCTTCTGTGCACTTTATTATTTTTTGATATTGGCTATATTTGCATGTAATGGTTATTTATGTCCGTGGTTGATCCTAACAAGTACTCGTGGATACTTTCTAAGTGTATTATAATATTTTTATTCTTGAATATATACAACTATGTGTGAATACTTTTAGAGGTTGGGTTTTCCCTCTTACGCATTTTTCAAAAAAAAATCTTATGTGATCTTGTAATTTATTTATGTGGTATTTTATATTATGATTATTTTGTAAGATTGTACACGTGCTTTTCTATCATGGTGTCATGTTGAAAATGATTTTTTCAACCTACTAATTTTTCTGAACAAGTGATCCCATGATTTTAGTTATGAGAATCCAACTCCCCTTACTCTTTTTCTAAACCTTGTATGAGAATATATAAACTCTCTCATAAAATCTTCAAACACTCTTTCCTACATATATTGTCTTTTCATACTTGTCACTTTTTAGATATACAACATACTAAGCATCACCACTAAGCATCAGAACAATATCTAAGAATCCAATACCAAACTTCTAATACTCTTTCCTATATATTTCAACTTCCCATACACTAGACACACTCTATGCACACATTGTATTTTTAAACATGAAAACATTGAATATTTGTCTTCTAAACACATATGACACTTTTTTTCATCATGAAACACTAGACTCATATTAATATTCATTAGGTATAACAATAAATGCATGTATAAATCTTCATCAAGTCAACATAAATTCACACAACAAGTTGACATGAATAAAAACATTGAACACATATTGTAACAATTAAATTAGCTTCAATGTACTCATTAGTGTAGTACCCAAGGGAGTTCCACTTGTAAGATGGAATTATATTAAAATAACCTTTACATAAAATACTAATGCAAGTTATACACATTATACTCTCAAAAGACTTGTAATCTTTATTAAATTAAATAATATATCTTCAAAATTCAATCATATTATCATCAAATTTTAATGTTTATATTATATCTTTGAATATCTATAATTTTTAATAATAATTTGAATCAAAGCAATTGGAATAATCATTATCACCCTAGGAAGAAAACAAGTGATCTTGGCCCTTATAATAATGACACATTAGGAGGAATGTATTCTTATTCATAATCCAAATGCATGCTTTCTAAGAATCAACTATGATGAGGGAAATCATCAATGCACTTTATGTTAGGATACTAAAGACATTGAGAAGCAAGGTGTAAACCCTTGTTTAAGAAACTTCCTACATGAATTAAACTAATAAATACTCAAAATTTTAAAAATAGAGATTGAAACTAGATTCATCTAGATTATTTTTGGAACACAACAAAAAAATGTAAATGGCAAACAAGATAGATAAAACAAGAGTTCGGGTGGAAAACCCTTGAAGGGTTAAAACCCACTATGCAGATGATTCTTATTAGGCCTCATTGGTCAAATCTCACTAATTAATATATCTTGTTGATAAAATTATTTCTCTAACAAAGATTGTCTCATTGACCAAAAAAAAATCATTGAAAACTATTGTCTCACTAATAATGGGATCACCAATTTTTTTTGCATTTTTTAAAGAAAAATTTGAGGAATTTGATAAGTTCAAGATATTCAAGAATAGAGTTAAGAATGAATCAGGTATGAATATTAAATGTTTAAGATTAGATAGAGGAGGGGAGTTTACTTTAAATGAGTTTAACATCTTTTTTGAAGCTAATGGAATCAAAAGAGAGTTTTCAGCTCTGAGAACCCCTAGACAAAATGGCATTGTAGAGAGAAGAAACGAGTCAGTAATAGAAGCATCAAGAGCTATGTTAGCTAAGGATGATGTATCCAAGATGTTTTGGAGAGAAGATGTGAATATAGTGGCCTGTACACTATGAATAGAGTGCAAGTCAAAAAAGACACAAACAAGACCCCTTATGAACTATGGTTTGATTGCTCACCTACAGTTAAGTATTTTAGAATTTTTGGTAGAAAATGTTACATCAAAAGAGATAACGATGTTGGTAAATTTGATGCTAGAAGTGATGAAGGTATTTTTCTTGGTTATTCATTGAAAAGAAGGGCTTATAGATGTTATAATCTAAGAACTAAGACTATTGTTGAAAGTATAAATGTAAGAATTGATGAGAAATTTAGGATACAAGAAAGAGTAGTTGATTACAATTCTGATGATGAGAATGTTGTTACTAAACCAAGGAATGATGAAGTATTCTTTGAGACTAACAATGATTTGAAGAATGAAGGTGAGAAAAGGAAGGAACAAAGTTCATAACCTTCACCAGAGCTAAGAGTTAAGATAATAACTCCTACTTCTGGTAAGAATATGACAAAGAATCATCCACTAGAGTAGATCATCAGAAGCAAAGATAAAGGTGTGATGACAAGAAGTAAAATCAATGAAGAACTATGCCTGATACCTCAAGCTAAACCAAAGAATGCAGATGAGGCATGCAAAGATGACTATTGGAAGAATCACTGAAAGAAGAATTGGATCAAATATTGAAGAATGAGACATGGGAGTCGGTCCCCAAACCAATAGACAAGAATGTGATAGGAACAAAATGGGTATTCAAGAACAAGGTGAAGTTGTAAGGAACAAAGAAAGATGAGTATGTAAAGGTTACTCACAACAAGAAGGAATAGACTATGGAAAAATCTATGCTCTTGTGGCAAGAATAGAAGTATTAAGGTTATTCTTAGCCTTTGCAACACATAAGAAATTCAAAGTGTATCAGATGGATGTCAAGTAAGCATTTCTAAATGGAGAACTTGAAGAAGAGATATACATAGAACAACCTAAAGGTTTTCCTTTAATAGATGACAAGGACATGTTATGCAAATTGAAGAAAGCATTGTATGGCTTAAAGAAAGCACCTAGAACTTGGTATGCAAGGTTGGACAAGAATTTAACAAAGCTTGGATTTAGCAAAGGTATGACAAACATTAATCTATATTGGAAAGAAATAGATGATGGATTGATGATTTTGGTAATATTTGTTGATGATATCATATGTGGAGGAATTGATGATGAAAGTGACAAGTTTACAGAAGAAATGAAGAAGGGATTTGAAATGAGCATGATAGGAGAGATGAAATACTTCCTAGGATTACAAATTGTGCAGGATAAAGAAGGAATCTTTATTTCTCAGACTAAGTATTTGAAAGATCTATTAAAAAGGTTTGGTTTGGAAATATATAAACCAGTTGGAACACCTATGGTAATTGGACACAAGTTACCTACAAAGGATGTGACACCTACTATTGAGTAGAAGTACAAATCTATGATTGAAGGGTTGCAATATCTGACTCACACAAGGCCCGGTATAGAAAATGCAATTGGGATTATTGCAAGCTTTCAAGCTGATCCTAAAGAAGCACATTATGTAGCAGTCAAAAGGATATTTAGATACCTAAAAGGAACACTAGAGTTCAAATTGTGGTATGAAAGATCTAATGATTTCACTTTATATGATTATACTGATGTTGATTGGGCAAGCAATATGGATGACAAAAAGAGCACTAGTAGTGGAGCCTTCTTTCTTAGAGGAAGATTGGTTTCTTGGTTAAGCAAGAAGTAAGGCTATACCTCACAAAGTACATTAGAAGTAGAATATGTTGCAACAACAAAAAATTGTAATCAAGTTGTTTGGATGAAGCTAGTGTTGAAAGATATAAGGATAGAATTCAGTGAACTCGTTGTCATAAGTTGTGATAACACAATCACAGTAAATATGTCTAAGAATCTAGTGTTGCATTCTAAGACTAAGCACATTTATATCAAATATCACATGTTGAGAGAAAAAGTTACAAAAAAGGAAATTAGATTGTATGTAAGCACCAAAGAGTAGATTGCAGATATTTTCACCAAGCCTCTTCCCAAATAGACTTTTGAGTATTTGCGAGGTATGCTAGGGGTTATGCCCCTTCCTACATTAGAGTAGATGATGCAAGAGTGCATCAATCTAGTGTTACAAAGTATTATTTTTTATCTGGACTAAATGCTAATGCTTCCTGTATGGGGGAGTATCTGTGATGGACAGAGTTGACACAGTGCAAGGTAGGAGAATCGCCAAAGGAGATGTCCTAGCCCCCAACAAGTAACCACACAATGGAAGATAAAGAACAATGCAAGATCTAATACCAAATCACAACTCTTTGTTCATAAAATAACTATTATATGCAATGTGCCAGGTTGTAAGGCCTTCCTAGTTATGGTTGAATACAAAGCAAGTAGAATAACAATTCTACAAGACCCCTCAAGATCTAATCCAAACACTAGCTAGTACAGATTCAGACTCTGGTAGAAACCTCCAAGGAAGATCTCAACTTGTGCTCGCAAGCCCACCAAGAAATATCCTTGCTTTCCAAGCCATAGCTACTAGCTCTTCCAAAGTTTATCCAAGATCAAAGTGTAAACTACCTCACATTCAATGCTCTATCCACACACTCACAACTCCACCATAATCTTGCTATAAACTACCTCACATTCGGTGCTCTATCCACAAACTCAGGATAACTTTCCCTTTAGCTTCCTTCTTCTCTCCAAGCTTCTACTAAGAAGAGATCACACCTTGAAGCTTGATTAGAAATGCTCATATGCCTTGCTTAAATAGGCACTTACCACCCAAGATGTTACAAACACAACCAATGTGGGGTAAAAGGTAAATGCAACTACCTTTCAAAAAATATTTAATTCCCACCCAAATACAACAAAGCACCACCACGTTGCCCAACAACTATTAAATGCATGATTTAATAAAATATCCAGAAACTTCTAGAATTCACCTACGCACCTCAATAAATGGAATGCCAACCATTTTTATTTATTTTTCTATCTATGCCACCTATGCACCTCAAAAATAGAAATTCACTTTTTTCTCATTTTTTAAAATTAAATTTTTTTTTTTTGTTATTTTTCCTCTAATTTTCATCACTTTCTCTCTCCTCCAAAAAAAAATTTCCATGCAAGATGATCCTACATCAGACTCCCCAAGTAGGAAAAAAAAGTGTGTCCCACACTTTGATGCCAAAAGAAGGATCTATAGCCATCTTCATCTTCACCAAAGGTTTCCACCTCAATAGGGACAAGAAAAGTAGCACACAAATCTTCCACATCTACACCCATATGTCAAAAACTAGAATCCCAACCATCCAATCTGCATGCTCACTCCCAGGAACAAACTAAACATAATATTTCATCAACAAAACTTCATCCACGTTAGCAACTAGTGAATCCACACCAGTAGCACAGAAACTTCATATCAATAGCAATATGTAGATCTCCATCGACACATGCCAAAATCTCAACACCAACAATCTCATTGCTCACAAAAAGATGCTTTTCAACATATAACTCACCACCAATATCAACCCAATCATCCACAACCAAGTGCTTTGCAATCTCCATGTCAGACTTAAACAACTAGTCATCAAAACCAATATCCATCCCAACATCAACAAGGTTAGGAATATCTTCAACAAAAACCTCTAGTTGCTCTACAGGTTTAGTATTAGGCTCCACAAACTAATCAAAAAAACCAACCTCTTCCACATCAACCTTTCCATGCCATCTTCTTTCTCGAACAAGTCGCTTAACCAGCCAAAAAACTCTCTTTTGGATTGGTAGACTCCAGCTCCACAAACATCTATGGAATGCCTTCCTCATTAGCTCAACCAACAAAACTAGCTTAAAACTGAGCAGACATCTTAGAAAACTTCCTTTCCAACACATCAAAGATATTTGAAATCATCTTAGGGTCCAATCCTCTTGGAGCCATCTCCCAAGATCTTCATAAAACCTATTGGTTTCATATTGGTTATGATAATTGAGTGTCAACACACTTAACAAATTCTCTAAGTTGATGCTAAGTATAATATAGATACCGAGCTATAGTATGTGCCAAGTTAGATATCCAATAGGTGCCGAGCTATTCAAATGATGAGCAGACAGACAATGTCGAGCAAGTTTTAAGTGCCGAGTGTACTATATGTGCCAAGTCACTATATGTGCCAAGTGAAGTATAGGTGTCGAGAAAGACAAATTTTCTATATGTGGCAAGCACCAGTAATTAGTATGTATCGAGCATCAGCAAATAGTAAGTGCCAAGTGACACAGTGTAAACATATGAGTTTGTGCCTTCACAAACTTAAATGCAGATCATGTTGCATGCTAGCTAAGAGATAGATTTTGAAGTCTAAAAGATAAGATCAAATCTTTTAGAGTTCCTATGTATACTACATGTAACCAATAGAAAAAGTGTAATGCTAAAGAGGCAAAACGAATGAATCTCAACCATAGATTCATAACAAACCCTAAGTCACAAAACCCTTTTAAGAAGGACAAAGCCTCATGATTTAGTTGGTTGAGAGAGTTGAAAAGATCAAGCATAGAGTGAAAGAGAGAAAAGAGCAAAAGGGTGACTTAGTGAAATAGGATATTGATAGATCAGTTAGAGCAAAACAAAGTATCAATACTTCGAATAAAGATACATTAAATCAGCAAGGATCAGATTGGATTGGATTGAACATCGATATGAAATTAGGAATAGAAGGTTGTAAGTAATCAGACCAAATATTCTACTATACTTTCTAGCCATTATATTATGAGAATGAAAATCCTATGGACATAGGTTGGTTTAACAACCATATTGTAAATCCTTTAACAGGGTGACATTCCAAGTGAATGTTTGTAAAATCCTTTAGATAGGTGCACTTCTATAGAGTGTTGAGCCTTTAACAGGGCAGGCCTCTCATAGGGAAAACCATTGATGATGGTCAAAACATTGTAACACTAATTGGTTACATATTGCTGTAGTGATAAGTTGTGAGTGTCATCCCCACCCCAATTTTACCTTCTCATTTTGGAGGGTTTCTGGGTGATCAAATCCTGTGTTATGTTTTTTCATGCATGTCTTTACTTTCATGTTTATTAGATATGTATACATGCATGTGATTGATTTCAGCTAAAAGTTTTAGAGGTTAAAATGTGTTACTTCTTATTCACCCCCCTCAGTCTCAAAAGTAATCTTCCCACTTGTGAATTCCATCAATTGGTATTAGAGCCCAAGTTCTCACAAGCAGAAGCCTTATAGCTTGGAAAAAATGATCTAGACATGGAAGTTTACAAGCTTGGGAAGATCATAGAGAACTAGGAGATTGAAACACATCTCATTTTGCACTCTCTGGAGGAAGCTAGGGAAGAGTTGAGGGAATCCCTAAAGAGAAAAAGAGGGATTGCCATAGCTGAGAATGATACATAGTACAAGGAGATTGACACCTTAAAAGTGTTTGCCAATGGATATTCCAAGGAGTTTGATGCAACAATAGTAGACCTTATGGAGAAGAATAGAATTCAAGCATAAGAGATCCTATCTCTCAAGATTGAGCAAGAATCACAAGCCATGATGCTTTGTGAAGTAAATGAATAGAAAAAGAGAGCCATTGAAGATAAGGCTATGATAGAATATGAAAAGAGAAACCTTGCCAACAAATTGGAAGAAAAGTCAATTGAGCTTGCAAGAGTTTCCAAAATTGAGCTAGACACCCTAGCCAGATGATGAATGCACATCATGAGATGAATATCAAGGATATTGAAATCTCCACACTAAAGATGCAAAATGAACAACTACAAAATGACTTGAGAAGATAAAATGAGATTGCAGAGAGCTTCAACAAGCCTATTGAAGCTATCAAGTACTTTGAAAAACTACTGAAATCACCAAGATCCAACAATGACACTTCAAGACTAGGTCACACTAGCACTGAAGAAGGAGACTCATCTAAGTCTACAGAAGAAAGAAGTGACAAAGGTAAGAACACTAAACTCACTTGTCATTTCTATGGTAAAAAGGGACATACCTCTAATGTATGTAGGAGCAAGAATGTCAATCAGCATGACAAATCTAAGAACATGGGTCACTGTCACAAGTGCAATAAGCAAGGACACCGAGCACATGACTGCAAGACTCGAACCATAAGGACACCAAGATTTGAAAGTCACTACAAAAATTGCAAGAAGTATGGAGATAGAGCCTTTGAATGCAGATCAAAGCCTATGTTGACACCAAACCAACCAACAAAGAAAAATAGTCATAGACATCACTACAATTAGGACTACAACACTAGACAGAGTTGTCACTACTGTCAAGAATATGGACACATTCCTGAGAACTACATAAGAACATATTTTAGTGGCAATTACAATAGGTGGTTGAGTCAAACCACTTGCTTCAGTTGTCTAAAGATAGGACACATCAGCAAGTACTGCCCAACTAAGTCAAAGGCACCCAATTCTGAGTTCAACAAAGGGAAAGCAAAAGTTGATGTTGAACACATTAGAGGAGAGATGAATAGGACATGGAAGATAAGAGATGGAGGCAACACATCCAATAGAGGGATCACTTCACCTAAAAGGTCAAGTGGTCACACTTCATCCAACTAAGAAAGAGAAGGTGTGTGGGACTGATATTCAATACTTTATCATGCATCAGTTCCCAAAAATAATTCAGCATTGAAAAGGATAGATCAACATGAATAGAGATGCAAAGTTGAAAATTTTGACAGTGTTGCCAAGTAAGAAGTGTTGTCTTCAGGTGCTAAGTAAAATCTTTGTATCTGCCGAGTTGATTACCAAAGATAGTAGGAGCCGAGTTAGTAGTGGAAGTCAAGCGAAGGAAAATTCCTATTGAGGCTGAGTGAGAGAAACTCCAGTGTATGTTGAGTGATTGGAAATCAATAGAAGTCGAGTAATGTCAAATTTCTTAAGGAGATGAGTGGATAGTTGTAAATGCACTAAGCATTAAATGCTATGAAATAATAGTATATGGTCACATTTTGAATCATTTTTCATTACCGTGATCAAAGAGAAAGAATGAGAAGAGCACATAAAGGATTTTGGAGAACAGTTTGATAGATTTGAGTAGATTTCAACATAGTTTCAACTATTCAAAGTATTTTACTTGTGTCGAGCTATGCAGTTTCAAAATTTGTTTGTGTTGAAACCTAGATTGCACAAATGGCCTCAAGTTCTAGGAAACCTCATGAAAAAGAGCCATTTGAAGTCTAGTTAGTGAGTAATAAAGTCAACAACTTGATTTTAGACCAATCCTAGAAGTTGTGTACAAAAATGACCCTATTGGAGCCCTATCTGTAATTCCTCCTGAGGTGGTAATGGTTCAAGATTTTAGGAGATGTTAAAACTACAAAATAGGTGCTATTAGAGACATGGAAGTTAGGGAAGCTTACAACAAGTTGTATGAAAATGAGATTTTGAAGGAAGAGTACCAAATCATTGAGAAGAAGGGCTTAACCCATGCCTTAGATTTCCCCACTATGTTTAAGATATAATAGATTAGAATTGTGTTGAGTAGGATACATGATGGAAGTTTGTGGTTAGAAGATGAGCCAGTGAAAATATCAAAGAGAATTATTCATAGGGTAACATGGTATCCAACCCTAGAATGGCCCAAAACACTAAGGAGTGATTCAAAAGAAGCAATTGAAAATAATACTAGAGCTAAGTGGAACAAGAGAGGCATGACCATTGACACCATCAAAGATCCACTTGTTGATTTTATTGTCAGAGTCATTTCTCACAAATTTTACCAATCTAGCAAACTCAACAGTGTACCTTGTATTGCAATGGATGTTGGGTATGAGATTGTGAAAAAGGATCATACTTATGACCTAGTAGAATTACAACTACAGCAAATCATAAAAAATCTAGGAGCTATAAGGAGATCCAAAAGTGCACAATGCAAATTTCGATCAATATCGATTTGTTTATTCTTTTATGTACAAAATGAGTTCCCTTCTTTTGGAAAAGTGAGTTGGAAAACCAATAGGTCAGTGGTAATCTAGGTAAATGAGTATGTTAAACAAATGGGAACCAATTTTGAGACCATCACGACCAGTTATTTTGAGGACTTTAAAAATTCAATGAAACATAGACTTAGGATTCTAGTCTCACTTGTGGAGCAACATATAAATGATATTTGTTTTCTTGTTGATATTGATTACAGTTACATTCAAGAAACCATTCCAAGGGTAAGATGGCTAAGACCTCTTAGATATGAAATAAATATTGATGAGGCATCTGCAACAATTACAACATTGCTAGTAGAGGAGATTGATAAGACTACAAAGCCTTTTGGAACCTTTGATGTTGTTAAGTCCAAAGTGGAAATGGAGTTAAAAACTACCTCCACAATACATAAAAAGGACAGGTTGGTGAAGAAACTCAAAGCCATATTTGGAGAAGGGATAGTAGAGGCAAAGGAAGGAGATGATGAAGAAGAAGAAGAAGAAGAGGAATAGGAGAAAGGGAAACTAGCATTGATCCAAGGCATGGGTGAAGATGTTGAAGAAGTAGAAGGTGCCAAGGAGAAAGAGGAAGAGGAAGCACCAAAGGTAGAACCGAAGAAAAGAAAAGTCCAAAAAATAGCCTACTACTCAGCCTAAAGGCAAGAAGAAAGCAAAGCCTAGCCCAAAAAAACCTACCACAAGGGTATACATAAGGGCTAGAATAAGGGTAGCTAAGGAGCAGGTAAAGAAAAAGGCCACAAAACAGGGAGGTCCAACTAAAAATAAGCTAAGGAGAAAGTATGTGGTACCTCTAGAATCAGATGAGGAGAGGACATAGTTTGATGATAACAGCTAGTTTAGAGTGGTAAGTCACACCACTAAATCTGATTTAGAAAATACATGTGACAACATTAGGGACAATGCAAACTTGTTAGGGCTTAAAGGAATTGATTTCAATAAGTTGACAAGAGAGGAGAAAAAAATGGTGGAAGAATCAATATACATCATGATGGCAAAGTTCAAGAATACTCCACTTGAACTAGATAACACTATGCTTAAGGAGTTATATTTTATTGTAGAGAATAAATGGCACTATTGCCTTAACATAGAAAAGGAAATAAGAGAGTCAACCTTGGCTCATGTGATGCCTGAGCTTAGAAAGGGGCAAATAAGCAAGGCTAATAAGAAACATGGGAGAAAATTTTCTACCAAAGTACAGAGCCTTCAGCATACTACAGAATAACATTGAAGATGTTGTGAAGAAGTCCACTCTCATGTGGAAAGTAATTTATGGGCTCACAACAGTTAAGGAAGGACAAGCAGATCCCTTTGAGGGAAGAAATGATGGCAATGATGAAGAGGAAAATGACAAGTAAGAAGGAGATAAAGAAAAGATTAATGTTATAGTGGAGAGGTAAAGACAAAAGGATGACATGGCAACTACCAAACAACAATAGATAGATCAAAGTGTGCAAGAAACACAAACGCCACCACCAAGCCCTCCACATGTAACTACCACACCTATATATTCAATGATAGTATAAGATGTTTCTGACACCTTTGGTCAAAACATAAACTCGCTGACTGTAGAGGATCTTAAAAAGATCCTTCACCAGACTACATTGCAATCACAACTATGTACTAATCTAGTCTTGGTGAGTGTGGAGGAACTTTAGAAAGCTATAGCTGAGATTAAAAAGGATAAGGTGAATCTACAAAAACCACATTCACATACTCCAATAGCTACAAGTGGACAACCCCAAGAGAAAGTAGCACAAGACACATCTGCTAGGGTTGATTCCACAGTTGCAGTGACTTCAACTGTTGAGGAACAAGGAAAGGATCAAACATGACAGATGGATACTACTATTCCCATAGCACAAGGACAAGGTACACCACCTCAAATCATAGTGATAGATCAAGGTAGATTTGAAGAGGACAAGGAGAACCCTAAGGAGAAGGAACAAGAGGCAATTCAAACATTGATAAACTTGCCTACAATAGGGACTCCTACAGGAACACAACAACAACCGAGCACTGAGGCAGTACCACTTCAAATATCAACACTAGGCTTGAGCTCTACCAAGGTTGCAAGGGTACTTCACTATGGAGACCCTACTCTTAATGAGGAGATAGTCCAAGGTATGACTATAAAACAATGAATATTGATCATATCAATGAAGTGCAACAAGCATTAGAGAAGAAGAAGAAACAAGAGATACTCAAGAATGAGTACAAACAAAGGCAAGCTTTGATTGAAATTAAAGACATCTGTTTAGATGCATTCAGCTTGCAAGTAACTGATGAAACAAAGCCAATCACGAAGCAACTATCCAACATCGTGGACCAAGTATAGAGTGAAGACCTAGACACAAATGAAAAATTATTAGAATGGTCTAAAAGGAAATTCCAAATGAAGGTGAATGAGAAAATATCTAGTGAAATAACACTGTCACAGGTGGAACTAGTGAAGAAGATGGAGAATGTAAAAGTAGTACTTGAGAATAGATTCTCATTGTACTCAAAGCTGTGTGATTCATCATCAAGAGACTAGCCAGAGGATATTGAGCTTGGAGAGGAACCTTAAGATATCTAGCATGCAACTACCCAAGGATCCAACTCAAAGTGAGAAGCATTTTGCTACTACACTTCATACATAAAAAGAATTAACTCACAGTAGATGATGTTAATATAAAGGCCAAGCTAATACAAATACAGTCTACTATTACCCCTCACATGGAAGTGTTGCACAAGGAACTGACCTATGCAGATAATGTTTTGAAGAAAGACCTCAATCTTTCTACATTGGAAGGCCTAGTACATGTTGCAGCTAAGACAACCATCTAGCTTAAAGCATTGGAGATTGCACTAGACAATTAGGATGTTGCTTTCAAGATAATCATGGAGGTAAATAAATATTTTTTGGCTAAGTATTTTATTAGTGCATAGAATCCTTTGACATAAGTGTCAAAAAGGGGGAGATAATAAATTAGAAAATTGAAAGGGGGAGATACCCAAAGATACCTAAAGGGAAAGATAATACATTTTGGGGGAGATAATAAAATTTTGAATTTTGAGAAATAATAAAAATAATAAAGCCAAAAGGATAAAAAAATTGCAAAGGGAAATGTGTGAAAGGGGGAGTAAAAACATAACAAATAGGGAAGCTAGAGCATATAAGGATGACAAGGCATGGAATCAACATAAGACAAATACATCATAAGGAGTTTTGGTTATAGATATGGCACATTAGCTGGGGGGGGTTACAATTTTGAAAGTATAAAGTTATTTACAAAATTTTGAACAATTTTGAAGTTTTGTACATATGCCGAACATAGTGTATATTATACTCATAGAGATCAGATTCATAATGTATAGTTAAGTGTTTTTGACACTCATGTCAAAGGGGGAGATTATTGGTCTCAGATTGGTTTTGACAATTAAGTGTCAACACACTTTAAAATTCTCTAAGTTGATGTTGAGTATAATATAGATACCGAGCTACAATATGTGTCGAGTTAGAAATCTAATAGGTGCCAAGCTATTCAGATGCCGAGTAGATAGATAGTGCCGAGCAAGTTTCAAGTGCCAAGTGAACTATATGTGCTGACTCACTATATGCACCGAATGAAGTATAGGTGCCAAGCAAGATAGATTTTCTATATGTGTTGAGCACTAGTAATCAGTATGTGCCGAGCATTAGCAAATAGTAAGTGTTGAGTGACACAATGTAAACATACGAGTTTATGCCTTCACAAGCTTAGATGTAGATCATGTTGCATGCCAGCTAAGAGATAGATTTCAAAGTCTAAAAGATAAGATTGAATCTTTTAGAGTTCCTATGTATATTGCATGCAACCAATAGAAAAAGTGTAATGCTAAAGGGGCAAAATGAATGAATCTCTGCCATAGATTCATAACAAACCCTAAGTCATGAAACCTTTTTAAGAAGAACAAAGCCTCATGATTCAGTTAGCTGAGAGAGTTGAGAAGATCAAGTAGAGAGTGAAAGAGAGTGAAGAGTAGAAGGCTAACTTAGTGAAACAGGGTATTGACAGATCAGTTAGAGTACAATAGAGTATCAGTACTTCAAATAGAGATACATGAGACCGGAAAGAATTAGATTGGATTGGATTGAACATTGATCTAAAATCAGCAATAGAAGGTTGTAAGTAATCAGATCAAACATTCTACTATACTTTCTAGCCATTGTATTAGGAGAATGGAAATCCTATGGAGATAGGTTGGTTTAATAGCCTTATTATAAATCCTTTAATAGGGTGACATTCCAAGTGAATGTTTGTAAAATCCTTTAAATAGGTGCACTTCTAATAGAGTGTTGAGCATTTAATAGGGCAAGCCTCTCATAGGGCAAACCATTGATGATGGTTAAAAAATTGTAACACTAATCAGTTGCATATTGCTACAGTGATAAGTTGTGGGTGTCATCCCCACGCCAATTTTGCCTTCTCATTTTGGAGGCTTTCTAGGTGATCAAATCTTATGTTATGTCATGCATGTCTTTACTTTCATGTTTATTAGATATTTTTACATGCATGTGATTGATTTCAGCTAAAAGTTTTAGAGGTTAAAATGTGTTACTTCTGATTCACCCCCCCACCCTCTCAAAAGTAATCTTCCCACTTGTAAATTCCATCAAAACCTTTGCAAAAAATCTTTCCTATGCTCCTTGTGACAAAACTAAATTGTTCGCAAGTTAGATCGTAACCTGCCACCTCGCATGAACAATCAGGAACCAAATCACAAGTCTAGGAACACAGTTCTACAATCAATAAAACCTCTACAATCATGCCTAAACAAGATCATGCTTCCATCTTCTCATCCATCAATCCATCTACAAGCCCTCTACAATTGCAAGTTAGAACCACAATCTGCTACATCATAACCAAGAGATCTAGGACTCCAAAAAGAAAAATCCACTACCAAATTAAGATCAACTTAGATTTACTTCTCCAACCCAAGTCCTGGTGCAAACTGCTACAACTTTGGTGATCTGTCTACATGCTCAAGAACAACTATGCTCTAATAAACTTTCCCCAACCAAGGTCCTGGTACAAACTACTTCACACTTTGGCCATCTACTTGTACACTTAGTAACAATTGAGCTTTGATACCATCTGACATAGTGCAAGGCAAGAGAATCCCCAAAGGAGATGTCCTAGCCCCCAACAAGTAACCACACAATGGAAGATAAAGAACAATGCAAGATTTGATACCAAATCACAACTCTTTATTCATGAAATAAGTGTTACATGCAATGTGTTGGGCTATAAGGACTTCATGGTTATGACTGAATACAAAGCAAGTAGAATAACAATTCTACAAGACCCCTCAAGATCTAATCCAAACACTAGCTAGTCTAGATCCACACTCTAGTAGAAACCTCCAAGGAAGATCTCAACTTGTGCTCGCAAGCCCACCAAGAAATCTCCTTGTTTTCCAAGCCTCAGCTATTAGCTCTTCCAAAGTTTATCCAAGATCCAAGTGTAAACTACCTCACATTCAGTGCTCTATCCACACACTCACAACTCCACCACAATTCTACTGTAAACTACCTCACATTTGACGCTCTATCCACAAACTTAGGAAAACTTACCCTTTAGCTTCCTCCTTCTCTCAAAGCTTCTACTAAGAAGAGATAAAAACTTGAAGCTTGATTATAAATGCTCATATGCCTTGCTTAAATAGGCACTTACCACCCAAGATGTTACAAACACAACCAATGTGGGATAAATGGTAAATGCAACTACCTATCAACAAATATTTAATTCTATTAGGAGGAATGGGCACTCTTAGCATTTTTTAATTAGCTAGTTCTTAGCTAGGTGGGTATCTAGCTAGGGAGAATTTGGCAGGAGGTACTGATCCTAGAGGAACAATAGAGTGTTTAGAGAAGAACCTAGCAAAAGCTGATGGGACAAAAAGCATTTTTTTGGATTATGAGGAATTTGAAAAAACTTTGTCTAAAGTAGGTACCACTAGTTGTGGGGTTTGAGACCCCTCCTTCAATTCTTCTTCTGCATTTCATGTGCATGAGCAGGTATTTGATAAGGAAAAGAACCCCTTGGGTAATGTGGACGCTAATATTGAGAAGATTTCAAAAGGGTCAAAGTTAGGGTTTTTGGATCAAAGGACATGCTCTTCCTTGTTTGGCAGAAAACCTGGTGGAAAATCATCCTTCTCATCGGTGACCTCTAAATCATGCTAGGAGAAAGGTGAATTTCAAATCTTTATCCTGGATCCTATAGTTGATTTTTCTGTTTCTTCCATGGAGTTCACTCTTGTGGATAAATTCTTGAGGGCTAGACCAGATTTAGATTCTTTGAAAAAATAATTAAATGGAAATGGGTTATCTGAGGCGATGTTGATGTAGCTCCTATGTCGAATGGATTCTTCTATTATCAATTGCAAGGAAGACATGAATATGGTTCTATGTGGAGGCCCGTGGTCTTTTGGAAAAAGCTCTCTCACTATTAAAAAATGGGAGCCGAATATGGATTTATCTGATGCTTTTTTCTTAACCACTCCAATTTGGGCAAGACTCCCTGGCCTCCCTTTAGAATTTTGGCATGAAGATATTTTTAAAGGAATCGCTAGCTCATTTGGTGAACTAGTGGTACTGGATAATGCAATGGCTTCAAGATATAAACTCCAAAGTGTCAGACTATATATTAAAGTGGTAAATCTAAATCATCTTCTAGATAAGGTGGAATTAATCTCAAAGTTAGGAAATTGTTTATGAAGATCTTCCAAATTCATGCTATGCCTATAAAAAATAGGGTCATTTGGTTAAAAATTGTCCTTATAAAAGTAAGAATCATGCAAACATTGAAAAGGAAGTGAAGAAGACTAAAGTTTAGAAGAAACTGTGGAAACCTAAAGATGCTCACAAAGAGAAATAGGGGAAACTAGAGTTGGTTTCTCAAGATGAAAAAATTGTAAAAGAAAGCGAGAATATTGAAAAAAAGGGGATCATATGATGCCTGAGTAGAATATAGATGATATGATGGATTTAACAAAACAAATGGTTATTTATCAAAAGAAAGATGAAAGATGGAAAGATCTTGTTGAGATGGATGTTCTAGAGGAAGGGGAATTTGGTCTGACTCTGAAAATCTAACGGAGAAGAGAGAATCCCAAAATACCCATGTGACTAATAATCAGGAACCAAACTCAATCTCTTAGGAGATGCCTAATTGTAAAGATATTGTTCCCTTTAGGAATGATCTTGATATTGAAGAAATGAAGGAAGAAGGGAAGGATTCGAAACATAAACTAAATCAAAGGAAAAAAGCTAAAAAGAAGAGTAATACAACCCCTAAGGGAGTGGAGATAATGAGCAGTAAAGTGGATCAACAAGATAAGGTTAAACCAAACATTGGTACTCTGGATAAACCTGGAAGAAGATTCTTTAGGAAAACCAGAGAAATGGAAAGTATCTAGAATATTACTGCTGGTAGACAAGCAACTATTCTGGATTTTACTCCTTAAAATTAGAAATGAAAATTATTACCTGGAATATTAAGGGTTTGAACAACATGCACAAACTTGATGTTGTTAGGAATTTTGTTAGAGAGTAGAAGCCAAATTTTCGTCTTTTGCAAGAAACAAAGATGGAAAAAGAGAAAGTTGAACAAATTAAATCTTTCAAAGATTACTATTTAAAAGCTAGCAGTTCAGAAGGAGCTTCAGGGGGAACCTTGATGTCATGGAAGAAGAATTATTATTCAAGAACTGTTTTGAATGCTAGTAAACATCTAATGGTGGTTAAAATCACTAGTATTGATCACAATAAGGAGTGGTATATTGTTAATATGTATGCTCCCAATACTAAGAACCCTAGGAAAAAGGTTTAGGATACTCTCTCACATATAAAAAGTAATGACTATTTTTGGTAATGGATCATTATGGGAGATTTTAATGTTCCTCTTTATGAACAGGAAAAAAAGGGTGGAAATGTGAGTCAGCTGGAAGGTCAATTGGATCTCATGGACTTTATTAATAAGGAGGGTTTAATGGATATGAACCTTCATGGAATTCAATTTTCCTGGAGCAATAAGAGAATTGGAATTGATTGTATTCAGGCTCGTCTTGATAGAGCCCTTATCTCACTTGATTGGACTAAAGAGTTCACTTGTAAGCTAGAAGCTTTTCAGAAAATTGGATCAGATCAGTTCCCTCTGATCTTTACTGCTACAAAGATTAATATTAAGAAAAAATTCCCTTTTAGATTTGAAAAAATGTGGATGCAGCACCCACAGTTTGAAAGTAAACTGGTTGAATGGTGGAATATAGATGTTGAAGGTACAACTCTTTATTGAGTGGCTTCCAAGCTTAGAAATGTTAAAAAGATGGTTAAATTTTGGAACAAAAGTTTTTTTGGTAACATTTTTGAGAAAAAAGCAGGTATACAGGAAGAACTTCAAACCATTCAGGATAACATATAGACGGAAGGATATACTCCTGAACTTGTTATTAAGGAAAATGAAAAATTGGCCCAATATCATGACATAATCACTAAAAAAGAAATCTATTGGAGGCAAAGATCCAAATTGACATGGCTGAATGAAGGAGATAAAAATATAAGATTTTCCATCTTTCTACTCTGAAGCATAGAGCCAAAACTCATATCTCATACATAAAAAAGGGAGATTTGAAGATTTTTGAGGATGGATGAAATGGTTTCCTTTTTCTCTTCTTTAATGACTGTTGATCCTAACATTAGTCCTCTTCACTAGACTAAGCTTTTAAAGGTGATCCTACCTATAGTTATGAAGGAGAAAAATAAATTGTTAGGATCCATTCCTAAGGAAGAAGAAATCTTTAAAATTGTGTGTTCATTAGGAGGAGATAAAGCTCCTAGTTTAGATGGTTTTCCCATGTTCTTTTTCTAGAAGTCATGGAAACTGGATGGAAAAGATGTGTGTGATGTTGTGAAGGAATTTTTTGGAGCAAAAAAAATGCTAAAGGAAATCAATTCTACTTTCCTTTGTCTAATTCCCAAAAAGATTGGGGCTAACTCTCCTGACCAGTTTAGATCGATTAGCCTATGTAACTCCTTTTACAAAATTATTTCTAAGGCCTTGTGCTTCTTTCTCTTATTGCTAATCAAAAAAATGGCTTCATCCCAGCTAGACAAATTCTTAATTCTATTATTGCAGCCCATAAGAATATTCACTCTTTGTCTTGTTCTAATAATCAGGGGTTTATAATGAAAGTAGATATTGCAAAAGCTTATGATAGAGTTGAATGGGCCTTCCTTTCTAGAATTTTACATGCCTTCAGCTTTGATCATAAGGTTGTTGGAGCTATTTATCAAATGATCTCTACTTCATCCATTTCTATCTTGGTCAATGGTAGTTCTTCTCAATTTTTCAATCCTTCTAGAGGTCTAAGACAGAGCGACCCCTTATACCCTATTCTCTTTGTTATTATGGCTGACTGTCTGGGGAGATATATAGGGGACTTAGTTCAAAAAGAAGTTATTAAAGGTCTTCAGCCTTTCTTTCATCCCCTTACTTGTTCTCATAGTTAGTTTGTAGATGATACTATTTTTATGGGTAAATCTGAAGTTATTGAAGCAAGGAACATCAAGCAAGCCCTTAATTTGTACTCCTTAGCCTCAGGTCAATTGATTAATTAGAATAAAAGTGTTGTGTTTTTTTATTAACACTCCTATCCTTAGACAAAACAAAATTGCTAAAATTCTTGGATGCTCTATAGGATCTTTTCCTTTTATTTATTTGGGTCTTCCCCTTGGTCTGAAGGTTCCTGGTTCCTTCTAGGAAGATCTCATTATGAAGTTTAATAAGAAGTTGGTAGGCTGGAAAGGAAACCTTTTGAGCCAAGCAGGTACAATTACTCTTCTTAAAGCATGTCTTCAAAGTATTCCTACTTATGCTTTGCATCTTTTTAGAATCCAAATCAAATTTGCAGATACAATTGATAAAATTCAGAGGAATTTCGTATGGATTGGCATTGAGGATAAGAAGAGAATGACTCTTATTGCATGGGATCAAATTTGTAAACCTATCAGAGATGGTGGATTGGGGATCAGGTCTATAAGAAGTATGAACAAATCTCTTTTGGCAAAACAAGGTTGGAGAACTTATCATGATGATAAGGAATGGAGCACCATATAGAAGCATAGATACCTTTTTAATGCTAATTCTTTAGCTGACTTCCTTTCAACTCTTGATGTTCTTTCTCCATCTGCTATATGAGGAGTTGTTCAAGGAAAAAAGAACATTCTTGGTAAGGGTTGTTCCTAGAAAATTGGAAATGGGCAAAAAGTGAGATTTTGGGAAGATGTTTGGTTGCTGGATCATCCTTTGATTAACGACTTTCAAGATACCACTCAAGTAGATAGATGTAAGAAAATGTTTGGCATTTTAGTGGGACATTACTAGCATGATAATACTTGGGTGAATTTGATTTATGTTGACCAAAGTTTTAATAATATATAGCTAAGTTTGAATGCTTTTTCTCTATATCCTAACCATTAGGATGAGATAATATGGAATGCTGATCCTAGTGGTCAGTTTAAAGTCTCTTCTTTGTTTAATTCAAAAGAGAAAGGTATCCAACCTCTATGGTCTCAAGCCTGGATAAAGGATCTTATTCCTAAAATAAATATCTTCTATTAGACTTTGATTCAAAACAAAATCCCCACTCAGGATAATCTACAAAAAAGAGGTATTAATGTAGTCAACGGATGCATTCTATGTAAAGATGGATTTGAAGACATAAATCACTTGTTCTTGAATTGCTCTTATAGTCAACAAGTGTGGAATATTGTTCTCACCTTATGGAACATAACTTGGGTCCATCAAAGTAATGTTGAACTTTGTTTTAAAAGTTGGAGGTGTCCTTCAAAGGATTTTGATGTGGGTTTTCTTTGGAAAATCACTCTTCCCCATCTTTGGTGGGGCATCTAGAAAGAAAGAAATAAAATAATCTTTAGAAATAAAGATTTGCCAGGATGGGTGCTTGGAAATAATATTGTTAGATCCATGAAGGAAAATTTCAAGTCTCAGTGGAAAAGTAATCAAACTTTCCAAATTGATAATTTGATGGAATCACAAGGCTCTCATTTGAAAAAAGATAACCCAAGATTGACTACCAGATGGATGGCTCCTCCTATTGGCTAGATCAAAGGAAACTTCGATGGTGCTGCTAAGGGTAATCTAGGTAGAGCAGGGTGTGGAGGAGTCTTAAGAGATCATAGAGGTAATATAATTAACGTCATTGCTATCCCTATAGGTAATTCTAATAGCCACATAGTAGAAGCTACTGCTGCTTTATATACTATAAGGTTAGCAGCTAAAACCAGTTATCTTTACCTTTGGTTGGAAGGTGATTCATTAAGCATTATAAATATACTTAATAATAAAAAATCAATCACTTGGTTGATTGAGGCTAGTGTGATGGAGATTAAAACTTTATTAAATAAATTTGAAAAAGTGATTATAACCCACACATACTACAAAGGCAATGGGGTGGCAGACTAGGTTGCCAACTATGCGGTTCAAATGGGTCATAAGATGATGTGGAATGGTGATCTTAGAAAAAATGTGGATCTTAAAGCCCTCATTAATTATGATGCTACTCACACGATGGTGGGAAATATATGCCAAGATTAGAAAATTAATGATTTTTGGAAATGGGCATATGGTTGTTAGAATTCCTTCCCCGAGGAAGTACATTTATGCGATTGCAATCCTGGCAATGCATGTATTTGGCATAAAGTGGGTTTTATTTGGTTTAATGAACAATCTCTGTATGCTTAAACCATTTTCTTTCTGCCTTCTACTGAATTTGGTTTGGTATAGCTTTTTGAATTCTCTGAAAATGGGAGGAGAGCCATGAAAACAAGAACCCCCAAATTACAAAGCTTGGAAGGATAAAGAGGATTTTTGGAAGATTCTAAAAAAGGGGCAGGTGACTAATTTCTTGGAGCATCTTCATGGGTTTAAACCCCATGTTACCACGACCTTCTTCAAAAATTGGACAAAGGACAGGGTTACTTTGCATGGCATCACTATGCAATTGGCAGAGAATTTCATAGCGAAGATTATGGGTTTACCCATGGAAGGCATTAAGTTCAACAAACAAATGAGCATCTCAAATGCCACTTTCAAGAAATTTCCCAAAATGGAAGCAAAGGACAAAAACCTAGAGAAAAATGGGGATTTCTATGAACTAGACCAGATCAAGACCATATGGCAGGATGTGCTTTCCTGTACTCGTGAGTATTTTATCTCAGATGGTAGAAATAAACAAGTGCATAAGTTTCATTTTGTCTTCCTTAATCATTTTAGGCATAGGGATAGACTTTCCTTTCCTTTTTATTTGAGTTTCTCTCTCCTTCAAAGCCTGCAAGCTCATAGGAAAAAGGATTCGTGTCCTATTTTGCATGAAGGGTTGATTCTTCTCATTGAAGGTCACTATAAAAATATGACCATTATTTCTTCTCCTTCGGTAGATAAAAATAAGGGTTCTACCACTGAAACCCACTCTAGGAAGAGTAAGGGTAGGAAATTTTTAAGGGTAAGAGGAAGAGTCTGAAACATGAAACCCAACAATCTCCTCAGAATATTATGGAAGAGGCCACTGAATCTGAGAACTCAAAAAATAAGGAGGACAAAAAACTTGAGGAAGAAGAAAGCATGAATGAGGGAGATTTTAGCTCCGACTTGGAAGGCTACTTAGATAGCAAGGAAAAAAATGGGAAGGAGGATGAGGAAGAAAATAGTGAGGAGAATACTGAGATGGGTAATGTTGGTAATGAGGGTAACCAGAGCGACCATTCAAAAGAAGTAAGGGATGATAAAGAGGAGATGGAGTAGGCTAAGGAAGACCTTGTAAATATGAGGGAGGAGGAATAGATTGAAAAGGTGGTGTCTCCTGCTAGAGTCAATGTGGAGGAGGATAAAAATGGCTCTCCTCATAGAGATTCTATGCTCTACTTTTTGCACATTGAAAAACTAAAGGCTGATACCTTTCTGCAAGCTGACTCATGGTTGTATAATAAGTTAATGAGTCTAAAAAAGAAAGTGGAAGATATATAGAAAAAATAGGATATGGACCAAGGTAAGCTCAGCCATATGGAAATTCAAGTGGGAAACATACCAGTCAAACTCAAAGACTATGAACAAAACCTTTAGCTGCTTATCAAGAAAAGCGGTAATAAAATGGAATAGGTAACATCTAGTATCTATGTTGCTGTTGCAAGTCTTGGAAAATGTACCAATAAAGAAATTATGTCACCAGGGGTCCTAGTAAAAGAACCAGGCAAAGTTCTAGGAAGAGAGCTGCGGAGGCTACTAGAGGTTCAACTATTGATTCCATTCAAGATACGACAGAGATTGGCAAAGAAGTGGTCAAAATTATCAAAGAGATGCAATAGCAACCTTTTCTAGTCATTGGTCTCTAGTTTTTGTTCTTGTCCTGGTCTTATTTACTAGTTCTAGTAAATGGTTTCTATTTATGGTTGTGATATCTGGTTTTTAATCAGTTCTTTAAACTAGGTTCCAGGTCCTTGTAAAACTTGGGTTTTTTTTTTGGATATTTTCTGTGATTTTAGGTCCCTATAAATCCTAATTTTGATATTGTTTAAACAGTAGCTTTTAGGTCCTTGTAAAACTTGGTTATGCTCCATGCTTTATCTTTTTTGCTTTTGTTAATGGGTTTTAGGGCCCCTTCAAAACCTATTTTTACCGTAATATAAAACAAATATTTAATTCCAACCCAAATACAACTAAGCACCACCATGTGGCCCAACAAATATTATGTGCATGATTTAATAAAATATCCACAAAATTCTAGAATTCCACCTACACACCTCGATAAATGGAATGACAACCATTTTAATTTATTTTTCTATTTATGCCGCCTATGCACCTTGAAAATAGAAATTCCCTTTTTTCTCCTTTTAAAAAAAAATATTTTTGAAAGAATATTTTCCCTCTAATTTTCATCACTTTCTCTCTCCTCCACAAATTTTTTTCCATGCAAGAGATTCCTGCATCAAGAGTCATCTAGGACTCTTATTGGATGTTATTTTGAATAGTGTCTTTAGACTCTTGAGCATGTCAGAGACAGATGTTGTAGAGATTGATGCTTGTTGAAACCTTTGAAATTGATGTCAATGGGAGAGAAATTACAACATGAAAAATAGTTTGATATAGAGTACATTAAAGAAAGATATTATAGTTCGAGATTGATTACATTGAGGCATATCAATTTGGAGGATAATTGATGAAGAGAATTTGAAAAGAAAGGATAACAACCTTTTATAGTTGATATTTTTGGAACTAGATGTTTTTCATCTATGTTGCCATCAATGCCAAAGGGGGAGATTGTTGGAAGCATGAATGTTGATGATAATTCTATGGGGGAGTATTGTAGAAACATGATTGGATCATTATCATGATGATATGTTATATTCATGATTGTGTTTTTCATTCATGTCAAATAATAGTTTTCTATTGTATCTGATAGAAGAACACTGATAAAGATCAAGTTGGTATGGATAGATTGTTGAGATTTTCACTAAGAGAGGTTAAAGGGAGATACTACAAAGTGTTTAGTATATGTAGCTAACTCAGAAGCATAAGATATTAATTTTGGAAGAAGTTATGCAATTTTTGGTGAAGACTATTTTGAGATAGAGTTTATAGAAGCAAGTTCTAGTAAACTTGTTATATCTCTTAGTAGAATTGATATTCTAAGAAGCCAAAGTTAGAAGACATTTTGGAGATGATGTAGCTAATCTCACTTGCCATAATGTCACATGTACAAAAATTTATTCAAGTTACAAGGTGAAAGATCAATGTCATCACTAAGTGTAGTGTGTTCTTAATGAGGTCCTATAATAATTAATTGAGAAGGTGTAATAGCCGACTCAGGGAATTTTTTTTATGGATTTAGTATAAAGGAAGGATATTTTCCTTTATCATGCATGGAATGTATGAACGATTAAAAGAAGCACAAAGAGTGGAATGCAAAGATAAGAAGATCATAGAAAAGTTTGAGAAAACTTCATTCCTAAGGTTTTATTGTGAGACCTGAGGTTTGATATTTGGATCCAAGGTTCGTTACCTGGTCTACAAGCTCAGATAGTGATTGGTCCAATTGATAGGATAGAGGAAAGAGGTTAAAGAAAAATACGAACAATTATTCTAAAAGGAATAGTTGAGAGATCAATTGGACAGTGAGTTCAATGATCTTTCCCCAAAAGTTGTTTGGACAGTGGGTCCTTCTATCTTCTACAACTCCTAATAGGGTTGGCACAACTCCTAATAGTGTTAGAATCTCTTAATAGGGATTCAAAGTCTCCTGACAGGGACTCATGTGCACTAAATATTGTAATAGACTCCTAACAGGGTCCATCATCTAACAAGGAATATTTATAAATTAGTACATCATCTTATGGGCATCATTCCTCGTAGAGTTTTCCTTCAGATCAAAGGTCTCCCTAGTTAACAAATATGGTGTAATTGTGTATATGCATCTTGGTATAGTTGTTTACTTTGATTCAATGGTTAAGATTAATTAAGGTTGATAATTTTTTAATTGGATAATTGATTCACCCCTCCTCCTCTTAGTTATCTTGGCGGACTATTGTTTTTAACAATCTTTTCTCTCCTAAGGAGAATGGTTCAAGAGCACCTTAGGGTGAGAGATTAAACCCTAATCAATTTTGACTTTTTGACTCATGACTAAGAAAAATATGTAATAAGGTCTAATGAAAATTCCCAAGTGTATGTTGGTATATTTTTTAAGCATTTAGAATGTGGATGTAATGACTATGCCAAGTTTGGCCAAAAATGGGTTTGTGCGGGCAAAATGTTGCCAAGGTGGCCAATTTGGGCCTAATAGTCAAAATGTGGGTCCAAAAGGTTGGAAGGATTTTTTTTGGTCCAAGTAGCTTTAGGATTTCTCATGACACCATTCTAAAACATTAGATTGCAAGGAAACATGCAAATTGAAAAAGTTGCATAATGTTGCAAAAGTTGTCATTGAAAACTTTGTAACTTTTTGCTATGCATTGAAATTTTTTTTCAAGTAGTTAGCAATTCCCAAGACTAAGTTGGAATATGTAGGATAAGTTTTTTAAGCCCTCTCAAATCATCGTGTATGGTTGTATGCTTTTTTTCGAGGAAGTTGAATGCAAGAAACAATGGACTATGACTAAAAATTCAATTGCAACTCAAGCATCTGTGTTTGAATAAATTAAAATTCATATCTCTATACAAATTGGTGTGAATAGTTGTCAAAGTTTAGGGTGTTAAATAAATTCTCTAAGTTCACTATCAGTTACTAGCTTGAACAAAGTTTATTGCACAAAATGACCTCCCATTCATTTCCTACTATTGAAATCGCACAAACCTTAGAGGAATGAAATTAGGGAATGTGTGTAACATGACATTTTTTAATTGGGATTGAAAATATGCAACCTTCTATTTTTAATATTATGCCCTAGGTGATACATCAGTGTTCCCAACTAGTTGTTGACTATTATGGTTGAGAAAATACTTGCATGGGGAGGTTGATTGAATGCATGTAATGAATTCTTAATCTATATTAATATCAAATGATGATGAATATTGGAGTTCAAGTGTATTGGAATCCATTTGCTAAGTTTTGAGTGGATCAAACTTAGTCTTCTAGTAAAACCCTTAAAACTCAAGTATCAAACCCTCATGTTTTTGTTAGGGCATATAGGAAGAGTGTTAGAAGTGGAGACCTAGAAAATCATGTGGAAAATCCAATAAGGTGTTTTGAAAGCTAGTTTTTTTGGAGGGTATTTTGAGATTTTGAGGAATTAAGTCCCAATTTAACTAAGTTTGGAGGTCTAATTGAGGCCTAAAATGGCTACAAGGCCTGATAGAAAAAACCAAGAAATTGGTAAATACGTTTAGTCTAAAAATGACTTCAATACACCTTGTTAAGGAATCCAATGATGCTTTAGTTGTCTTCTCACTCCCGCATGTTAGTTTAGAAAGTTTGAAGATCATGTGACTGGGGGGGGTGCTTATTGTAAAAATAGGAGAAAGGAAGTGACATTGTGACTTGTTAAGAAAGTGTAGTAGGAAGGGGTATTGGATGGATTAGAAAAACTCTATGTTGAAGTTCCAAGACTAACCTAGACTAGTTCTTGATTTAGTGGAAGGCTAGAGAACCAAGTTATTAGCTCAATTGGTTTGAGTTGATCCTATCAAACCAATTGAAACCAAGTAATTTTTCATCTAATGTTTCTAGTCAAGCTATAGTTTGATCCATTGAACATAGTTGTATTCAATGTTTGCATAATTTTCTCTACCACAAGTGGTTAAGATCTCAAATGACAAACCAAGATTTGCTATCAATTATTGCACAAACTAAACAACTTAGGGGGAATCAATTAATCTACAAAATTATAAAAATTCTTCTCTAGCATTAAACTTATAAAGAAAGACAATAATTTTTTTTGATGTATCATTTAAGAACATTAAACATCCACATAAAATGTAAACATAAGTATCATAACACTAACACATAGAGCACCAAGATTTAGATAGGAAATCCAAACTAGAAAAAACTGTTGAGAAGCTATTTCTCATGTAATGAAACATCTATTGGGCAACACCTATTAAGGTGATTTTTACAAGAGGATCACTACAATTTGGGTCACCATTGGTAGATTGACTTTTAATGTGGTTTATTACCTACAGGTGCAATGAAGACCCACACCCACACAAGCAACTTTATATCCATAATATAAAAGATGAAATTTGAATCCACAGCTTAACACAATATCAATACTTTGAAATACAATTTTCCACTATCTACTTCAACTCATAATGATTGTCATAATTCACTCTTAAATCACACATACCTTGCATGCGAGCATCATGCATACTCAAGAAATGAAAATCTTTTCTCTACTAATAATACTTTTCCCTCAAACATTCCTATGGTGGAAAAATAATGAAACATGGACCACCTCAACCAAACAAATGACATCAAAAATTTCAACACAAAATTGTATCTACACAATATTTGATGCCAATGATCATGATGAACACTTTACAATGCAAATATTAGGGCTAGGAGACACATGTTTTTTTGAGGATCAACCAAAAACATGACTCACCATATGTTGCATGCCATGTGAATTTACCACCAAGACATAAAAGATAAAACATTTAAAGTACAACATCCATTAGCTAATACATCAACTAATACAAAGGTTATGAATACCCATCATCTAATATATAACTAATACACTTGATCTATCAATACACATCAACTGATACCAAATTGACATACCAAGAGGCCAGTATAATGTTATAAAACTAAGAACCCTATTTTTAACCTCGACATTGTCTAGATGAAGATATTAATTGTTTAAATATTCTAGCTCAATCATGATTAATTAATATAAGAATATTTTTTGTTTAAATTAATTAATGTAAGACTATAATTGTTAAAAAATTACAATTATTTTTATTTTTTATTTATACAGCATTACACATTAATGGATAATTTATTGGCAATTTAATAACACCTACTTCTTTTATAAGTATTATTATTGTAAATTTTAAATATAATAATATTTTAATTTCTATAGACGTAACAATTTTTATAATTAAAATAATCCAACGTAAGATTATATTGATATGTTAGTTAATTTTTAAATTTTTTAAATAATAATTGTAAAAATTAATTATTTTAATAATTATATATTATAAATAATAAATAATATAGATCTCAATCATGATTTTTTTAATAACTAATGTTCATTTATTAATTAAATACTTTATTAAATATTTTGTAGAACATATAATTTTAATTTTACATTTAGAATAAAATTTAATAATTATATATAATGAATAATATTATATATAATACAATAAATATAATCAACCACCATCATTGTGCCTCAGTGGCAAATACTAATAACAACACAAAACAACCACCTTCATTATTTAACAGTTGTTATGTGTTACAGAGAAATAAAACAAGAAAGATTGGTAATAAAAATGTATAAGAACATCTTTACAGTTATAATTGTAATATCTAAAACAGTAAATACACTTTTATCGCAATAGATTTATGGTGGTCATAGTCAAATACACTATACTCATAATCAAAATTTAAAGCATAAAACATCTGTTAAACAGCCGCTTATATTTATAAAAGAAACTGACCTGATCAGAAGCAGCCCATTTAATCTTGTCACTATAAGCCTCTTTAACTTGAAATCCTCAGCTACAAAATAAAATAAAATAATAAATCAGTATAATTATCTCAAACCGAGTGCGTTGCTTTCATTGCTACATTTGGATCAATTTAACAGTCCATCTGATGATGCAAGGGGAAAACCCTTCAGAATAGTATTGAAAGCAGTTTTTCCTCAAATTTTGATGATGAGCAAAAGAATGTAATTTAGAACACTGAGATGATTAATATAATTCCTCCATTTTTTTATAATGGTTTGTAGAGATTAATTGAAAACACAGAAACTAAAAATTATCAAAAAACTTATATTTCATAACACTCCTTAACACAATCATACACAATAAATGTATCTTATTTAATCAAATTTGAAGGAATACCAGCTTAAAACTATCCAACTAAGATAACAAATCAGTATTTTTTATCTGAGAATTCAAACCATATTGAAAAACACTCTCCAATCATTAAATCTTCAAACACACAATTACTGATAAGCTTCATAATTCTACATAAAGAAGTACTCATAACTATAACAGAATAAAACATAAAATATAAAAAATACTTACCTTATTTCTGAGGTTTGCTCTGGTTTGAAACCATTTTCTTTGATGAACCAGTTCAATAAACCTTCAAATATGCACAAGAACTTGAAACCCAATTCAGTTCATTTGGAACGCCTTCCACACACTGTTGGTAGACCAAAAAGTCTTCTGACTAATATGAACAAACCCGAAAAAAGGGAGAAGATTTGGTAGAATAAGGAAAAGAAGGTAAAGGCAGTGTCCCAATGCATTTGTAAAGCTAAGGAATTGAATATAATGGGCATTTGTAAAGCTGAGGAATTGAATATAATGGGCATTTGTAAAGCTAGGGAATTAAATTTAATGGGCCCGGAAGTAGCCAAATCTAGGGTTGATATTTACTCCAAAAATGCTGGAAGCGTGGCCATCAGTAGATCACAGTGAGTCTTGATCTTTGTAGCTTTTTTAATTGCTTGTATCTCACTTCTTATCAATACATTTCTGACTTGGGGTTCTTCCTTTATTGGACTTGAGAATGTGAAGAGTTGTCATTCTTTTCTTGAATGTCTGGTTTTGGAATCTTGAAACTTTTTCAGAACTCACTGAATGACTTTATGAAAGTTTTGTACCATGTGTTTTGGTTTCATTATTTAGCTTCACATGGCCTTAAGTCTTTAAATACGGTGTTTATAATGATTTATACTTTTAAGTTCTATATTTGGATAGAGGCTGTCTGGGTCAAAGAATACATGAGTCTGCTGAACAGTGGTATATGGTCATACAGTAGCTTTTGAGAATTATTGCATAATGGGCCCAATTAGAATTATCACTTTAATTAAGTTTCTAGTGCTTGTTGCTTGTTTATATGTTTTGTGTTAGTCTTGTTTAGATTAGATTATTCTAAATATAATAATAATAGTATATATATTTTTCTTAATGTCAAGGTCATCCCTAGACTTATAACTAATCTTTGATGATTCACTCATAATGACCCTATTTGTGTATCCCTTTTTGTAAATTTAAGGCTTCATAGTGCAATGTAATTCATCTCATTTTCTTGTGTCACTTTTAATTTAAAATTTTAGTATCAATATTTTACATATAATATAATCTAATTATCTTAAAATGGCAATCATCAAATCTCCATCAAGTGTTCATTACATGGCCTTTATTAGCCTACAACTACACATAAAATCATATAAAGACCATGTCATGTTTATGTATACATTGTACAAGTGCACTCACACACACATACACATGGAACTCTCTCATACATATATCCTAGATAAATTCAATCACCAACTAATTTATCCAATTCCTATATACAATGTGAAAAATTTAACAACCTTGAAAGTACACATAGCCACTAGTTAAAAAATTTAAGTAGTTGCAATTGATGAGCCTATAAATTTTCAATGCTTATTTAATTATTAGGGCACTTTAATTCATGCTTATAGCTCTTTTCCAATGAATTTATCAAATTTACCTTGATTGTATGAAACATTGAATGTAATTGATAATTTATTGAAAAACACTTACATATATCTAGGTAGTTAATGATAAATTGTAACAATTTTTAATGTGTTTTTAATGATTAACATATTTTTTGTGAGAGATTGACTCATTTATTAATTTTATCTTAAGAGGAGACAAGTTGACATTTGCCAATATTTAACTATTGTCTTAAGTGCAAAAAGGGTAAAAAAAACACCTTTAGTTAAATACTCATATTTGACTCATTTCTTGAAAAAAAAATTAGATTTTCAAAATAATTTATAGATCTAGTGAGGAGATGCAAAACCTTACCATTTGAGATTATTTTTAGTAGTAAAGGAATAACATTTATTTGAAGTTGATTGATTCAAAATTGGTGAGATTACAAGCATTAGTTAAGGTATGAACTATAGTTTGATTTCAACTCTTCCACCTCTTGTTCATCTTGTGTATTTTCGGTTATTGAATTTACACAACAATGTAGAAACTTATTGGAATAATAAGGCATGACTCATAAGTTACTAGAATATGTGCTTATATACTATTTTTAACCATAAGAGTATTTTTAGAATCATTTAGAATAACTGAGGGGGGAGGGGTAAATTAGTTATCCTTAGATCCAAATGTACCAATTAAACTTTTAGACACTTCAATCAACTTAGATCTAATCAATAAGTATCTCGATCTCTATAGCAATATATCAGTAACATAAAACTTGTAGTTCACTATCCAATATTAAAAAACTTTTAGTATGTAAAAAAAAATAGTAAAATATCTCAAATAACGTTCACACATGTATGACAACAAGATTTAATGTGAAAACCTGATTTGGGAAAAAATGCCAGTAACATGCTACCAATATTTCACTCTTCTAAAGTGAATGCTATGAGGAGCCAACCCTATTGAAGGTTACAATACACACTATTAGGTGTGACCATGTTAATGGGTTTAATCACCCTATTAGGAGTGGCCTTATAAGAGGACTTAAGAACATTCCATTAGAATGCCACTTTGATTAAATGGTTTATAAATGACTGTTAGGTCAACCTTGACTAAAGGATTTCAAACTGATACAATGGTTAGAAAGTAACAATAGGTTAATCTAAATAAATACAACTCACTATGCAAATATAGATCACAATGTAGCCTATATGATGATCCATTGACTAACATCCATTATCATCTCTATCTCTGATCTTCTTGGAAACCCTTCAAGAAATCACACTTCACCTCTTCACAGTTATTATTAGCCTTCTATGCAAATTCACTAGTTAGTAGCATCAACAACTTCTCCAACTTTTTTAAGATCTCCAACAACTCTACCAACTTTCCTTTTTTAGATTATCCCTTAAGCCTCCTTAAATAGGTATCTTGATCTTTTGTCTCTTAAACACCACCATAGATCTTAGGGTTTTGATCAGATTCAACACATACAATGAATCTTTCCACCTTCTCATTCATCTTCTTCTTTTGTAAAAAATTCTCTTTAAATCAAGCTTTTGATCACTCACCTAACCCTTTCCTTTCTTTAAATAACCCAATTCATCAATCCTTATCTTCAATACACTTTCCATATTCCAAGAATTCAACCGTGTTAGCCAAGAAATGAGATTCCTTCACAAACTATCAAGTGCTAACACTTGACCAACACTATGTTCAGATTAGCCTTAGTCATCACTAGATAACTCGATCATGACTATATTGAATTACTTAACTTAATTTGTCTATTCCTCAATTCATTTAATGGTGCTAGGTAATTCGTTCATCTCTACATGTGCATTTTCCATATAGTGTATAGCTCCTTCACCAATTCTGGCCAAATGCCACTTCATCAAACTCTTCCATGCAAGGAAGTTCTCCTTGTTCAGCATTGGTACCTCCTTCTTGTACATCTTGATCTTTAGGTTTAAGTACCTTCAAATATTTCTTGACAAGCACCAATTTTATGATACCAGTTGTTCTAGAATGATTTAGAATAACTGGGGGGTGAATAAGTTATCCTCGAGTCTAGATGTACAAATTGAAATTTTAATTACTTCAAATACTCTACATCTAATCATTAATTAGCTCAATCTCTAGATAGAAAATAATCAGAAACATAAAACTTACAGTCCACTGTCCTAGTAGTAACAAATTTTGCAAAATGTAAAACATTAACAATAAAACATCTCAAATAAAATCCATACAAGTATGATACAAGGATTTAACATGGAAACCCAATTTGGGAAAAACCACTAGTAAAATGTTACCAACTTTTACTCTTCTAAAGTGACCTCTATGAAGAGCCAATCCTATTAAAGGTTACAAAACACACTATTAAATGTGACGTATTTAAAGGATTTAATCACACTATTAGAATTGTCTTGGGCAGAGGGCTTTAGAACATTCCATTAGAATGGCACCTTGATTAAAGAATTTACAAATGATTGTTAGGTCAACCTTGATTAAAGGATTTCAATACTGATGCAATGGTAAGAAAGTATCAACATGTTTATTTGATAAATATAACTCACTTTGCAAATACAGATCACAATGTAGCTCATATGTTGATTTACTAACTAACCTCCATTATCATCTATGTCTCTAATCTTCTTGGTAATCATTTAAGTGATCACAATTGCACTTCTTCATAACTCTTCTCAGCCTCTTTCTTAAGTTCACCAATCAATAAAATCAACAACCCCTCATATCTTGTTAGGTTTTCCCTTGTGCCTCCTTAAATAGATAGTTTGAATCTTTTTTCTACTTAAACATCATCATTGATCTTAGGATTAGGTAAGATTCATCAAATCTTGAACCATCTTTTTATTTCCTCCTTTCTCTTCTAGAAACTTCTCAAAACTTCTCTTTAAATCCATGCCTAGAAACACTCAAACATGGTTTTCCTTGAATCAAATGTTCTAGGTCATCCATCCTCATATTCAACACATTTCCTATTTTCCATATCTCAAGAATTCAATTGTGTTAGTTGGAAATCAAGATTTCCTCATAAACTATCAAATGTTGTCACTCAATCAACAAACTTTTTGATACTTGGTTTATAGTGATGCTTAGTTGATACTATATCCTACTCATCTTATATTGTCCCTTAGTCAACACTAGCATCACTCAACATATACTTCTAGTTCTTTAATCTTCTCTTTTCTCGATTAAACCTATGAATTTAGTCTTATATTGATAACTTCTTATAGGCTTCAATAAAATTGTATTCCCCTCTTAGGTTATGATTAAATAGTCACATTATCTTGTTAAGCTCTAACTAATCAAGTTCCAATTGTAGTTTCTCATAACTTAACTTTTCCTTTAGGTCCTTTTGTTATCTCTTGTTCTCAAATCCTATTCATCAATCATCTTGACATGGAACTCTAATTAGATAGAAACTATCTTACCAATAAGGTTTGACATCAATGACAATATAAAAATTGTTCCAATTATAGTTCCAACACATTTTACTCTTCTAAAGTGAGCTTTGTTCAAAGAACCAACCTTGTTAAAGGTTACAATACACACTATTAGGTGTGACCCTATTAAAGGATTTAATCACACTATTAGGAGTGGTCTTGTTAGAGGACTTGAGAATATTCCATTAGAATGTCACCTTGATTAAAGGATTTATAAATGACTATTAGATCAACCTTGAATAAAGGATTTAAAACTAATGCAATGGTTAGAAAGCAAAAATAGGTTGATATAAATAAATTATACAAGTCACTTGAAAAATATAGATCACAATGTAGCTCCTATGGTGATCCACTGATTGAACTCCATTATCATCTCTATCTTTGATATGCTTGGAAACCCTTTAAGCAATCACACTTCACCTCTTCACTACTCTCCTCAACATTATACTTAAATTTTCCAGTCAATAACATAAACAACTACTCTAACCTTGTTAAGGTCTATGTTATCTCTACCAAGCTTCCTTTTTTATATTATCTCTTATGCCTCCTTCAATAAGTATCTTGATATTTTGCCTCTTAAACACCACTTTAGATCTTAGGGTCTCAATTTGATTCAACACATATAATGAATTTTTCCACCTCGTCATTCATCTTCTTATTTTCTAGAAACATTTATTTAAATAAAGTCTTTAATCACTCACTTAACCCTTTCCTTCCATTAAATAATCTAGCTCATCAACCCTTACCTTCAACAAACTTTCAATATTCTAACAAGTCAACTATGTTAGTCAGGAAATGAGATTCCTTCACAAACTATCAAATGTTGATACTCAGCCAACACTGTGTTCCTTAGCCCCGATCATCACTAGACAACTTATTCATCACTATATTGACTTACTCATCTTACATTGTCTTTTCCTCAGTTCATTTACTAGCTTGTGATCCAACTTCTATGTTACTTTGTCTTTTAATGGCACTCGGTCAACACTAAATTTGTTTAGCTTCTAGTATTTACTTGTTCATTACTAGCATAGCTCTTCTTTAAGTATAAGTTTCTTGATCCTCTTCATTGAAGCTTAGTTAAGCCTAACTATTAGGTCCTCTTGTTATCCCTTCCTCTCAAATCATCTTCATTAGTCATCTTGATATGACACACTACTTAGGTAGCAGTTGTCTCACCAATAAGGTTTACCATTGATGACAACATAACAATTTCTCCAATTGTAGTTTCAACGATCTCCCTCTTTGGAATTAATGGAAACACCTCTAGTTACCATGGAATCCAAAACATTTACTTTCTTCAAGAAGCTCCCTCTATTTTCAGTATTAGATTATCATTAATATCCTTACTTTCATTATAATTCTCATCTTAGTGTCCAACAATATCCCTTTGTAGTATCATTCTGATTCTCATCCATGTAGCTCTAATATGCAACACCTCTAGTTATACATCTCGTAGCCTCCCTCTATCATATTAGAATATGAAATTAATTAGCCCCCTCTTGATATATAGTTGATTTGATTGTTGGAAACACCTCTCATTGATTTAGCTCTTTATGCACTCTCCCTCTTTGCTTATAATTGCTTAGACAATTGTTGCATGATCTCACTCTTTGTAATACTTCTTTCTATTTTCTTCCTTATATGGTAACTACATAATATCTTCCTCTTTGAAAATAATGCCTAATACATCCATACTCAAGTATCAACAATATACTTCAACATCTTCAGTTATCTTCTCATACATCTTCAATATGTAGATATTTCTGGGTTAGTTCTCTGAACTAGGTTTTTCTATCATATCTCTTATGGATGATTCAACATCTTTACTTTGTCACTTCACAACTTTAGGCAAGTCCTAAAGTGTGACCTTCTACATCAACTTGTAATATATTCTAATCAACACATTTTATGTAGAGCTCCATCTTAGCTTAAGTAGTCTCGCTTAGGGGAATTACCCCTACTTTACCTCTTAGATATTCATTTGCATCCTTAGGTAAATCTCTTGTGAATATATCAGCTATCTATTTCTTTTTATTCACATGTTCCAATCTTACTTCTTTGTATTGTACCAACTTTCTCAAGTAATGATACTTGATAGTAATATGCTTGGTCTTGGTATGCATCACATTATTTTTAGATATGTTTATAGAACTTTTGTTATCACATAATATAACAATAGGTTCAGTGATATCTTCTTTCATTCCTTTCAAAATTTATTGATCCATACTATGTTAGAAAAATTAACTGCTACTACTACATATTCAAATTGTGATGTTGATTGTGAAATGTAGTTTTATTTCTTGCTTGTCCATGAAACTAGCCTTTTTTCCATAAAGAAATCTCCACCACTTTTACTCTTTCTATCATCAACATTACCAACCAAATCTATTTTTGACTCAAAATTGTCAATCTTTTTATAATACAATCCATATCCTTTGTTCCTTTTAGATATCCCAAGATCCTTTTCACAACCATCATGTGATTCTACTTAGGATTTGCAAAAAATATAGTGATAATCCCAACTGCTAGTGCAATATCTAGTCTATTATGAACAACATATCGCAACTTGCTAATCATTGATCTATAAAAGGTTTCATTCACATTGGTAGAATCATCATACTTTGAAAGTTTATGTCTAGTAGCCATGAGTGTTCCAATTGGTCTTGAGTCTTCCATACCAAAATTTTTTAGTATCTCCTTGATATATTTTGATTGAGTAATGTAGATACCTTTCTTCATTTGACACACTTGTAAGCCAACAAAATTTTTAATTTCTCCAAACATAGACATCTCAAAATCTTATTTCATTTGATCTTCAAATGACTTACACAATGCATCATTTCCTCCAAATATGATATTGTGAACAAATATCTCAGCTAATGTTATTTCTTTGTTAGGCTCAGTCTTCAAGTACATATTTCTATTATCATTTATCTCTGCAAAACCAATCTTTACCAAATATGTATGCAATATTGCATACCATGCTCTAGGAGATTTTTTCAATCCATACAGAGCTTTGTGCAACTTACATACCATATCTCTTTTATTTGGACCAACAAACCCTTTAGGTTGTTCAATATAGACTTCTTCTTCTACAATCCTATTCAGAAATGAAAATTTGACATTGATCTAGTATACTTTGAATCCTTTGTAAGCAGCATATGCAAAAAGTGTTCTCAATCCTTCCAATCTTGCAATAGGGGAAAATATCTCCCCATATTCAATTCCTTCTTCTTGTGCATATCCCTTACCAATTAGCCTTGCTTTGTTTCTTTTTATGTCACCTTTCTCATTCAACTTATTTTTGAATACCCATTTTGTTCGAATAAAATTCATATTCTTTGGTCTTAACACAAGTGACCAGGTTTTATTCTTTACTATTTTCTCAATCACTTCATTCATTACTTAGATCTAATGTTCATTATCCAAGGTATCTTTTACTAGTTTGGGATCAAATTCACATAGTAATCATGTGTCACTTCTTAGTATTTTTGTTGTCATAACTCCAGGGTCTTTGTTTCCTATAATTTGATCATGTGTATGATGTCTTCTTACATATTTTTCTAATTTGGGTTCTCTTATTCTTTCTTCTACTTTAGGTTCATCTTGTAGATAGACTTCAGGTGGCACTTCATGTATTTTTTCATTCTCATATGGTTGTTCAACAATCTCTTGATGTTTCTCGACAAGTTTTTCTTGATGCTTAGTAGGTTGTGGCTAAAACTTGACATGTAGTAGCTACTATAGCTTCTTGAAAAACTCTCTTTTTAGGTTTGGATAAGGTGTTGGGCTCACCTTCATCAATGTATATAAAGATTTTATAATCTTTAGATTCCATTTTACATTCAACTTCATTCTTTTTTGCATATTCATCAACTTTCACATTTGCACAAGTTCCACAACTTTGTTAGTGTAGAGTTCAAACACTTATATGCTTTTATTTTAGAGGAATAACCTAATAATATGCATTCATCACTTTTAGCATTATTTTTTTCATTTTTCAATGTATAACATTTACTTCCAAAAAAAATTAAATACTTCACATTAGGTGCATGTCCAAACCATAGCTCAAAAGGCATAAGGTTTGTACCTTTTTTTACTTGTACTTTGTTCAAGCTATAAATAGTTGTACTTTGAGATTCTGTCTAGTATTTAGGTGCAAAATTCTTCTCCATCATCAATATCCTAGCATAGTGCATGATTGATCTATTCCTCCTTTCATCTATACCATTCTATGGAGGGGTCCTAGGCACAAAAATATTTCTTTTGATTCCTCTATCATTGTACAATGTGTTCAATCCCCCATATATGAATTCAGCTCCTATATTAGATATTAGACACTTTAACATTTTACCAATTTCTTTCCCAAATCTAGTCAAATACCACTTAAACATTTGAAATGCATCATACTTTTTTATTGATAAACATCACAGTCATCATTCTAGAGTAGTGATACACAAATAGAATAAAGCATATTTCACCATAGTATCTTTGTACACCAATATATCCATAAAGGTTAGTATGAACCAATTATAAAATAATATTAGAAGAAAAAAATTCTCTTGAAACTAGACTTTGTCATTTTCCCAACTAACATTGTTTACCCATAACATTATCAGGTTTCTTCACTTTTTTTAACCCTCTTACTTTCCCCATCTTACTAATTCCTACCAAGTTTTCAAAGTTCACATGACATGACCTCTTATGACATAACCATATATCTTCACATTGTGTAAAAAAACAAGTGTCATCAAATAGGTCTATATAGAACAAATTACCACCTCTGGTTTGGTCTCCACTTTCAATCAATTCTCTTGAACCATTGTAGATCTTGGCCTTCTTATTCTCAAATTGAAATTTTTAGCCTAAACTACTCAATTATGTTACACTCAACAAATTGTAGTTAAGTCCTTCAAGCCAATAAGCATTTTCACATCTAATCTTACTAGTTAATTTTATTGGTCCTTTACCTTTCACAAAACATGGTGCATCATTACCAAACTTAACACTGCCTCCTTTATAATGTTCAAAGTTTTCATACCTACTTTTATCACCACTCATGTGATGTAAGAAACCACTATCAATTATCTATATATCACCTTTAGTCATATATGAAATAAGTGCAATTTTCTCATCTTCATTAGAGTCATCTTTCATATCAACACAAAAAACTTCTTTATCATTACTACTAGATTTATCACAAGTATCTTCTTCAAGAATATAACAAGAATTCTATCTTTTCATTCGAAATCCTTCTATCCTTTTTGTTCCTTTCTGTCTCTTCTAAATTTGAACTTGCTATCTTTCTTTTCATCCTTGTCATCCCTGTTAGGACTTCTTGCAACAATATAACCAACTTTATTGTATGAAAAATAGATTATAGGGATTTTACCTTTGTACTTTACTCTACCCCTTGGAAGTCTCCTAGCCATTAATGTGTCAAGATCCTCAAGATCATCACTAGAAGATTCACTCTTACTAGCTTCACACTTTGGTTTCCTTTTCTTTGACTTATGCAAAGACGATTGTGACTTGAACGTATATTCAATGGTAGGGGCATTGAAATTATCAAAATTTGACAATTCAAAAGCAATGAGTCTACCAACTAAACTATCTAAGTTTAGGTCATTACTAATGCAGGAGCACCCTAGGTGTGAGGGAAATCTTACATCACCCAAAAAAAAATTAATTTAGCTTATATCTTTTTAGTTTTAGGATTTTCTATTTTAATCTAGTCTAGTAGACAGGGGGTTACTATTTTTGGGAACTTTCTATTTTTAGTAAGTTTTTCATATGAGTTCAAAATGTTCTAATTTTTATTAGGAAGGTTCATTTCAAAATTATAAGCATACCATAAAAAGCTCATGGCCCTAGCTTCCATATCAAAGAAGTTATTGTAGATTTTTAGTGGAATATTTTGTAGAAATATCTTTGAACTCAGTTCTAAAGGCTTTATAGAGTCAAACATTGACTAAGTGGCACTTCGTATCAAACATTGACTAAGTGGCACTTCGTATCTAAGGCACTGTAGTTTAGGATCTGCCCTTTTTGAAAAGTGGTTATAATAGTCAATCGGGGCTATGGTTTGTGAGTTATTGTCTTTGAAAGTTTGGGTACTTTACTCATGGTCATAAAATAAAGTTTGTAATTCTTTGAATTGGCTCTAATGTAATAAATTTAATCTATGTAATTTGGAGTTTGTTGACCTCAATGGTTAATTTCTAGAACCTACTCATGTGGCATAAAATTTCCTACTTAAGAAAGGCCAGTAGGATTGTTTAGGACAATTTTGGGTAGCTCTAGGTGATAGTTTGTAGCATTGTCTTGTAGATTACTCTAATGAAGGCACCCATGTGGGTTAGCATATTGTAATTGTGAATTTTGTAATTTCATATTTATGATGATAATAAGAAGTCTATGTTTTGTTCTCACAATTTTTGTTGTTTCTTTGTTTCTATTATGTGTTTTAGGTAATAAGGGGAAGACCCTTCATCAAGTGGTATCAGAACTAGAGTTCTTGAGTGTGTGGACAGATAATTGACTATGAGGCAGTTTGCACTAGGTCCATGGTTTGGGCTAAGTGTGTAGATAGATCACTAATTGTGAGACAATTTACACAAGGGTTTAAGAAAAAATTCCTCCACAAAGAGAGCGTGGTGGAAGAGTTGTAGGTGTTACATGTAAGGGTTTTAGAGCCCTCTAAAGATAAATGTAGCATTGGAAGAACAAATGTGTAGAGGAATAAATCTTCCCATAAGAGATGAAAGTGAGGATGAGGATGAAGTAGAAGAAAATGCCAAAAAAGAGGTAGTTCTAAACCAAGAGGAAGAGAGGCTTTTTAAGGCCATATCCAAGATTGGAAAAAGACCTAAGTTTGAAGTTTCCACATTTTTGGGAATCTTAACCCAAAGGAGCTGATCAATTGGATAAATGAACTAGAGGAGTACTTTGAGTATGAAGATATAGAGGATCCTGATAGGGTCAAGTTTGCAAAGGAAAAACTAAAAGAACATGCAAAGATCTAGTGGCAAGAGATTTAGTTGGAGAAAAATAGAAAAGGAAAGGACAAAATCACCAGATGGGATTGGATGATAGCTAAATTGAAGTGACAATTCAATCTTGTGGATTATGAGTTTGATCTATTGAAGAAAATGAAATGGTTGAAGCAAGTGGGAAAATCTATTCAAGAGTACACCAAAGAGTTCTACTAAGTTCTCATTAGAACAAACCATGTAGAAGCTAATAAGGAGAAGGTGGCTCATTACCGTAATGGATTAAGGCCAAGTATTTATGATATGACGAGTCTAGTTTGATTGAACTATATAGAGGAGGCATACTAACTTTCCCTAATAGTTGAGAAAATGAGCAAAATTTTTGACAACAAGAATAGTGGAAAAGGTTGTGGTGGAAGATCTAGTGGATGATCTTATGGTGGCCATAATGATGGTTAGAAGAACAAGGATGAGGCTAGAAGTAGTAGTCAGAACTAGAGAGGAAACAATTCCAATCATTTCCATGAATAAAATAATAGAGATCAGAGAAGAAGAGGCAGAGGAAAAGGATATGGAAGAGGAGGCTTCCATGGAAAATGTTTTCACTATGGAGAAGAAGGGCAAAGAGCATTTGAATTTTCCCAGCACCAAGGAAGAACTAACAAAAGAAATGAAGGTCAAGTCAGAGTTGTGCATTTTGATAAAGATATTAGATCATCACATTTAGAAGATGCTAAAAGAGGAGAAGTCTTAGTCAATAGAAGAGTCCTACTAAGTGGTGAGAATGAACCTAATCATAGGAAGAGATATTTTTACACAAGGTGCAAATGTGAAGATAAGTGTTGTGATTTGATCTTTGATGGTGGAAGTACTAACAATCTTGTATTAGAAAATATGGTCACAAAGTTGAAGTTGAAGAGGTAGAAACACCTATGTCCATACTATATTGCTTGGGTGCAAGATGACCATAAGGTCATGCTCAATGAGAAATGCTTAGTAAAGTTCAAGATTAGATGCTACTAGGATGAGGTACTTTGTGATATCATACCTATGGACATATGTCATATGTTATTGGGTAGGCCATGGTAGTTTGAAAGGCATGCTATACATGATGGACGAGAAAATACCTACACTCTGACCAAGGATGAAGTGAAACATAAGTTGAAACCATTGAAGGAAAAGAAGAAAAGGTATGTAGTGTTGTCAAAATATTTTTTTTTGATGGAAGGAAGTTTCTCAAAGGTATGAAGCTTGAACATATGTGTTTTGTGGCAATTCTAAAAGATAGTAAAGAAGAAGTAGAGGAGGTACCTGCAGGAGTTGCAAATATGTTAGGAGAATTTTTTGATATTGTGTTGGATAAAGTACTTGATGGATTTCCCCAATGAGGAAGTCTAGTCACTAGATGGATTTGATTCTAGGAGCCAATTTTCCAAACAAGGTAGTGCATAGAATGACACTGATAGAAAGTGAAGAGTTGAATAGACAAGTTCATGAGTTGTTGCAAAAGGGGTTGATTAGAGAGAGTTTGAGTCTAGGTGTTGTAATCACAGTATTAACACCAAAGAAGAATGGAGAATGGAGGATGTGCACAGATTCTCACACTATCAACAAGATCACAATCAAGTATAGATTTCCATTGTCAAGGATGGATGATATTATAGATTGTTTGAGTGGGGCTGAGTATTTTGCAAAGATAAATATGAAGAGTGGATACCATCAAATTCATATTAGAGAAAGTGATGAGTAGAAGATTTCTTTCAAGAAAAAAGAAGGACTGTACAAGTGGTTAGTCATGCCTTTTGGGCTAACCAATGCACCAAGCCCTTTCATGAGGCTCATGAACAAGGTATTGAAGGAGTTTTCGGGTAATCTTGTCATTGTTTATTGAGATGATATTTTGATCTTTAGTAAGAGATTAATGAAGCATTTGATTCATATTCAAAAATTTCTTGATAAGTTGAGGGAAGAGAAGTTGCTGATAAACCTGAAGAAGTGCAATTTTGTGAAGGAGTTGATGTATTTGGGATTTGTAGTCTTAGTAGAAGGTCTAAAAATAGACCTAGAGAAAGTGAAGGTTATCCTTGATTAGCATACACCAAGGAGTGCAATGGAGATAATGTCTTTTCATGGACTGGCTAGTTTTTACAAAAGGTTCATAAGAGGTTTTAGCAGTATTTGTGGACCCTTGACTGAAACAATGAGAGGGGATGCAAAAGAATTTAATTGGACTATAGGAGTAGATAATAATTTTAATCTATTGAAATTGAAAGTTACTGAGCAGCCTGTTTTAGAACTTCTTAATTTTAAAAAGGTGTCTTAAGTAGATTGTGATGCTAGTGGTACTACAATAGGAGCTATTTTGAGCCAAGAAGGTAGACCTATTGCTTATTTCAATGAAAAGTTGAATGATGCAAAAAGAAAATATTCTTCTTATAATTAACAATTTTATGCTATAGTTCAAGCATTGAAAAATTAGAGACACTATCTTCTTCCTAAAGACTCTATTTTTTATATTGATCATCAAGCTTTGCAATATTTGATTAGTCAAGAAAAATTAAACCAAAGACATTTGAAGTGGGTTGAGTTTTTGTAAAGTTATACATTTGTTTTCAAACACATGAGTGGGAAGTCTAATAGAGTTGTAGATGCTCTTAGTAGAAGACACCTTTTGCTGAATAAAATGCAAATTGAGGTGGTTTTGCTCAAGGAACTGAGTAATTTTTATCTAGATGATCCTAATTTTGATGAAGTGTGGAAGGCTTGTACAAAACCTATTGCACTTGATAGGACAAGGTGGTTGAATTTCATGATCAAAGATAGTATGTTGTTCAAAGGAAGCTAGTTGTGCATTCCAAGAAGTTCAATGATAGAGAATCTCATCAAGGTAAAGCATAGTGGAGGATTTTTTAGACACTTTGGGAAAGATAAGACTATCGCTTTGGTTGCTAAGAATTATTACTGGCCATAGTTGCAGCAAGATGTGAATAAGTTTGCATAGAGTTGCAAACTATGTTAGTTGGGGAAATGATTGAAGTAGAATACAAGGTTGTATCAGCCATTACATATACCAGAGAATCCATGGGAGGATGTCAACATGGATTTTGTTCTTGGATTACCATGGACATAGCATGAGAATGATTCTATTTTTGTGGTGGTTGAAAGGTTTTCAAAGATGACACATTTTATTCCTTGCAAGAAGACTAGTGATGTTGTTCATGTGGCAGAGTTGTTTTTTATAGAAGTGGTGAGACTACATGATCTACCAAAGAGTATAGTTTCAAATCAAGATACCAAATTTATTGGGTATTTCTAGCATACATTGTGGAAGAAGTTGAAGATAGATTTGAAGTTCATTTCATTGCATCATCCACAAACTCATGGACAAACATAAGTGGTGAATAGGAGTTTGGGTAATTTGCTGAGATGTTTGGTTGGAGATAAGCCAAAAAGATGTAATATGATTTTACCATAGGTAGAATTTTCATATAATAACTTGGTCAATATGAGTACTGGTAAATCACCATTCTAGATTGTATATAGGAGTAGTTCTAAAAATGCTTTTGAATTGTGATAGTTGGATAAAGGGGAGATAAGTATTGCTAAAGTAGAAGAATTTTCTAAACATTTGAAGAACATCCATGAAGAGGTGAGGAGAGTACCCTTCATAAATTACCAAGAGTACATCTTAGTTATTGTATTATACAAAATTTAATAGCATAAATAGAAAGTAAGGTTCCCAGTACCTTGTTGATCACTGTCTCATCACCAATATTTACATTGGTTCCTTTGATAGCATTCACAACTTCTTTGATTCTTCCAAAATATTGAGAAATGTTCTCACCTTCTATCATTTTCATGTCATTAAAATTTCCCTTCAAGCTTTTTGATTTGGCTCTAAGTGCATTCTTATCTCCTCCATGGATCTTTACCAACTTTTCCCATATCTTCTTTGTAGAATCAAAATCCTTTACATCATCAAACTCTAAGTAGCTTAAGGAAGATGCAATTACATTGCATGATTGTGTTCTTGTCTATCCTTTATCTATTGGCCTATCATGGGTGTAGTTATGTCCACATACTCATTCTCTAAGTAGAATATTTCTCAATCTCCAATTATAGTAATGTGTAGCTTTGTAGTGTCTCTCCCATTTGATTTTTGTAAGTCATCTTTATGGATGCAAACTTGTGATCTTTCTTTGTGAAATGATCATGATTGGGACCATGAATGGTCTACACCCTAATGTGATTGGATTCATATTATTGTATCAGTTGCTTTGATTGTGCTTATGGCTGATTTATGAGGTTATGAGGTGTTAGTTGGTTTCACTAAGGTTTGTGCCAATGGTTACCTAGATAGATGTGGTATCATGAGGTTGTTCCATGATTTTCTTGAGATGTGTACCAAGATTACACTATGTATTATTATCCTGCTACATTGGACTAGGTTATTGTAGCAATCGTCGGTCATACATTTGACCATGTTCACTTATGTGTTTTAAGTGTCTTTTCATGTCATTTAAACACTCACTATTAACTACTTGAATAATTAGACATGAATTGTCCACGTTGGATTCATTGGCTATGTGCTACAGATATTTCCCTTATTCATTTTGGTAATTTATGCAAAATGGGTGATGATCTTAGATTGGTTTCAACAAGTAGTGTCTACACACTTAAGTCATTTACTTAGCTCATGCTTAAAAAGTAGTATATGCCAAGAACGACATGTATAAGTTATAGCATGCCAAGTCACTCATGTGCCAACCAGACAGTGTACGCCAAGTGATTCAAGAGTTAAGCAAGCAATGCATGTCAAGTTATTCAAATGCTGAGTAACACAATTTTGTCAAAGGATTTTATATTGGAATAAACTATTATGTAAACCATTTTTTAGACAACTTATAGATTGAATTATGATATTTTTATGATAAGGATGAGTCTTAAGTTGGAATTCCTATGAATTACATGCATCCAATTAGGTAAAGAGAAGGTTTAGGTGGAAAAATGGATGAATCATAGCCATTGATTGATACCCAATCCTAAGTCACCTAACTCTTCTTAAGGAGGACAAACCCTGAATTTTCTATGTGTGTGAAAGGGAGGTATGAATGATCAAGGAGAGTTTTGCATGTGTAAACTAGGATATTCATGGTGACCAAGATATTATGATCTAAAATTGCATTGCAGAATCGGTTAAAGGAGAATAAAGGAAGGAAATAATGAACATTAGAGAGACATATAATAAAAAAGGATCAAGAATACATCAGTTTAGAGGTGATTTTTCATCAAACAACAAAGTGCTACCCACAAGATCAATGCTGAGACATTCTAAAAGGTGAATCAGTTAAATCTATTAACAGAGTAGTCCTAACAAGATGTATTGAAATCCTCTAACAAAGTGCTTACTTTATTGTGAGTTAAGTCCTTTAACAAGGCACACTTCTAATAGGGTGTTGAAATCCTTTGACAAGGTAAGACCTAACAATCTTTATAAGCCTTTAATAAGGCAGACCTTTCATAGGGTAGATCATGTTTTGTGATCAAACATTGTAACCTTCATTGGATACACTTTATTGTTGTAGTAGTGAAGATTTGTGAGTGTCATCCCCACCCTAGTTTTACCTTCTCATTGGAGAGTTTCTGGGTAATCATATCTAGTGTCATATATGTGTGAATGTTTTTTTTTCACATGCTTTAGATGTTATTTCAATTTATTTATTGAATATGTGAGATGGATGTGTGGTAAATAATTTATGGGTTAAAATAGAGTCTAGTTCTTTGAAAGAGAAGCTTTGCAGCTTTGAGGAAAGATCTTAGAAATGGAGGTCTACAAGGGAAAGATCATTGAGAATCAAGGAATTGAAATATAACTCATTCTACATTAGCTAAATGAAGCAAGAGAAGATCTAAAAAAATTATTGAAGAGAAGGAAGAAAATTGCCATTGAGGAGAATAACACACAATACAAAGAGATGGGCATTACTAGGCTATTTGCAAATGGAGACTCAAATGAATTTGATGCAACAATTATAGATCTAATGGAAAAGAAAAAAGTCCAAGATGAAGAAATCAAAAATCTCAAGTTAAAGTGAAAAATCATGAGCCATTCTACTATGTGAGGTGACTAAACAAAAAAAGAAAGCTATGGAAGACAAAGACATGATTGAAGATGGAAAAAGAGTTTTGACTAATAGACTAGAAGAAAAATAATTAGAGGTAACTAGGATTACTAACATGCAATTTGATACTTTGAGTCAAATGATGAATGCCATCTATGAATTGAATGTTAAGGACATTGAGATAGCAACATTGAAGTTATAGAATGAATAGTTGAATAATGACCTAAAAAGGGAAAAAGAGTTTGTTGAAAGTTTCAATAAACCTAGTATAGCCATCAAGTACTTTGAATAATTGATGAGATCTCCTAGATCCAACAATGATACATCTAGACTGGGATACACAAGTACTAAGGAAGGAGAATCATCCAAAAGTGCTAAAGAAAGGAGCAACAAAGGTAAGAATTCCAAACCTACTTTTCTTAACTATGGTAAGAAAGGACATACTGCCACTATGTATAGGAGCAAGATTGTAAATTATAATGTTAAGTAGAAGAGCTTGGGTCACCATCATAAGTGCAACAAACAAGGTCATCAAGCACATGAATGTACACTCAAAGATTTGAAGGACATTGTTATAACTATTAGAATAATTGACATAGAGCTTTTGAGTGTAGATCCAATCCCATGTGGCCATCAAATATGTAAGAAAAGGTAAAGAACAATGACAACTTTCACAATTGGGACTATAATACAAGGTATAGTTGTCACTACTATCAAGAGTATGGACATATTCCTAAGAACTGTATAAGAACACACTTCAGAAGTGACAACAAAAGGTGGTTGAGTCAAACCACATCTTTTAGCTATTTGAAGACTAATCACATCAATCAATATTGTCCAACAAGGTTAAAGGCACCAAGTTGTGAGTTCAATAGAGGCAAAGGCAAGGAAAATATTAAAAATTTTAGAAATGAAATGAACAAGACATGGAATAAACAAGAGGATTGTAACACATCAAGTGGAGAAGGGATCACTTCATCCAATGGGTTAGGTGATTACACATCATCAAACTAAGAAATCAAGACATATGTGGGACTAATACTCAAAAGTTATATCATACATCAATTCTAAAGGATTTACTTTTGAAAAGATTACATAAACATGAATAAAGATGTAAGGTGTTATTAGGAATCAAAGAAAAATATTTAAGTTTTTCATGTTACTATTGAGAATGAAAAGTTTCCTATGATTGCTAAGTGAAATGCTAGAGGATCCCAAGCTAACAGATTGGCTAGTTGTTGCTAAGCTCATAATGGTTTCCAAACAAATGGAAATAATAGTGGATGCTGAGTGAGCTAGAAATTTGTTGATGCCAAGCTTATAGCTATGTAAGCATTTAGCATTAATTGTAGTATTTCAAAAGGGGTATTTATTTCTACTTATTTAACATCATTCAAAATTGAGAGAGAAAAAAAGGAGCTAAAGGCGATCTAGAAATTTCATCCAAAGTTTTTGGAGGAGATTTGAATAGCTATTCGACATCATTTTATCATATTTTGTAAGGTATTTATCATATACCAAGCTACACTGTTTCTAATTTCATAAACCCTAGTATTGTAAAATGGTGTCTAGTTCTTCAAAAGAAAAAGGTGTAGAGGGAAAAGATTTCTTAAATGTTTAGTTGGTTAGCAACAAGGTAAAATAGTCCATTTTCAAGGCCAATCCAGATATACCATACAAACATGATCCCTCTAGTGCGTTATCTATGATACCACCAAAAGTTTTAAAGATACAAGATGTCAGAAAATGTTATAATCATAAGATTGGTAGTATTGGTGTCATGGAAATTAGAGAAGCATATGGAAAATTATGTAGGTGTATTAAGGGAAGAATTCAAGAGTGTAAAAAATGAAAGGTTAACTTGTGCCCTAGATTTCCCTAACATTTTCAAAACTAAATGGATCAGGATTGTTTTGAGTAGAATTCATGATAGTTCAATATGGTTAGACAATGGGAAAATCAAAATATCAAAGAGAATAATCCATAGGGTAACATGGTATCCAACCCTAGATCAGCAAAAGATTATGAGAAGTGAGTCCAAAGAAGTGATTGAAAAAAATAAGGGAGCTATGTGGAATAAGAGAGGAATGACCATAGACAACATCACAGATCCTCTAATAGATTTTGTAGTAAGGGTAATTACACACAAGTTTTATCAATCAAGAAAATTGATTAGTGTGACTTGCATTTTAGTAGACATGGGTTACAAGATTGTGAAGAAAGATCATACATATGATCTTGTTGGGTTGGAGCTACAACAATTTATTGAAAACCCAGGAGCAATAAGGAAAAAAAAAGGTGCTCAGTGTAAATTTGGATCTATTTTGATATGTATCTTCTTTTATGTTTAGAACACATTTCCTATGTTTAGTATTGTTGCATGGAAGGCTAGTAGGTCTGTTGTAGTTCAAATAAGAGAGTTCATTGAAGGATTAGGTGGAAATTTTGAGTCAGTAATGATCTGTTATTTTAAGAACTTCAAGAAATCCATGGAAAAGAGATTAAGGATTCCAGTGTCATTAGTAGAAAAAAATTATGTTGATGTTTGTTTCCTAGTTGATACTGATTACTCATTTGTACAAGAAACAATTCCAAGAGTAAGATAGAAAATTCTATTAGTCTATGAAATTAATGTTGATGAGGCCTCTAGAGCAGTAACAACATTACTTGCAGAAGAAGTAGACAAAGATGCCAAAGCATTTTGGTAACTATGAGATGGACAAGTCTAAGATTACTATGGAGTTAAAGACTACCTTTTTCATCAAAAAGAAGAAGAAATTGGTAAAGAAATTGAAATAAAAATTTGGTGAAGGTGCCAAGCAGGAAGATGAAGAGGAAGAGGATGAAGAGGAAGAAGACATTTATATTCAAGAACTCTTGCATTGACACAAGGAAAAGGTGAAGATCAACAAGAGGAAGAAATAGAGATTGTAGAAGGTACCAAGGAAGAAGAAGTTGAGGAAGCACCCATTCCTACTAACTAGAAGAAAAGAAAGGCTAAGGCACAAGTAGTGACTAGACCTAAGAAGGTTATTAAACCAAGCTTGCCAAAACCTACAACACCTACTACAAGGGCCAACACAGGTGTCATTACACAAAAGGCTAAAGAGAAAGCCAAGCCTACAAAGCAAGGAGGAGCATAGAAAAGACCAAGAAAAAAATATATTACTTAGGCTAAAACTAATGAGCAATGAACTAGATCTAAGGACAATAGTCAAATCCAAGTGGTGATTCATAATCCATATTCAGATCTAGACAACCTATGTGAGAATGTTAGAAATGATGCAAATTTATCAGGATTTTCTCACATTAATTTTGAAAATCTTGGAAAAGTTGAAAATAATCAAGTGGAGAAGGAAATATATGCCATGATGGCCAATTTTAAGAAAGCCTCTCTAGAGATTGCCAACTCCATGCCTAAAAGTCTATATGGAAGAAACATAGATGTAAGCATAGAAGCCCTAGCTAGAAAGAAACATCAAGAATTGCTCAGAAGGGAGCATAAGCAGAAGAAAGCTTTGCTTGATATTAAAGAAATATTCTTGGATGCATTTAGTCTGCCTACTCAAGATGAAAAAGAGTCACTTATTGAACAATTGACTAACATAATAGAAAAGGTAAGTGATGCAGACCTTGATACTAATGCAAAATTATTAGAATGGTCTGAGAAAAAGTTTCAACATAAAGTAAATGAGAAGATATCTAGTGATATAGCACTTACACAAGTTGCATTGGAAACTAAGATAGACTATGCAAAGAAGGTACTTGAGAACATTTTCTCTCTGTACACCAAACTGTATAATCCTACACTCTTCACACAAGAGACAAGGATTCATATCCTGAGCATGAAAAGTCAAATGAATTCATCAAGTGCAAAATTTCCCATGACCCCACCTCAAAGTGAGACACATTTTAGGACCCTATTGCAAAACTATAGTCAATTAGTAGCACTATCTATAGATGAAGCCAACATAAGGGACAAATTGATAAGCATCCAAACTACATTGACTCCTTACATGTATATTTTTCATAATGAGTCAGGCTATGCAAAAACTCTTATGAAGAAAGACCCCAATCTTTCTACATTAGATAGCTAGTTCACCTTATTACCAAGCTAGGCATCCAAATTAAGTCTTTGGAGGTAGCTTGTGACAATTGGGATGCCACTCTTAAGATTATTGTTGAGGTCCATAAATCCTTCTTGGATAAACACATTATTAGTGTATAACCCATTGACATTAGTGTCAAAAAAGGGGAGCAAGAGGATGGGAGAGCAAGCACAAAACAACAAGCAAGTGAAAGAATATTAGTTAAGGCACATCTACTCAATAGGAGTAATATTTTGAGCATATATTTAGATCAAGCAACTCAGGGGGAGTTATAAGATTTTGAGGTATAAGTTGTTGCAAAATTTTGATATTTTAAAATTTTGTACAGAAGCTGAATAAGAGTTATGTTATGCTCATAAGAATAAAAGTATTAATGAATGACCAAGTATTTTTGACACTCATGTCAAAGGGGAAGATTATTGATCTCAAATTATTTTCGAAAAGTGAGTGTCTATACACTTAAGTCATTTACTTAGTTCATGCCAAACAAGTAGTATATTTCGAGCACAACATGTATAAGTTAGAGCATCTTGAGTCACTCATGTGCCAAGTAGATAGTGTACACCAAGTGATTTAGGAGTCAAGCAAGTAGTGCATGATGTTTCATTCAAATGCTGAGTCATAGTATAGAAATTAGTATATGTTGAGCATCAAATACTTTAGATGCCAAGTAACATAGTTTTTTCATGGTTGTTTGTATTGGCACAAACTACTATGTAAGCTATTTTTGAGCTGACTTATAGATTGAATTATGATATTTTGGTGATAAGGACAAATCTTAAGATGGAATTCCTATGAATTACATACATCCAATTAGGTAAAGGGAAGGTTTAAGTTGAAAAATGGATGAATCATAGCCATTGATTCATACCTAATCCTAAGTCACCTAGGTCTTCTTAAGGAGGACAAATCCTAAATTTTCTCTGTGTGTGAAAGGGAATGTATGAATGATCAAGGAGAGTTTTGCATGCACAAACTAGGACATTCATGGTGACCAAGGTATTATGATCTAAAATTGCATTGTAGAATTAGTTAAAGGAGAATAGAGGAAGGTAATAGTGAACATCAGAGAGACATCTAATCAAGAAGGATCAAGAATACATCATTTTAGAGGTGATATGTCATCAAGAAAAAAGTGCTAACCATAGGATCAATGCTGAGATATTCTAATAGGTGAACTAGTTAAATATCTTAATAGAGTAGTCCTAACAAGCTAGATTGAAGTCTTCTAACAAGTTTCTTACTTTATTGTGAGTTAAAGTCCTTTAACAAGGCACACTTCTAACAGGGTGTTGAAATCCTTTAATAGGGTAAGTGCTAATAGTTTTTGTTAGCCTTTAACAGGGTAGACCTTTCACAAGGTAGATCATGTTTCATGATCAAACATTGTAACCTTCATTAGATACACTTTATTACTATAGTAGTGAAGATTTGTGTGTGTCATCCCCACCCCAGATTTACCTTCTTATTGGAGGGTTTTTGAATAATTATATTTGATCTCATATATGTGTGAATTCTTATTTTCTTACATGATTTAGATGTTATTTCAATTTAGTTATTGAATATGTGAGATGTATGTGTGGTGAATAATTTATGGTTTGAAAGTTTGAACTACTAATTCACCCCCCTCCCCTTTAGAAGTTTACCTTTCCTATTGTAATTCCAACAATTATTTGTTTAAATAGATGATTTTAATGTGATTAAATAAATGGTTATTTAATGTGATTTATTGCTTCAATTATGTTATTATATGTAATTACACTTGATCATGTTGTTTAGTGTGTAGGATTTATGTCCCTAACAGTGGTACATGGAGTTATTGATTCAATTATTCATATCTATCCAATGTTGTCCCTGTATGGTCAATGTATCCTATTTAATTGTGTAAATTAAACCCTCTAGTGGTTTAATAAATCCAAACTCATTTTTATTATGTGATTAGATCCATGAGTGTGTCTATACATTAGAGGTTCACATTTGTCATGAATTTTTTAAAGAAAATTTTTGATTTTGGTTTAAGGAAAATTTTGGGCTTTATTATATTTAGTTTAATTCTCAGTAGATTTGCCATAGTTAAATTTCAATTACTTGGAATAACCTATTTTTGTTTGCATTGTTTTAGGGTTTAACTAGGTTATCTGATTATTTACCCTAATCCATTATTCACTTGAAAAGTGAATAAATATCGAAAAAGGGATTTTATTCATTAATTCTCACTTTTGAATTAGAAAATTTGAGAGGAAAACCCAAAATCCTTTTATAAGGAAATGTCGTTCTATTCGTTGTGGGAGCTATGGGTGTGGGGTCATCACAAGATTGGTCTCATTGGATCTAGCTCAGAGAGACCTTGGATTTCCACCATTTTTGGCTACTTCTACGAGATTTTTATTTTATGGTTTAGATTCCCATTTTCTCCTTTTGGCTGTAAGGTAGGGCTCTCCTATTTTATTATTTCAACTCTATTTTTATTCCCATCTTTGGTAGTGACACATGGAGTTAGTGATTCAGTTATTCATATCTAGCCAACATTGTCCCTATATGGTCAATGTATCCTATTTAATCATGTAAATTAAACCCTCTAGTGATTTAATAAATCTAGACTAATTTTCATTATGTTATTAGATGCATGAGTGTGTTATACATTAGAGGTTCACATTTGTCATGAAATTTTTTAAGGAAATCTGTGATTCTGGTTTATGAAAAATTTTGGGCTTTATTTAATTTAATTTAATTCTTAGTAGCTTTGTCATAGTTGAATTTGAATTACTTGGAATAGCCTATTTTTGTTTGCATTGTTTTAGGGTCTAACTAGGTTACCTAGTTATTTACCCTAATCCATTATTCACTTGAAAAGTGAATAAGTATCCAAAAAGGGATTTTATTCCTCAATTCTCACTTTTGAATTAGAAAGTTTGATAGCAAAACCAAAAATTCTCTTCATGAGGAAATTTTGTTCTATTTGTTGTGAGAGATATGGGCATGGGGTCATCATGATATCGGTCTCATTGGATCTAGCTTAGAGAGACCTTGGATTGCTACCATTTTTTACTACTTCTATGGGATTTTTTATTTTACAATTTAGATTCCCATTTTCCACTTTTGGCTGTGAGGTAGGGCTCTCCTATTTTATTGTTTCAACTCTATTCTTGCTCTCCATCTTTGGTAGTTATTTGTTAGAAGGTTGAGAACTAGTTTTCCCCTCTATTTTTGTATGATAGCTTTACTTAGTTGGGTAGGTATGAGCATTTCCCTATTTTTTGGGATGGGGGTTTGGGGTTTTACATCATTATGCTAGCTATTTTTGCATACAAACTCCAAACCTAGATTTTATTTGATATTCATGGCTTTTGTGTCCTAAGACCAAATGGGTTTTAATTTCAAAGTTTTTGAGTTTTAAGGTTTTGCCTTGATTTTTGTGCCACCCAAATTTCTTGATTTTTCTTGGCATGGTGTTGGTAATGGATTTAGATAATCCATACGATGTCAATCAAACCAATGTTGCATATTTATGTTTTCATTGGGATGTATGTCGCATCTGTACCCGTAACCTTGTGTTCAATAGAGTTATTTTATACCCAGTGTTATTGTTCTAATTGAACCTTTGTTGTTATTTTATGGACATTGGGATTCCTATAGAACCCATAATCCCAAGTTAAGGCTAGTTGAGTGAGTTCATGATGTTTGGTTTTGTTACATCATTGGAATTTGTGTAGAATCCATATTCTTGGATTGAGGCTAGTTGAGTGAGTTCATGATGTATGGTTTTATTGTTCTTTGGGATTTGTATAGAATCCATACTCCTAAGCTTGTATTCAATTGAGTGTTATTTTGTGTGTTTTCTCATCCAACCCTTGTGTTATGATCTTTGTTATTTGGTGCACCCCCACATGAGCACTAATGTGGATACATTTTTTAGGTGACTTGCAAGACCCAAACTTCTAGTTGTTTTTTTGTTGAAGTTATGTTCATTGGTTTTGGTTATGAATATGCATTGCCTATGGTCACTCATCATGTAATGAGCATGGGTATGTAGGGTAGGTAGTGGAGGGGCTTCTCTCATAACCTCAGTGACTATTTCCTAGGTTGGGATGAAGAAGTTTTTAAGTAAGTGATAACTAATTAAACTACTAGGTAATAAATTTAAGATAATTAAATATGATGTCATATGGTTTGGTTCCAAGGACACTCAGTAATGGCCTCTAAGAGAGTACCTTGAGAGTGCTTTGGCACTAGATTGGCTTATGAGTACCAAGTGTATTACTTTCCACTATAGCCCCTACATAGTGACCCATGTATTGTTTGACCAAGACTTGATCCACTTGCATTGTCTCACGATCTTGGTTGTAGTCCTCTTTACTGTCTAGCATGAGTGTTAACCATGGACATTTGTTTTATGCATTTTGTGGTTGGATCATTATCTCCATGAGCATGGCGAGAGTGGGCCTACAAGTTTGACATGGTTGGGAGGCTACCTATACCACTACTAGGGACTGGTGTATAGAGATAGTCTACTTTCTAGTTGAGACCAATGCTTGATGTTCACTAGGTAATTTGGGTTTTCAGAGTATGTTTCCTTGTAATTTATGATTTTATTGAATACTTGGATATTGTGTTTATATGATGTTAGTTTATTTGACACATTCCTTTATTATGATGTTAGCATATAGTTAGATGATGTGATTCACTTAGTTGGAATATCTATTGCTTTGTTGGATTAGTATGTTAGATCTTCTTTTTCTTATCATGTTAGTTACTTTTGTAGTAGTAATGCCCTCATAAGATAGATCTGACTATCTAGCTAGTAGTTTGGGATGTTATGCATGGGAGATGGCTAGGGCCTTTGATGTCTCATGATGCTATTATAGTTGGGAGGAACCATGCACAAGTTTTAGTTGTGTTGGTGCTTTGATGCTTATGTTGCCTTCCTATGATGTTTGATTTATGAACCATGTATGTACATTGTGATGTTGCTTTCCACATGTTATTTCATATGCCAGTATGGATTAGATGGATAGATGTTTTCTCCTTCTTGTCGGATGGTGTCTTGTCATTTATGCTCTTGAGTGATCATTCCTCAATTTACATAGATCCCATACTCCCCAATGTGGGGGATTTTATGCTTTTATGCATTTTTATCTTGCCTTGTTGTTGCAATGTTGGAATTCCTCGTATGAGAAGGATAGTTTATTTCCCAAGAATGTATTGTCTCACATAGACATACATTCTCCCTCATGCAAAAATCTATTTCCTCACATGAGAAATTTCTTCCTAGCAAGGCATGTTGTGAATCCTTGTGTGGTGTGTTGTGAATCGTCATGTGAAGCGATGCACTTCCTCACATGGAGTGATGTGCTTCCTCATGTGAAGTGATGCAAAGTCTCATGCATGACTTGATACCAATCCACTTCCTCATGTGAGAAACAAGGGGCATTTAGGCTTGGCCGAGGAAATTTTGAAAGGTGGTTTTTGGATACCTTGTTGGCTTTCACACTTTTTTAGTTCACAACAGTCTTTCTATGGGGCTTAAAATATATGGTTTAAGTATAAGTTTATATATACTTAAGATATATTTTGATATGTCTGATGATTCACTTGAAATAGGTTTTGAACCTCTTCGAGTTAAGATAAAAATTCTAGGAAATTTTAGGGCTTTAGAAATTCAAACTTAGCCAAATTTTAGGGCTTCAAGGTTTTAGGCTTGGCCAAATTTTAGGAGTTAGCATTATCTTTCAACATGGTGTTTTTTACATGAGTGGTTGTACTTTGAGCCATTTTCTTATGCATGACTTTTGTTGGTCTCTGCTTGTGATTCTTAATTATGATATATTTAGTGGATATGGACTTGTATGTCTAACCACGCTAGGAGCTTTTACCTTGGGTTTGAAAGTGAACATTCCCCTAGTATATATTCTCATGATTCATGTGATCTTTGTTTGCAAGTTGTGGTTTTGGGGCTTGGAGATCTTTGGAAGTGGTTCTTAGACTTCTATTGGTGTAGATGAACATGTGAGTCTTTCCATGTTCCCTATTCTCATCACCTTGTCTTGGTGTTTCATTATTGCACTTGGTTACTTTATATTGTTGTTAAGTAACTTATCTTAAGAAAACAATTATTCAATACATGTTTTATCCTTGTTTTCCAAGGATCTTCAAGTAGGACATTAGAAGCTTCATTAAACTTTTCCATGTAGGGAAGTTCTCCATGTTCAACTTGGGTATCTCCTTCTTGTACATCTTAATCTTTAGCTTTAATTCCCTTCAAAAATTTCTTTCTACAAGCACCAATTTTCTAACATGAATTTTTAGAATAATTTAGAATAATTGAGAGGGGGGTGGGTGAATCAATTATCCTCAAGCTCATATGTACCAATTAAAATTTTAGATACTTCAACCAACTTAGATCTAATCAATAAGTAGCTTTGTCTCTATAGCGATATATTAGTAACATAAAACTTGCAGTTCATTGTCCAATAGTAAAAAACTTGTAGCCCACTATACAACAATAGAAAAACTTGCAGTATGTAAAACATTAATAGTAAAAAATCTCAAATAAAACTCACACAAGTATGACACTAGGATTTGACATGGAAACCTAATTTGGGGAAAACCACTAGTAACATGCTACCAATATTTCACTCTTCTAAAGTGAGCTCTATGAGAAGGCAACCCTGTTAAAGGTCACAATACACAATGTTAGGTTTGATCATATTAAATGATTTAATCGCCCTATTAGGAGTGACCTTGTTAGAGGACTTAAGAAAATTCTATTAGAAAATCACCTTGATTAAAGGATTTACAAATGACTATTAAGTCAACATTGACTAAAGGATTTAAAACCAATACAATGGTTAGAAAGTAACAACTAGTTGATTTGAATAAATACAACTCACTTTGCAAATATAGGTAAGAATGTAGCTCATAAGCTGATCCACTGATTGAACTTCATTATAATCTATATCTCTCATCTACTTGGCAATGCTTCAATAAATCACACTTCAACTCTTTAGAACTATTCTCAACCTTCTACTCAATTTTTCTAGGCCATAGCATCAACAATTGCTCCAACCTTGTTAAGGTCTCTAGTAGCTCTACCAACTTTCTTTTTTAGATTATCCCTTATGACTCCTTAAATAGGTAGCTTTATCTTTTGACTCTTAAAAACCACTATATATCTTAGGTTTTTTATTAGATTCAACACATAAAATGAATTTGTTTTCCTTCACATTAACCTTCTTCTTTTATAGAAATTTATCTTTAAATCAAGCCTTTGATTTCTTAGCTAACCCTTTCCTTGTGTTAAATAATCTATCTCATTAATCATTATCTTCAATAAAATTTCCATATTGTAATAATTCAACTATTTTGCCTAGGAAATGAGATTCCTTTACAAACTATCAAATGCTGACACTTGGCCAAAATTATGTTCCTCGGCCTTGGTAACCACTAGATACCTTGGTCATCACTATGCTAACTTACTCAGCTTACATTGTCTTTTCCTCATTTCATTTACTAGAACTTGGTCCAACTTCTCTACTACTATATCTTTTATTGGTGCTTAGATGACACTAAATTTTTTTAGATTCGATTGTTTACTTGGTTGACACAAGCATAGCTTTTCTTTAATTATAAGTTCCTTAATCTTCTACTTTGAAGCTCGGTTAAGCCTAAGTACTTATTCTTTATTGATGATCTCTTCTAGAATGTAACACAACTCTCTTCTTCACTTAGTTTTATGATTAAACTAATCAAGTTCCCATTGTAATTACACATAACTAAACCTTTCCACTAGGTCCTCTTGTTATCTCTTCTTCTCAAATCATCTTCATCAATCATCTTGATATGGCACTATACTTGGGTAGCAAGTGTCTCACCAATAAGGTTCAACATCAATGACTATATAAAAATTGTTCCAATTGTAGCCCCAACAAGCATATTTGTATTATAAGAGTTTGAATTGATTAGAACACTTTGAATCATTTTAGTTTAGTCATTACTATTGATTCATGAGCATCTTGGGTCTTTAAGCAATCTTGCATCAACCAAAAATATTTCTTATTTTTTGTTCCAATCTATTATTTGCATTATAGTAATTCATACTTATCATTTCATGTTATGAATGGTTAACACCATGTTGAGGACCCATCCTATATCATGCTCCTAAGTGCACAAACTTTGAAGCTACATATTTCTAGAGTTATGCATCATTCTTCGCAGTTCCTATTCTTGTGATTTTCCTTCCTATGTAGCATGTTATCTTGAGTGGTGTGGTCATGTATGTAACATGATGTTTTGTATAGTTAAGAGATGACTCCTTGTACATGTGTCAGTCCACCTCTAAGTGCACATCATTTTATGTTTAGATTTGTGATAGTTTTGGTTTAATCCCCAAGGTGGACCTATAATGTAACTAAATGCTTAACTAGAAAACTTGTGGCTTAGTTGGCTATATAAGAAGCTTGGGTTGATGTTGAAATCATAATTGGAGATCATTAGTAAGATAGACCTTAGAAGATCCTAGATAAGAAGGTGAGATGTGAGCTTGGACTTGATTTCATAACTAATTGTATATGGCTGCAACCTAGAAGGCCTCATAGCTGGGCATGTTTGGATTTCCTTTATGAAATGTAATTGATTACACTAGTATTGTTGTGTGAAAATTGGTCTCTAGTTCTATGTTCTTCATTTAATTTGTATTTTTCTTCGATGCATAACTCTAAGAAGGGGGTGTTCGTAGGTTTAAGTTGGACTCATTCCTCTTGAATCTTTTGATCCCTATGTCAAGTGGTATCAGAGAAGATTTTTTTCCTTATGTATTGGATCTTAGAGAACCTTATTGGATTGGTTGTAGGGTGGAAGATTTGAAATCTGATCTATAATTTGTAGAAGGTTACGGTCTTGCAGGAACTATCATCAAGATGGTTTGTGGTAAGGGAGATTTTGATAATTCTATAGAGGACATGTTGAGATAGATTGCAACCAAGCTTGAAGTTATGGAGACAACACAAAGAAAAGGTGTAAATCTTGAAGATGTCAGTGATGAAGAAGAGGAAACACCTAATCCTAAACCTATACCTAAAGCTAAACAAGATGAGGAAAGGATTTTGAGAGTTTTGTCTAAAGCTAATTCCAAACCTATTATAGAAGTTTCTCCCTATGATGGAAGACTTGAGACAAATACATTTTTGGATTAGATCTCTAAGGCAGGAAAATGTTTTTAGTATGAAGGTACTCTTGATAATAAGAAGGTTAAGATTGTAATCAAAAAGTTGAAAGGTCATGCATCTCTTTGGTGGGATCATTTGCAAAATTATAGACAAAAGAGAGAAAAAGAAAAAATTGAAACATGGATGAAGATGCTTGGAAAGATGAAGACTAAGTTCCTCCCAATAGACTACCAGGTTAGTGTGTTGAGAAAAATTACAAAATTTGAGACAAAATAACATGAGTGGGAAGGAATATACTAATGAGTTCTAAAAGTTAAATATCAAATCTAAACATGTTGATGAATAAGTTTAGAAGTGGCTAGGTATATGAATGGCCTAAGAGTGTCAATTCAAGATGAGATCAACTATGATAAGATGGATAGTGTGGAAGAGGCATATAAATTTTCTCTATAAAATGAAGAAAGGAAAAGAGAAAGAGGTGGAATATTTGAAAGAGGTAGATGTAGAACCTATGTAGAGTAGCAGATCTGACAATGCAATGCAAGATACTGGTTACTCTAGGAATAATAATAGTGGAAAAAGAAAAGAGAGATCTTGGTTTAGATCTACTTCTTACAAATGTGGTAAAGAAGGACATAGGGCCTTTGAATGTACTAACTCTAAAAGGTAATAGTATAAATACTTTAGCTTGTGAAGAAGTTGATGAAACACCTGATGAACTTGAAATTGGTGAGAAATTGATATTAAGAAAGATATTGTGGAATGAAGAAGACAGAAAGGAGCCTATTTTGAGAAGAATTTTGTTCAAAAATAGGTGTAAGATAACTAGAAAATGATGGAAAGTAATCATTGATAGTGGAAGTTTAGATAATTTGGCATCCAAAGAGCTGGTTGAAAAATTCCATTCTTAAAAGAATTCTATGATATTGTTAAAGCTTTTAAGAAATGGTGACATTATTTAATGCCTAAGGATTTTGTGTTGTATAATGACCATAAAGATGTGTAGTATTTGGGAAGCCACCATAAATTGAATCAGAGACATATGAAGTGGGTTGAATTTTTGAAAAAGATTTCCTTTCATTTAAGCATAAAAGTGGATAGTTGAATAAAGTTCTTGATGCCCTTAGCCAAAGAAGAAATTTTCTGATAGAGATGAGAGTTGAGGTACTTGATTTTGATTATTTGAAGCATTTATATGAGACTAGTCTTTATTTTGCAAAACCTTGGAAAGCTTATAAAGAACAAATAGTGAGTGATAAATGAGATGATTATTTCATTTAAGAAGATGTGTTGTTTAAAGGAATTTAGTTATACATACCTAGAGGATTTATGAGAGAAAAATAATGAAGGAGAAACATAGCAGTGGACTTACTAGACATTTTGGGATTGATAAAATAGTGAAACTGATATTAGAAAAATACTTTTGGCCATAGATTTATAAGGATGTGTAGAAAATGGAACTAGTGGTTGCAAAATTTGTCAAAAAACAAAAGGAACTAGTCAAAACTTGGGATTGTATTCACCTTTTCCTATACCCAATAAGCCTTGGGATGATATCAGTATGGACTTTGTTCTTGGATTACCTAGAACTCAGAGGGGTAATGATTTTATCTATGTTTTGGTTGACAAATTTTCAAAGATGGCTCATTTCATACCTTGTAAGAAAACATCTGATGCATTACATGTAGCTAAGTTGTTCTTCAAGAAATTTGTAAGATTGCATGGTTTGCTTAAATCTATTATTTTAGATAGAGATACTAAGTTTGCTAATTATTTTTGGAAGACACTTTAGAAGAAGCTACATACAAAGTTGAAGTTTAGCTCTACATTTCACCCTCAAACAAATGGACAAACTGAAGTTGTGAATATAAGCTTGTGTAACTTGTTGAGATGTTTGGTTGAAGATAAGCTTGCTGAATGGGATTTAGTTTTGGCACAAGAAGAGTTTCCATATAATAGTTTCTTGAATGTAAGTACTAAGAAAACACCATTTAAGATTGTTACTAGATTTTTTCCTTAGGGAACTATAGAATTGAGAGACTTGAGCATGGAAACAAATAGAAGTGTTGAGGCTGAAGAATTTGTTGATTTCATGAAGAAGCTACATTAGGATTTCAAAGATAACTTGGAAAAAAGTAATATGTAATATAAGGAATGAGAAGATTAAAAATGAAGACATGAATCTTTTGAAGTTGGTGATGAAGTGATGGTTTACTTGAGGATGAATAGATTTCTAGTTGGAACTTAAAACAAGCTAAAAATGAAGAAGTTTGAAAGTGGTAATGCTTTTGAGATTGAATTACAAGAGGATATGGATATTTCACCTATCTTCAATATTGTAGATATCTATGAGTACCATGAATCAAATCATGAAGTAGTTGATAAATCAAATTATCCTAAGAATCAAGTTGAAGGTATTAAAAGAATTTTGGATACCATTATAAGCAAAAGCACTATAAGAAAAGATTATTTGGAATACCTTGTCTAGTGGAAGCATAAACTAGTCGAAGATTGTTCTTGGATTATAGAAGTTGATTTGGATATTTATGATTCAAGTCAAAATATGAAAAATATCTAATGTGGGTGTTAGTTCTTTATTAACCCTAAGTGTCTACTGCAAGAGCATCTTGGATCTTTGAGAAATCTTGCATCAACCAAAAACATTTCTTGTTTTTTGTTCCAGTCTATTGCTTGCAAATGTAGTCATTGCTACTTATCCTTTTATGCTATGCATGGTTAACACAACATTGAGGACCTATCCTAGATCATGCTCCTAAGTGCAAAAGCTTTTAAGTTACATATTTTTGGAGCTATGCATTGTTCTTCATAGCTCCTATTCGTATGATTTTCCTTCTTCCGTAGCATGTTATCTTGATTGGTGTGGTCACATATGTTAATGTGGCATGTCACACAGTTAAGAGTTGACTCCTTATGTCAAAGTTCTTACTAGTAAGGAACATATCAAGTGGGTTAAAACCTAATACTAGGAAATAGTAAGATAGGGACAAGCCTAAGGATCAACTAAATCCTATATTCAACAAGGCTAAATTTCTTAGTTCTGGGCCAACATTAATAGAGTCATCAAGACTCACTTTAATTTGGTCTTTGTAGGGCCAAGGTGGTGTTGGGACTAAATATTGCATGCTTCATTTTTAGTCACATTTCCAAATTTTTGAGAAAATCAGGCCTATAAATGCTTTGTGAAGCCTATGTACCCCGCTATTGAGTTAATGCATAAATGGTGTTTAATGTTTATAAAACCCTTCATTTAGCCCATTCACATATTCTGTAATGATAGATTAATATTCTGAGCTGTTTGGCAAAGTCCTGTTTTGAGCCAATGTCTAATTTGCATTTTACCCTGAGTGTCAAACAGTGACAGGAGGCTGTGTTTTCCATTGAATATCTCATGCCTAGAAATGTTTTGTGACTTGCCACTTTGAGAATGTCTAGTGTCCATACCCAAGAACTTGTGTTTTAGATTTCAAGCCATTTTGAGTTCATTTGGCTAGGTTTTGAATCCCTCAAAGTTGGTTAGTTAATGTTTTCATGCTTTTGCAATTAAATCAAAATTCTGAGAAGTCCTGTTTGATGGGCTATAAATTTGACCCAATTGACTAAAATGTTAAAATTCCTTTTTCATTGCATTGAAGATGTCAGAGACTTGTTATATTTCAAGTTTCAGCTTATGAAGAATCTATTTGATCAGTTTTCAAACGTGATTTCAAATGCAATTTCTATCTTTTTACTGGTGTCAGCATTTGTAGATTTGTCAGTACCCCTGTTTGTGGCGTTATAACTCTTAATTTGTGATTGGTGAGATTGAATGGATTGTACCACTATATTTTCCTCTTAAAATACTTTAAGTGTGCCAATTTGCAAGTCATGATGAATCCGTGCAAAAAATGTTTTCTGTTAGTGTTTCCAATTGTCAAATCCAGGTAGCTCACTTTGACCATCCACCATTTGTGCCCAGTTATTCATCATGAGCCCAAATTGAAGATTTATAATTGCCTCATGATAGAGAACCAATTCCCCAGTTTTCATCTTCCCAAGTATCCATTTGCCCAATTTTTAAAGCCAAATCTAAACCCAGTTTATTATTTTTTGACATGTTTGATTGCAGGTGATTCTAAAAAGGCAAATTTGGCAGTGAATATTTTCTAACCCTGATGTTGTCATGAGACAAGATTTGATGGGGTAGAAGTAGACAGAATAGAGAATTAGTGGGTCAATTTTTAGGACCCGATCAAAGGTTTGGATCAATTTTTGAGGCTAGTCAAAGGACCTCCTGGCATGAAATTGATAGTTTGCAAGAAGAGGTGAAAATGAGTTTTAAGGATCAGATTATTCTCAAATTCAATTCCAATCAGTATTAGATGTTCAGCTGATCAATTTTCCAGCTCAGGTGTTCGAAAATAAATTTTTTTTAGCCGGACCCACTTTGGGGTCCAACTGATTTCATCAAACTGATAAGAGGAAACAATGATTATTCACCAAGCAACATAGTCGAAATTGATATTCACCACTTCATGACATTTAGCCATATAATTACTAGGCCATGACCTATCTTAATCTTATGATTGGATCAAATGGAACAAGAAAAAACCTTTTTAGTATGTGCAATTGCACTAAGCCTTGCTGGATAACCCCAATTACTTGGAGGAACATCTTATATTGGTGATTATGGAGAGGAATCGAATGGAGTTGGCATTGAAAGGTTAAGAATGACATGGAAACTAGAGGCTATGATCCTAATCTTGCTACTTGCATAATGGTGATTCACTAGCTCTATAAATTAAATAAGCTAAATGGAGCTTATGGACTCCTTGATAAGATGGGCCATAGGAGCATTTATATTAATATAATCAAAAGTAAAGTACACTTGATCCAATGTCAAAACCTTAAAGCTTTGAGCCGAATCTTTGTACAAAGATAGGGATATCAGATATATCACTTTCAAACAATCTTATTATGATCTTATGGGCTCAAGATCTGATGATTGTCTGAACATGCAGAGAGTGATGCAGAACAATGCAACAATTTTTTGCACTCTAGAGACTTTGGAGGGATGGTGTAGGTTAATTAATGAAATATGGAAGAGTTTCAAAGATGTAAAGATAAAAGATAGGAGTCTCATATGGAATTCAGATTTGATAGAAACAATTGAATTAGAAAACCTTCATGGCGATGCCTGTATCACCATGCACTTAGTAGAGGTTAGAAAGGAAAACAGAGGGAAGTCTTCTAAAGCAGATGTTATCTTTAAATACATGGAATAATGTCTAAATAGAAGGGAATGATGGAGTGGACAAGAAACAGGATGGAGCATCTTTATATATCACCTTATATAAATTCAACTCATTCAGATCTGGCTTCACCTGAAATGGAAAAGTGAACAATAGCCAAATGCATATTCGAAGATGTTCACAAGACATCTGATAATCTTTTATTTGTGCCATAAGGGTGGTATCAAAATAGTAATGTTGCGAGAGGCATACAACATGGCAGATTTGATTGATAAAGACCCCTTGCTCCTCAATAAAAGAGAAATCATGTCAACTTCTAAACGAGGGCCGTGAGGAGTAGGCTAAGGAAAAATGAACTAAAATGGACAATGATTCTTCAGAAGAAGGAAGTAGTATCAGAAGGGACATGAACACTAAAGATATGATAAAAGATGATATTGACATTGGAGATGAAGCAAGTGCTGATCAAGAAGAAAAGTAAGTCAATGATAATGTAGAATTATGGCTTTCTTCTCCTGATGCAATAGGTTGAAGTTTTAAATGATAAAGTTGGCAACACAATTTTAGTCAGAGTTATACATTGTTTCTGAGAAATAGTATGATGATGAGGAAAAATAGATGCATCTCACTCCATGCAAGCAAGATAAGTGCTTTGGAAGAAGAAAGCTCCCACATTGAGAATGAAGAACAAGAATTAGCACAAGTGTTAAAATCAAAACAAAAAAAAAAACACCATGCCACATCAGAGGTACCAAGTCCATGCATTTTAAAAGATGAAGCTATCCATGATAATAAGCAAGCTCCAACTCATGCTACAGGATATAAAGAAATATACCAAACACATCAAACCATAAAAGGGGCAACATGCAAGGAAAATGCCAAGAAATAAAGACAGAATCCACACCAAGCAATAAGAAAAGGGCCTCACACCTTTCTACATTTTGAAAGGAATATTGGTGTTTGTTGGAGGTAATGTATGTAAAAGGGGAGACATGGAGCTGCCTTGAGGGAACATGCATGTTTTGTGGCAAGGACTTGCTTTCTTGATTTTATCTTTTCATGCTCTCTGATAATATATGGATCGGCTGCATCAAATAGAGGGTAGATGTTTTCTTCCCAGTGAAAATATGAAGGCAAGCCATTGCTGAAGTCCATAGCAGACATGTCCAACCAAAGCCCACATGAAGAACAAAGTTTAAAATGAAAGAAACTCACGCCATTGGAGAAGCTCCACATGCCATTAAAATTACAGAGGAAACATTTCGTGAGGAACAACAGTGCAAAGTTGTTTATCCCACATTGTCCATGGGAGGTTTGTTTTATAACTTTAAATACAATTTCAAACAACAAACATAATGTCTTATGACGGGAACCTTTTTGTGAAGACAAAGCTTGCGTGTGGCTCCCAGATAGTTATGCGATGATGTCAAAAAAATTTTAAATGAAGATACAAGAAGGATGATGTGGTGCCCAAATTGAAGATCGCTCCTAGATGATGACATGTAGCAGGATCGACGACACTTGCAAAATTGCAAAATAAAGTTGCAAGGAGGATAAATATTGTGGGAATGCAAAATTTTGCCATGTGGCAGCACGAACCAGTGGTGAAGTTGCACTAACATGTCGGGTGGATAAGCAGTTAAGTGGCTAGTAGAATAGTGCCACATGGAATCTCATGTGGCAATGAGTCCCAGTTGGCAATTAGAAGCAAGTTGAGATAGGAGGTGCTCAGATTGTGACATGTGTCATGATTTGACGGATGGTGTTTCCTTGCAAAAATAAGATGCACATTAGTTAAAAAATGCAAGAAAGTAGGATTTCACCATGTGTCACTGGGCCTAGAGTAGATGGTGACATGGCAGATAAAGCAGAGGTGGATGAATCATGAACTGACACGTGGCTTGGTCAGACTTGGGTTGATCCGAATGGACAGTATATGGAAAAAGAAAATTGATTTTAAATGTCATCTTAAAATTATTTTCAAAAAAGTGAATGCACGTTCATATGTTTTGTTCAAAAGGGGCTCTTAGTATAAAGTTTGAAATTTAGGCAAATTTTAAAATTTTGAAAAATTTAAAATCAAAAGAAGTTGCAGATAGGTTGAGTGTTCTACCAGGGGAGTATTTTCCAAAATGACTTCCTAGGCATTTTCGAGAGGCTAGATATGCCTTATTATATTGTCAGAATCATGAGAATCTAAATTTTGTAGTTGGTTTTTGCATAGGAAGTAGCTAATTGAAGCTACAGGGGGATTTTTCTTAGGTACCTAAATTGCAACTGTATTTAGGTAATCAGAGTCGAGAAGTAATTTTTAACATAGTAATGACTTGAATATCAATAAAAGGCAGTAAAAATTTAGTTTGGGTCAAAATTGGTTCAAATTCATTTAGTAAAAATTGAGATTTCACTAGCATTTTATGAGGCTAATTAGATATTTTGATTACTCATGGGTTTTCATCATTCAGGAAAGGATATTTGCAAATCAGTTATAGGAATGATGAAACAAAAATCAAATCAATGGTAGAAAGAAGAGAGAGATGATTTAGTTGCCAGAGATTGAATTTCAAGTGGACAGATGGCAATTGCATATCAGATTTGGGAATTTCACTTTTGTCTACATCTTTCTTTCTTTTTGTCATTTGAAGGGTTCCAGTGTTTGTTACTGAGAAACCAATGGGTTAGCAGTTTTCTCTGGGTAATACTAGCAGGGTTCTAGTTTCTTCTGTGAAACCACATTCTTTAGCAAATTTCTCTTATGTGAACAACAATAGGATGGTTAATATAGCAAGTTCTGATATGTGAGGTTTCTCTGTGTTTTTATTTCATGCATATGGTTTTCTTGTTTCAAAGAAATTAATAAAAAGAATAGTAAGATTTCATCAGTTTCATCTTGAATCTTGTCTCCTTTCTTAGTAAGCTTCAATCTTTTACGATCTTTGAACAAAGAGCCTAGGTTGTAGTTATAGTCCCTTAAGGCTGTATGTTATTTCATTGTTTCTTGTAACTCAAGTAGTTATGTAAATGCTTTAGGAAAATAACAGGGTTAAAAGTTTGCTGATGGGGATATCATGTAAGAATGAGGTTTAGATTGAGCACAGATGTCTATTTACAAGTTAAATAGATAGATCAAATATCTGAATATATGTATAAGTATTAGATATCCATATGTATGCATTTGATTCATGGATTTTCCCAATGGATTAGGCACTGATCAGCTACATGATCATTAGGTCTTATTGCTGCATATTTGAGGTTTTGCTGATTTTAACATTATTTATCAAATGTTCTTTCCCTTTCATGTTGAAGGACCTAAATGTTTAACCCTCACTTAGCTTGTGAGATTCATAGATCTACATTTAGCTACTGTAGATTGATGTTATTTCATGAGTTATTAGGAGAAATAAGGGTAAAATATGCTTTACATTAGATTCAATGTATGCTTTGATAACTGCTACCATATAAAGAAACTATAGGTATACCCGCCTAGGTTTTGTAGAGCCTGAAGTGTAGAAGGAGTGTAGCCTTATAGTTGGCCTATTGTTAGAAATGGCATGTTGAAAACCCTCTAGCATTTTCAAACATGAACAGGTGGGAAAACCTTAGGGATTGATCTTGCTAATTTAATATTCTTCTTCTTCAAAGACTATCCCATAAAATAGAAATGGTCAACATTCTTCTATGATTTGCTAATAAACTTCATGAGCATAGTAGCTAACTATAACCAAAAAAGTAAATGCAAATAAGTAATGACCAACAAATTTAGTTCTTAATACATAAAATAGTAAATTTATTTATTTGTTATGTATTTCCTATAATTAGGTGAATCATCAACTTGTTCTTGAAATTTAAATAGACTAGTGTCTTATCCATTGATACATAGAGTCAAAAATTAGAAAATTTGGACCTTTTTAATCAACTTGTGATTAAAATTTTCAATAGTGAGCCATAAATTTCATTCTTACCATATTCTTTTTATAAACCCTAAAACTTATCAATTATAGAGAAATTCTTTGAATCAACAACAATCATAAAGAGATATACATTTTGTGTGAATTGCATTAAATTGAATGAAACTTGTTCATTTTAGTCTCAAGATTATAGATATATAAGAAAGGAGACAAAAATCAAAGACAAAGATATATAAGGAAAATTCCTTCTCTTGAAAATTCTTATAATACTAACAAAGACTCATCAGATAAATTAGAAACAAGCCATTGGTACTAGATTTTCACTTTTTTATATTTAATTACATTTTGTTGATGTAAATAAGTATTTATTTATTACACTTTACTTAAGTTTACTTAGTTAATGCATTATTTTATTATTTCTTAGGTGAGACACTGAGGATTTTGCATACTCTTATGAGTTGTCATGTTTAGAACATTGGAGTAACCAACTCTAATTTAGAACATGGTGTCTAAAACACTAGATTTTGCATAATTAATTGAGTTTTTATGGAGACAACATAGTTATTCACACTCCTAATTTAGCACATGGTGTCTACAACATAATTTTTTGTGCTATACCTTTGTAGTCTTATCCTCTCATCATCACACTTACTCTTGTGCTTAATGGAGGATAACCCATATCTAGTGGACATGTGCCTGGTTGTATGAATTATCATGTTGTTGATTTCAAGTCATTCTAGAAGCATTCCAATAGCCTTTATATATAGATACTCCTAGTGTACTTTCATATCAATTCATATCTATCACACATTGAATGAATATCATATCATCATTCTGATCATACTCTTTTGGTCTACTGTTGTGCTTGTGCTTGAGTTCCTTGGTCTTGGGCAAATGTTGCAGAAGGAAAATTCTTACATGGTATCAAAGCTAAGGGAGATTCTCTTCATATAGTCATTCGAGACCATTATTGCTTCAGCACCTTGACCTAGATCCAAAGTATGTATAGATATTGGGAGCATCTAGAGCCAAAGTAGACCTTGCCATTGTGTCTAGAATGTCAATTTGGTGAAAATCAACTATAAATTTGCCTATATTGGGCCATAGTCAAATTTGAGGCAAATTTTTTTGCAAACTGGCAACCGAAAGGTTCGATTTGTGAAATTGGTATGATCATTTCAGATCTATACATTTAATTTTTAGATCTGCAATTTTTTCATCTACATCTCTACAATTTTTTTTGGATCTGCATTATTTTCCAAAAAATATTTGGCCATCAAGCCAGTAGGAGAGATTGATTGCAGGCGAAGATTAAAGCTTACTGGTGCAAATCAGATATTTGTATCACATTCAGAAGTTCAAAAGACCCCTAAATCATAATCTTTTTCATCCAAATTAGATATCTAAGGAAAAATCTAGAGTCATTTGATTTTTGGAGCTATGATGGTGGCGATTCAGAAAAAAAAAATAATAGAGGTGATTTTCAAACAATAATATCTCCCTCATATGGACTCCTTTTTGTGAGCAATTTTTTTTGGGGTAGAATTTCATGATCTACACATTGGTGCTCCTAAATTTTTTTGCAACTCACAAATCCCAATTTTTTCCACTTCAAATGCTTAGTACGGGCTCATCTTGACACATAATCAGGTTTTGTTTTTTTTTTAAAGTGCATATTCTTTTGTCTACTTTCCAAATATACAATTAGATTATAGGTTCTATGCATAGAAATACTACTTTTAGAAATAGACCGTAAATTGGCTATTGTAATTGCACTAAGTATAGAGTGCCCAAATCATACATTAGGGGGGGTTGATTGACTATTTATGCATTTTGGGGGGTGCTTACATTCAATGATCTCATGGATGAGTTTTATTTCACATGTTGATTTGGGATTAGATCTCCACTGACAAAAAGGAAATATAAAAAATGGAGTGCCTTAATCATTGCTCATCTAAGAGAACATAAGGAAATGTTTACTTCTCTATACTCAAAGATACCACCTCCATTCAAATATCTTCCTTTTCTTCTTCACTTTATGTATAGCAATATGATTAAGGAATCTTTTGCTCCTCTTAGAATGACAAGTTTTCCTCATGATGTTTGGATGACTCTTAGGGAAGCATATGGAGATCCATGAGTCCCTCAATTTCTTGAGGACATTCTATGTCCAATCACTCCTATTATGGTACCTTCCACTCTAGATGAGATCACACCTCCTAATACTCTTGTTGATTCTATTGATTCAATTCTAGCCATAGATGCTTCAAATTTAGTGCAGTAGGAAATTACATGTCTTCCTACTTCAACTTCATGGGATGACTTCCTTCTAGACATTGTAGAGTTAATTTTGGAGTCTCACATTGAAGATGTGGAAGACATCATCGATACCATTCATCTTCTCTTTGTTGAGGAGACTACTTTATGCATTGTGGAAACTAATCATGACACTAGCAATAGTGCTTTAATAGATTTATATATGTGGGGTCCTATTGAAAAATATAAGGAGAGGTCACAACATCAACAAATTCTACATGCACATATTGCCATAGTGATAGGTCTAGTATAGTAGGGTACACCTAGTCTTCTAGCTCTAGCATTTGTGGATGACTTCTTGACTAAAATTTTGGGTTTCTTTGTGGAGTCACAAATAGTAGATATGGGAGACATTCTTGATGATATACAACTTCTCTTTGATGAAGTAGATCCTTCGTTAGTTGTCATGAGGGCTCACTCTGACCCTCCTATCCATTCTCTGCATGATCGATCTTCTTAGGTTGATGTGATTGTGGATTCTTATGTACAATAGTTGTAGGAGGTCTCTTTATCATTTGAGGAGATAGATGGTTCTTTGGGATAGGTTCTACATTCATCCTTGTTAGATCTGCACATGTTCTTTTCCATAGTATTGGAAGGGGTGACTATATATATTGACATAGGGATAGTTGAGCAGGTTTTAGAGACACCATTTATCATAGGGATTCTTTCTACACATTAGGAAAACATCTCATATGTACCTCTATCATTTTTTCTTCCAAAGGTGAGGAACATTATTCAATAGTCATGGATCAACTTTTACATTGGAGCAAGTATCACTAATCGACACATACAATTAGGGAGGGGGGGGGGGGGGGGGGGGGGGGACTACATTTTTTCCTTCTTTTTTATTGGGGGAGGGGAAGAGGTGGGGTGGGGGGACTTTTTCATCTTATGGGGTTTTTTCCTTCTCCTAATTCTCTTTTGTATATACTTGATGTATGTCATAATGGGGGTTCTTGATTACTCCATCCATCCATGCATCTTGTTTTTTTCATCTCTCTTTTTGAGGGAGGCTTTTTCCCATGAGGTTTTCCCTCTTTGTCCACATTATGAGAGATTTCATTTCATTATGTACATGGGTACCGAACATGGCCTAGTAGTTGGGACCCATTATGCATTTCATACTAGCTTTCATAAGCTTAAGTACATTCCCCTAAATTGTACTTAAGGGGGGATGTTGGTGTAAATAAGTATTTGATTATTACACTTTACTTAAGTTTACTTAGGTTAATGCATTATTTTATTATTTCTTAAGTGAGACACTTAGGAGTTTGTGTACTCTTATGACTTGTCATGTTGACAACATTGGAGTTTACATAATTAACTAAGTTGTCATGTAGAAAACACAGTTATTTGCACTCCTAATTTAGCACATGGTGTGTACAACATAATTTTTTGTGCTAAACCTTTGTAGGCTTATCATCTCATCATCACACTTACTCTTGTGCTTAATGGAGAATAACCCATATCTTGGTTGTATGACTTATCATGTTGTTGATTTCTAGGCATTCTAGAAGCATTCCAAAGGCCTTTATATATAAATACTCCTAGTGTACTTTCATATCAATTCATATCTATCACACATTGAATGAATATCATATCATCATTTTGATCATACTCTTTTGGTCTACTATTGTGCTTGTGCTTGAGTTCCTTGGTCTTAGGTGGATTTTGCCCTGGGAAAATTCTTACATGGTATCAGAGCTATACCAAATTCTTACACATTCACATAATTACAAAAGAAATGGATGGACTGTAAAAGGAACATGAGAATGAGAAAATTCTACAGATAACTAACCTCTACTCCTCATCTTGGAAATCCATATATAAGATTACAAAAAGCTAGAAATGGGAGGAGGACACATGTCAAAACAAGAATGGATACCAAAGGTGGAAAGATGGGAACAAAAAGATATAGAAAACATTGTTTAAAAGTTTGATCAAAAAAAGGGAAGTAGTTGAGATAGTAAGTAAAAATTTACGTCATGCTTTTTGACTTTATTCCTCTTTGTCCTTCATTGTCCTCAATGAGTAATATCTAAACTACTTCCTACCAGTAGGGCTTTAATCTCTCCTACCACCTCCCAAACATAAATCTCCCTTTTTGTGGGCCACTCTATTGTTTTAACCTCTTCGAAGTCTTGAGTGACTTTATTTCACTTGGCATCCATAATGGCTTTAGATTTAATAGAAAACTTGTTCAAGTCTATTTCTACATTTAAAAGGGAATCAATTAATTTTTTATATGGGACATCAGAAGTGTCTTCAAAAATTTCCATTGTGGCCTCCCAAGTCAAAATAGAACCAAAGGAATCAAACCATTTCTACCAATCTATCAATACTAGTGGCATCCAAGATTGATGGTATGTAGGGATGTATTCCCTGAGATAAAACATTTAATTTTCCTTGTATAATTTGCAATTCACCAATGAAGAAGCCAATTAATTCCTTAACTACCTCTAAACTCTCCTTTATTGTAATTATCTTATTAAGCAAATCTAGCTTTTTAGCCATAAATACAATGAACCTCTCTAAGAACTATGTGTATGGCCCCCATAGATTGAATGTGGGTGATAGCCATGAAAGTCCCTCATTGCAAAATTTCTCAACACTTTATAAAGCAACATAAAAATTGTGATCCTATTATGATATATTCTTCAAAGTTTCAACCCTATGGCTCATCAAGCTCTTAAGGACAACTATCCTTATCTCATCTCCTTATTGAGTAGATGGAGCATCAATACTCATTCTCTTTGGTTCTATTGTATCCTCTTCCCCCAAATCATTTATTTGTGTTGGGGCTTCACTTGTGTTACTAGCTAGTTGCTACTGATCTTACTTGCTCTGCCTATACAAGTTGCTCTTTGAGAGATGCAACCTCATCCTCAAGTTCTTAGAGCTTAGCCTCAAGCTCTACAATCTTCTCCTTGTATACATGGCTCTTTCTAAGCTCATTTTCATAGAGCTTTATTACATCAATGTAATCATGTATGGACTTAGAAAGTTTAGTCTTAATCTCCTCTACCTTGGCCTCATTCATAAATGAGAAATTTTTCATGGCCTTAGAAATTTTTGTAATAGAGGTTCCCTGTAGAGTCCACACAATCATGTTACCATGTTATGTGCTCTACACATCCATCAACTTTGGTTTATTTGATTATGGTGCCATGCCCCAATCTGTCATAGATTTGGTATCTATATTAAAACATATTCCTCTCTATTGTCCATCAACACCAAATGCCTCATATGAGATGGCATTCTCTTGCCTCCTTATCTGGTCAAGCATAAAATCTTACTCCAAATCCTATCTAGGGACTAACAACATGCCACTCCTTTATACAAGGTGTCTTGCCTCCTCTAAAGCCATGTTTTCACTCTTAGGATCATAGGCCTATAGCTTCTCCACAAGTTCTTTCTTTTGATCATCTAATTCTCCTACCTTCATCTTTAGCACCAACTCACTCTATTTTATCTTATATAGAATTTTTTTTAACTTAGTTGATTTGATGAATACATTATCTTCTATGAATTTGATGAAAGGAGCATCTTGGGTTGCACTGCTATCTTGCATGTTCTCATTTTTTTTTCTAGTTTTGCTAAGTTGAAATGTCTCACATTTCCAAGATTTCAATAGTTTCTAAGAATTGGAGACACATTGGAGAACCTTTCCCTCATGATTTCATAGAGATTGGATGGACTGAGTTGAAGTTTGAGTCATTTTTCCTCGCTGCTAGAACTATGTTTTTTTGGTTTCTCGGTGCCTATTGTAGGCTATCTAATTAATTTTCTATCATGATTTAAAGGATTCCAAGTTTAGGGATAGTATAGGGTCTATATTTCTATATTTGGTTAAGGTTAGAAGTCCTAATTCATTATCAATTGGGATATATGGCAATTCTCTTGTAGTATCAATTTTTGGTAGTTTGCATGACTAGTTTTTGTGCATGACTTATAAAATAAATCCAAAGATATCCTTAATGAATCAGCCTTAGAGAGCTTAAACAGTTTAGTGACCTAAAGTAATACCTTTGGTTCAAAAGACAAGTTCTAATTCAGTTAGAGCTAGGAGATATCACAATTTTTCTCAAGTATCAATTTTTAGACATTTAATTTCTATTGGAGGCTAACATGTGGCTCTTCAAGTATTTAATTTTAGTTTTTAGCATTTTGGGCTGACTTGTAGCCTAGATTAGTATAAGTAGGGATCTTGGGTACAATTGTGATCAATAACTTTTGGTAGAGGAGTCTTAGGTGGAGCAGCTTGGAGGTAGAAATTTGTGTATGTGTCTGGAAATGTATTTTGTAGCTGGTCATAACCCAAAAGGCCTTATAGTTAGGCATGTATGATGAGATGAATCAATAAAGAATATGATTCTCTCGCTATGGTTCTATTAAATTTTGTGTTTTCTTCTATTGTGTTAACTCTTGCATGGTGGTTTGGGTAGTTAAGTGTTCCAATTGGCTTTAGTTTCTCATACCCTCCCTATGTTAGGTGGTATCAGAGCCTAAAGTTCATCCTTGTGGTGATTGGATCATGTAGTACCTTATTTTAGATTTGGTTGTATGGTTTTTGATCCATGGATTTGACCTATAACTTGCAGAGGGTTATGATCTTGTAGGAACCTAATTTGTAATGATGTTTCATGGTAGAGGAAATGTCAGTAATGCTATATTGGATCAATTGAGACAAATTGTAGCAAGATTAGATGTTGTGGAGATAGTCCATAAGAGAGGAGCACATCTTGATGATGAATCAATAGCACAAAACCATAATCCAAAACTTGAAGAAGATCAAGATGAGGAAATATTGTTGAGAGTATCATTTAGGGCACATTGTAAACCTGCTATAGAAGTAGTTCCTTATGATGAAAAATTGGATGCCAATGTTATGTTAGATTGGATGTTTGATATGGAGAAGTTCTTTGAGTATGAAAACACTCATGATAATAAAGGTGAAGATTGTAGTTACTAGGTTGAAAGGTCATACTTCACTATGGTGGTAGCATTTGTAAACTGATAGACAAAGGAGAAGATCAGAACTTGGCAAAAGATGATGAACAAGGTAAAGAAAAAATTCCTTCTTGCTGATTACCAAGTTAGCTTATTGAGAAAGATGCAAAATTTGAGATAAAATGACATGAATGTGAAACAATATATCAAGGAATTCTATAGATTGGACATCAAATGTGGATATGTTAATGATGATGTTGAGAAAATTGCAAGGTAATAAATGGATTGAGATCTAGAATTCAAGATGAGATAAGTTTTATGAAATTGGAAAGTGTAGAAGAAGCATATCAATATGCCTTGAAAGTTGAGGAGATTTTGACAAAGAATCATGGACAAAGGCAAACAGGTAGAGGTGGTAGATTCTAGAGAGGTAGAGGTAGATCTTATGGTGTAGGTTGCAGATCTAACAATTTTGTGCAAGATAAAGGCAAATTTTAATGGAAGAATGATGAAAAAGACAAGACCAAGTGGAAAGGTGGCAGTTCATATTGAGGAGGTACTGGTTCTTACTGAGGGGTGATTCTTATTCTAGAGGTGGTTTTCATGGTAATTGTTTTAGATGTGGTAAAGAAGTGCATAGATCTTTTGAATGTAGATCCTCTGAAAGTGGGTAGAATAATAGAAATGTTGTGATTGAAGGAGCCATTAAGAGTTCATCAAGTGGACCTAAGGTTGGAGAAAATCTAATGGTGAGTAGAATCTTATGTAATAAGGGAAGTGATGAGCAACCTATTTTGAGAAGAAGTCTTTTCAAGACTAGATGCAAGATGGCTAGAAAATGTTGCAAGGTGATAATTGATAATGGAAGTTCTAAAATTTGGCATCAAAAGAGCTAGTTACCAAATTGCAGTTGCGGAGGCTGAAACTATTGGAAATATAAGAGGAGTAACTGAGAGGTGAGGGGTGAATTAGTAACTACTAAAATAAATCTCAGATCTCTTAGATGTTAGTACAAAATGCAAACTAAAAATTGAATATTGCTGAAGCTCAGTAAACACATATAGAATGTTGTAACTCAGTAAATGCTTGACATATAAACTTTAGATGTTATTTGTGATTAGCACTACTTTAACTTAGTTGCAAACACAAAAGGAAGATAGCATGAAAACATTTGATACCAATATTTAACATGGAAAGCCAATTTGAGAAAAACCACAATTGCAACTAGTTACTATTTTCACTCTTCTAAAGTGAGTCCAATTAGGAGCCAACCCTATTAAAGGTTACAAAAAACACTATTAGGTGTGACCCTGTTAAAGGATTTAATCACCCTATTAGGAGAGGCCTTGTTAGAGGTCTTTAGAAAATTCAGTAGAACTAACACCTTGTTAGAGGATTTTCAAATAGTTGTTAAGCCAACTATATTAGGAGATTTAGATCACTACTATAATGGTTAGAGAGTAACAATGTGATGACCTAACTTGAATGTAACTAAATTACTGATTACAGATCTCTATTCTAGCTTGCACTTGATTGTTCTTGATTAAATATAGCTTTTCTAGCCCACAAGGATATTCTACTTATCCTTCAAATTTTCTTCCTCTTCTCATTAGTAAATCTTCAATAACATCTTCATGAATTCCATCCATCTCATACATTGGAATCACAAACTAGACCTTATACTTATATCTTTCACTTTATCAAGTCAACTCAAATACAACCTAGAATGATTATTATTCATCACCTCAATATCAATAGATAAACCAATCAACCTTACTATGCCAAAATAAGAAAATCCTTCGTTAGTTGACCCAACTTATTAGAAACTGACTCAAAAATGATTTCCTTTGTTAACCAAAAGAAGCTCAATTAACATTGCAAACTCACAAAAATCCTTTGGCAACTGAGTGAGCTTGGTTACCACTAGTTCCATCCAACTTTCTTTCATTAACCCAGTGAGCTTGGTTAACACTCTCTTTCTGCATAATTTCCTTTGATGCCTAAGTGAACTTGGTAGACACTACCTTCTAAACTACACAATCTTAGGAATTCTTGGTAGATGTAGAAAATTGTCTTTACTATCCAAGTGAGCTCAACATACATTGATTGATAATGATATGAAATTTGTGTAACATCAAAGAAAACACACAATTAATCAATTTTATCCAATAGAAACATCCCAAACCTTATCATGTTTCTTGGATCAAAGATGAGCATAAGATGAAGGTAAGTGAGAAATGTGTTGCGAAGTTCAAGATTGGACATTAATTTGATGAAGTGTTGTGTAATATTATGCCCATGGATTGTTGTCATATTTTGTTGGGTAGACCATTTTAATATGATAGATATGCTATACATGATGGAAGATTGAATCAATATACTCTTTGGGTAAATGGGAAGAAATAAATATTGCTACCTTCGATTGAAAGTCTAGATGAGGTTAGTTGTACTACAATGAAAGTTTGCATGGTTAATGGAAAGAAATTTGAAAAGGAAGTAATGAAGAATCAAGTTTGTTTTGCTATAGTTCCTAGAGGATCGAGCATTACTAGTAATGATAGAGTAACAATAGATAGTGGTAGCCAAGTACCAGAAGAAATTATAGAATTTTTGAATGAGTATAAAGACATTGTTGCTAAAGATATTCTTGATGGTTTACCGCCAGTAAGAAGTATAAGTCATTGTATGGATATGATTCCTGGAGCTAGTTTTCTAAACAAAGAACCATATAGATTAAAACCTATAGAGAATGAAAAACTTAACAAACAAGTGCATTTATTGTTGCATAAAAGGTTTGACCAAAGAAAGTTTGAGTTCATGGAACCCAAGAAGAATGGAGAATGGAGGATGTGTACTAATTCTAGTGCTATTAACAAGATCACAGTGAAATATAGGTTTCCTATGCCAAGGATGGATGACATAATAGATTGTTTGATTGGTGGAAAGTATTTTACCAAGATTGATTTGAAGAGTGGCTATCATCAGCTCAAAATTAGAGAAGGTGATGAATGGAAGACTACTTTCAAGACAAAAGATAGTTTGTATGAATGGTTGGTTATGCCTTTTGGTTTGACTATTCCATCTAGTACTTTCATGAGGTTGATGAATGAAGTTCTGGAAAGATTCTTGGGTAAGTTTGTGATTGTTCATTTGGATGATATTTTGATATTCAAGAAGATTGAGGAAGAACATCTTGAGCATGTTAGAAAAGTATTGCAAAGATTGAAAGATGAAAAGTTGATGATTAATCTGAAAAAGTGTTCTTTAATGCAAGAGGAGATTGTGTATTTGAGATTTTTTATTTCAGCTGATAGTTTGAAGATGGATCCTGAGAAGGTTAAAACAATTTTGGAGTAGCCTACTGCTGGGAATATGGGTGAGGTAAGATCTTTTCATGGTTTGGATTGTTTCTACAGAAAGTTCATAAGAAATTTCAATTCTGTTTGTAATGCTATGATTGAGATAATGAGAGGAGATAAAAGGGAATTCAAGTGGACACATGGAGCTAATAAGATTTTTGAGACTTTGAGTAATATGTATTAGATTTATGTGATTCCAACAAAGTATTTCAAGTTTAATGTGATGCAAGTGGTAGTACAATAGGAGTTGCATTAAGTCAAGAAGGTAAACCTGTTGCTTTCTTTAGTGAAAAGTTGAATGATACTAAAAAGAAGTATTCTGTGTATGATCAAGAATTTTATGCTATTCTCCAAGCATTGAAGAAGTGGAGACAGTATTTGATTCCTAAGGAGTTTTTGTTGTATACTAATCATAAAGCTTTACAATACTAGGAAGTCAACATAAATTGAATAAGAGACATATGAAGTGGGTTGAGTACTTGCAAAGTTTTACATTTGTGATCAAGCATAAGAGTGGAGTTACTAATAGAGTTGTTGATGCATTGAGTAGAAGACATTATTTATTGACTAAGATGAAGGTTGAAGTTCTTTATTTTTGATGAAATGAAAGAGTTGTATGATATTGACCCTAATGTTTCTAAGGTGTGGAGAGAGTGCAAAGCATCAAATTCAATTGGAGCTAGGAGATATTGCAATTTTTCTTGGGTATCAATTTTTAGACATTTAATTTCTATTGGAGGCTGACTTGTGGCTTTTGAAGTATTTAATTTTATTTATTATCATTTTGGGCTGACTTATGACCTAGATTAGTATAAGTAGAGATCTTGGGTAGAGTCTTGATCAATAATTTTTGGTAGATGCATCTTAGGTGGAGCAGCTTGGACGCAAAAATTCACATGTGTCTAGAAATGTACTTTGTATCTAGCTACAACCTAGAATACCTTACAGCTAGGCATGTATGATGATATTTTCATGAATCAATAAATAATATTTCTCTCTCTCTATGGTGCTATTCTCTTTTGTGTTTGCTTCCCTTGTGTTAACTGTTGCACGCATGTTGGTTTAGGTAGTCAAGTGTGCAAATTGGCCTTAGTTTCTCACACCCTACCTATGTTAGAATTGTTGGGCCTAAATGATCCCATCATCTAGCCTTGTTGCTACTAGTTCTATGTCAGTGAGTGTATTCTCAACTACATTAATCCTATCCTAGAGGTAACTCTATCTTAAGTCAAAAAAATACTGACTGTTGCCAAGTGAAATTTGTAAGGTCCTATGTTTCACATCTGTAAGGATATGGACAAAATATGTCTTTTATTTCCTTTTGTGACCCATGATGCCTTAGGAGCATCATCTTCCTCTATTTCTAGGGTCACATTAGGTTCAGGGCTGCCTGGGCACACCTTTCTTCCTCTCCTATAGGTCCCTTTGGCATCTTGGCCATAATCTTTGCATGGTTAGTGACCATCTTCCTAATCCTATAAAGATAGGGGACATCAATATAGAATACCATAAATTGGGGATTTTCTCTCTTCATTTCTCTCTCCACCCTCAAGACACCATCCAGCTTTGCCAACTTATCAATAGACTCACCCTCTGCAACTATGTTTGGAATAACATCGTCATGTGGTAACTCCTTAGTGCTAGGTAGTACATAGATCCTTATCTCTTTAAGGGTGATTGTCATCCAATTGTTAGGATCATAAATTCTATAAGGACTAGTTGACAAATTATAGTGGTGGAGGAAAGCATGGATTTGATCAAGGGCCTCTTTTCCAATTGAAAAGTCCCCGACCCTAAAACATCTACACGAGAGAGTTCCTTTATGCACTTTGGGCCCTAGATACTGCCTATTTACCATAAAAATTTGCCATATGAATTCCATTATACCCAACCTAGGAGGAATAAACTTTGTTAATATGTGGGGTGGATGGGAACAACAATAGACTCTCATCAAAGAAAAAGTTGAAAATAAGAAAATGCCCCCCAATTATGGTCTAATCTTTTACCCTTAGGAAGTAGGGCTAATCTCAAAAGGCTTTTTAAAATATTAGGTACCCTAAAGTAACTTAGATCTAATATTCTCATTATTACAATACTAAAATTATTAAAGAATGAAACAAAATAAAAAAAATGATAGTTAATGTCCCATACCTATGTCCACAACTAAACTAGTAGCCTAGTCACTCTCCATTTGCATCAGAGGTATGATCAATAAAATCAAAATGCACATACCCCACATTCTTGTAGAGGATTAGTGCATCAATAGTGAATAGTGATGGAACTTAAGATTTTTAATTGTCCACTTTGAGCCTGAGTAATGTTTTCTCTCATCACTTCCAAAATATATTCAACATAGTCATACTCCCCCATGGTAGGAGTCTTGCATATCTTTAGCAATAATGAATTCAACTCCATATACCATATCAGTTCCATCTTTCCCAACCACCTTGTGGACACCATATACTATTATTACAAATTAATTTTAAATTTTTTCCAAAGGTATCATTTTGTCCACCTTCTTAGGGTAATCACCCACACCTTTTAAATACAAGGGAATATGCAATAGCATATACTTCCCAATGCAGGCCTTAATATTTCTCTAAACTCCTTTTCCAAACTCTCTAAATCTATAGGCTAGCCCATGGCTCCATCTAATCTAGAAGCTTTGATGAATGAAGCATGGTCAAGTGTACAAAGAATAGTTCAATATTTCCTATGGAAGGATTTGGTGGCTAGATTATAAGAATAAAATAGGGCCTTCATCAAGTCCACATCCATAAAAAACTCTAGAAATATCAACTTAGCCAAGTTCTTCTTCCACATCGAGATCTTCTTTTCTCTACTATGGTAGAAATATTTGAAAAGTTTAGAACTAGTCACACCACGGCATACAACATCTCTACAAAGAGCATATGGGTTGATAAAAGCATGGTTGTCTGTAGCATTAGCATTATAGGAACTAGGAAAAAACTTAATCCATTCTTCAAGAAATATATTGGGTTTCCTTTGTCTAATTTTCCCTCCTCTAGAAGTTGAAGTCTCTGCAACCCCCATATCTTGTGCTTGAATTTCTTCCACCTCTTTATTAGACATCTTGATAATATGCTAGAAAATAAGGTATGGAGTCTGCTCTCAGGCTTTGAAAATAATTATCTATATGAACTGGAAACTTGGCAAATACTCAAAATGTCTTCTTTTGTAAATGGTAAACTATATTTGACAAATAGGAAATCCTTTATAGCTCAAGGTATACAATCAACATTCATCTTTGCATTGATTCTCAGCATACTTGAAACATAAGATCAACTTATTCTATCACTTCAAGGGAGCATCACCATTACTATCTAACAATGCACTTTTTGTACCATATTCAAATCTCCTTGGTCAAGAATTTTTTTTTGTTTCCAACTCATAAAAATGACTAGCACATTTTATGTTGGATTATGGTTTATGATATTACAATCACCAATGAAGAAAATGACTCCTTGTATTATTTTATAGATGAATAAAAAGCTCCATGATGTTAAAAAACCCTTGAAAAAACCCTTATCAAATAATAAAAAACCATGGGAAAATCCCTTACGATCTTATGACACATTAGTTACCATGGCATTAACATTGATAATTGAATCCTTTACAATCTCTTGACAAGTAGTTCACACTAAATGATGTAGCATCTTATTTCAAACTGCCTTACCTTACGATCCTATGGTATGGCCTTCTTTGTAGCATCAGAGAATTTTATCCATTAGCCTAAGATCTGATCATAAACTATTTATCATACAATTTTAGATTGCATTATGTTGTATAAAAACTTATGTATAATAAAATTTTGGCCCCACCATTCCAACTAAGCCTCCATCTAGTGTGCATTTCACAATTGGTCAACCAAGATTGGACACTCGTTGCCTCTTTGACAATGTACTATCACTTTTCCCTATCATTTATCACCCTATGATCTTATGATCATAAGTGTACCATAGTATCATAACATCAAAACATTATCTTCATGACCTTAAAACATCCATTGCTTCGTGAGATTTAGCAGCTTTTTCCCAATCCCTAATATCCTAATCAAGCTCATTGTCATAGCATCACACATCGAGATTGGACATTCTTCAAAACAAGATATGACCATATGATTCAAAAGGAATTGTAAAATTGAGAACTTTAACTTACTTATCATGTGACATTACGACATGTCAATTATCTTAAGATCAGGGAGCTAAAAACATTCCACTGCAATCCTTCGCTGACTCGTTCATCATAACATTGTAAAAGATGATGTAAAAGACAAATAAAATCTTGTTTAGCTATAAAACCTAGGGTTAGGGCTAGATTCAAAAAAAATTATGAAGATCTCTAGTAATATCAAATGGAAACAAGTCCTTAGGGCACTAATTTTCATACTAGGGTAATAAAATAATTAGATGAGGGAAAAAAACCATGCTAGGGCTTTCCTCTACAAATGAAAACAAATAACATACAAACCCTAACATCACAACACTCTTTTTTAAAGAATATTTTTACCATAAAATTTTACAATTTAACCTTACTGAAAATCTGGGCTATCACCTTGCACACATGTTGATCCACCTCTACGTGTGCATCATTTTATATTTACATTTGTGATATTTTTGGTTTACTCCCTAAGGTGGACCTATAATATAATTAAATTCTTGACTAGCTAACTTGTGTTTTAGCTTGTTATATAAGGAGTTTGGGTTGATGTTGAAATCATAATTGGAGATCATCAGAAGATCCTAGAGAAGAAGTTAGGATGTGAGCTTGGACTTGATTTCATAATTCATTGTATATGGCCGCAACCTAGAAGGCTTCATGGTTGAGAATTTTTTTATTTCTTTTATGAAAGCTAATTTATTACATTAGTATAGTTGCATGTAATCTAATCTCTAGTTCTCTATTGTCCATTTAATTTATATGTTTCTTCCATGCATAACTCTAAGTAGGGGGTTTTTGTAGGTTTAATTTGGACTCTTTCTCTTGAATCTTCCCATCCCTACATCAACTATCCATTTACTAATAAATAAGCCATCCCCTTGATCTTTTTGAAGAAAAATAATTTATTAAAATCTTTTGAGTTTGTAATCAATCTAATTCTCAAGTCTCACGTATATGTATGAGGTCTTTTTTGAGTTATGAAAAAGGGGAGAGTAAGTGTTGGATATTGTTAGTAGTGTCAAATTTCACTCATTGTGTCTAATATCTATTTTATTTGCAATAAAAATATGATTGAACAATTGTATTTATACATTAAATACCAATCTCTTATAGCTATAATTTTAGATAATAGCCCTTGAGTTACTATAACTCTATAATCAAGAAAGATCCCTTGAGTTTATAAATCTATACCTATTTTATTTCTTCTATCCTTATATTATCCTTTATGCGCAAGTAGTATCTTGTCAAGTATGGTCATTGGTTGTTAATTTTCCTTGCTAATTGTTTGTGATAAAATTCCATTTTTATGAGGGTTTTTTTTTTTAGTTGCTCTAGTTATATCTAAACCTTGGCTCTATTGGATTCTTGTAAAATACACTAAGAGTTGAATCTTTATAGGTTTTTGATGTGTACATGTTATTAAAATTTTAAAATACCCTAAGTAGGGTTAGGCATAAATTTTCTCCTATTATAAATAGATAATTTTAAGAGGGGGATGATTTAGTTTTGCAACACTTTTATAACAACTATATATCTCAACACTTAACCATGTGCAACCACAAATAAATAAACTAAGAAGTAAAGAACACAAGATTAAGAAAATCACAACACTCTAATTTTATTTTTGAGGAAACCTTGGCCTAGGGAGAACTTGGGTGGGGATGGTACCCACAATAATACACTAATATGAAATTTCTCTATTAATATATGTGACCCTCTTAGGATTTTGTTACATACATTTAGTACACGTATCCTTGTGAGAAGACTAGACCTTGTTATGGGTATCAATCATATTAGGAGTTGTATTTCAAATGAGTCCACTTCTCTACAAAGATATTAGATATATATATATAACTAGTAATGGATATGATACCAAAATCATTGTACTAATATCTACTACATTTTATTATTCCTTTATAGATCTTGCATCTAGTTATACTCATGCTACAACTGATCACATCTGACCATCAAAACATTAACATATCATCGTACATAAAGTTTGCATAATATGTGCATACACAAAATTCTTTGCAATATTAAATTGTCCTAATTATATACCCTTCCAATTATACCTAACTAGTCAGACTTGATGATAAAATGATTTATTCCAAGGTAGGAGAATCCCAAAAGGAGATGTCCTAGCCCCCAACAAATAACCACACAATGGAAACTCAACAAAAATACAATATTTGAAGCCAAATCACAATAATTTATTCATAGATATAACTATTGACATGGAATGTGTTAGGTTGTAAGGCCTTCCTAGTTACAAACAAATACATAGCAAGTAATAGTTTTGCAAGATCCCTCAAGATCCAACCCAAACCCTAGTTATTCAAGATCTAGACTCTAGTAGAAACCTCTAAGGAATATCTAATTGTGTGCTTACAATCCCACCAAACAATCTCTTAGTTTCCTAAGCTTCAACTATTAGCCCTTCTCAAAATTCACCCCTTTACCACATTCTCTTCTCCAAGATGGATGAATAATCCTTAAGACTTCACAATACACCCTACTTATAGAAATTAAATACCAAATGCCTTTAAAGGCTTACAATACTTATTAAATACATCTAAATAAAATAACCAAGACCCAAATAGGTACATACAACTCCAATAAATCCCTCCAACATGTAGGATGACCAACTACCCTAGGATGCTCCTACATCATAAAACATGTAAACACTCATCCAAAACTCATTACCATTATGATTGAGGGTTAACACCTAGGATTTTATCTCTACATTTCCATGTATTTGATTTGACAAAGAAATTCAATTCCTTAGGCCAAAACATTTAGTTTATGTCTCTTATTCTAAATACTACAATATAGACCAGTCTTTACATTAACCAACCAAAAATTAGATTACTAACATATTAAATTTGGTGAACACACACACACACACACACACACACACACACACACACACACACACACACACACACACACACACACACACACACACACACACACACACACACACACACACACACACATAATTCTATTAGTATCCAAAATCATAACCATTAATACTTATTATGTGAAGCTTGTTGATTAAAATAATTCATTTACTAAAAATTTTCCTAAACTATACTTAAGTGATTTTGAAATCAAACCAAAACCAAAACTAAGTGAGAATACAAGTGATATTACAATTTGGTAGTGTTTCCATAAATAATACCATCCATACCATCATAACTGGCTAATTTCCAACAATATCCCCCTTTGGAATTGATGACAACACTTAGTGAAATTTTGACTAAGTAAAAAATTGTAAAAACATAAAAAATTTCTTATCAATTTTTTTTTATAGAAAACCACATACATACCTTAACTTATTTTACTATCCTTTTATTCTTTATTGCCCCTATCTTTTTATACTTGTATTTTTCACTAATATAACTTCCTCTTTGATGTCAATGGAAAATGTGAGATTACTATGGACTATGTACATGCTAAAAATTCAATGTTTCCAAAAAATCTATAGAAATCTTAGAATGTCTATGAAATTTATCTTCAGAGTGGAAAATTTAGTTTCTCATATTATTTTCATACTTTCTACAACTTTAATTATACCATAGATTGTATAAGATGAAATCTCTACTCCATTAAGATTAGTTGGCCTTAATATTTCTATAGCTAACTTTTCCAACATCTCTTCCTCTTCCTTGATGTTTTTGTTAATATCCTCAACATATTTGAAAAATAATTGTATAAAAAATACACAATGTCTTTCCCTTTTTCACACATTCCCTTATATCCTTGATATTCTTGTCAATAACATTAACATCATTTTGAATGTTAGCACACATGTTGAGAAATTGATGGGAAATAAAATCCTACTCCTCCTTGGCCTTGGTATATTCTACAAGTAAAGTGTAATGAGCATCAAATTTACCAATTATAGTGTTTGAATTTTCAACTATATGGGTATGTGCAGGATCATGGTGTGCCAAAAAGTGGCAATGTGAAAAAAATAGAGTTTGAACACGTCTAAAAGTGCTTCAAAATCCGCTCTGACTTTTTTTCACCTATCCAAGTACCAAACCTGGAAAGTAAGGCCCAAGCATTATCGGATATCCGATATGAGATCGGATATTGGATCTCATATCGGATATCCGATATGAGATCCGATATCCGATATGAGATCGGATATCGGATCTCATATCGGATATCCGATATGAGATCCGATATCCGATATCGGCGGCATAAAAATTGGAGGGAAAAGGGACAAAAATTAGAGGGAAAAACAAATTTGTAAGTGATATAACTAATTTGAGTTATGAAATATGTAAAGATATAATATATAATCTATAAATATATAATATAATAACATAACTATTATATATAAAATAATATATAATCTATATATTATATAATAATATAATATAATATTATATATATATATATATATAACGTAATGTAAAGATATAATATATAATCTATTAATATATAATAATATATTATGTTATTATTATTATTATTATCTATAAATATAATATATATTATTATAATATATTATTATTATGTTTACTATATTTTTATTAAATATAATAACGTAATATATTATATATATGTTATTAATACATATTATTATTATTATCATATATAAATTATAATCTATAATATATTATTATTATTATTATCATATGTAAATTATAATATATAATATATTATGTTATTATTATTATAATCTATAAATTATATATATATATATGATTGTTATACTATATTATTATTATTTTTACTATATTATTTCTAGTGGAGTCATTTATATGGGTCAAAAGGGCTCACAGGATGACCTATGACCCCTTTCGACACATTCCATGATGACATATGTCCCTAAGGGATCCTAGGACCCCTAGGGACATATTAAAATAGTTTATAGGGGTCGAAGGGGGTCACAGGATGACCTATGAACCCTTTCGACATATTACAAGACGACATTTGTCCCTAGGGGTCCTAGGACCCTTAGGGACATATCAGAATCATTCATATGGGTCGAAGGGGGTCATAGGGTGACCAATGACCACCTTCAACACATTCCACGATGGCATATGTCCTTAGGGGTCCTAAGACCCCTAAGGACATATTAGAATCATTCATATGGGTCGAAGGGAATCATAGGGTGACATATGACCCCCTTCGACACATTCCACGATGACATATGTCCCTAAGGGTTCTAAGACCCCTAGGGACATAGTAGAATCTTTCATATGGTTTGAAGGGGGTCATAGGGTGAACTATGACCCCCTTCGACACATTACATGATGACATATGTCCCTAGGGGTCCTAGGACACCTAGGGACATATTAGAATGCTTCATATGGGTCAAAGGGGGTCATAGGTTGACCTATGACCCTCTTTGACCCATAAAATGATGACATATGTCTGTAGGGGTCCTAGGACCCCTAGGGACATATTAGAATCATTCTTATGGGTCAAAGGGGCTCATAGGGTGACCTATGACCCCCTTCAACCCATTAGATGACGACATATGTCCCTAGGGGTCCTAGGACCCTTAAGGACATATTAGAATCATTCTTATGGGTCAAAGGGGGTCATACGTTGATATATGACCCTCTTCGACACATTACATGACGACATATGTCCCTAAGGGTCCTAGGACACCTAGGGACATATTAGAATGCTTCATTTGGGTCAAACGGTGTCATAGGTTAACCTATGACCCCCTTCGACCCATTAAATGATGACATATATAGCTAGGGGTCCTAGGACCCCTAAGGACATATTACAATCATTCTTATGGGTCACAGGGGGTCATAGGTTGACCTCTAACCCCCTCTGACCCATTACATGACGACATATGTCCTTAGGGGTCCTAGGACCCCTAGGGACATATTAGAATGTTTCATATGGGTCAAAGGGGGTCATAGGTTGACCTATGACCCCCTTCGACCCATTAAATAACAACATATATCCCTAGGGGTCCTAGGACCCCTAGGGACATATTAGAATCTTCAACCCATTACATGACGACATATGTCCCCAGGGGTCCTAGGATCTCTAGGGACATATTAGAATCATTCATATGGGTTAAAGGGGGTCATAGATTGACCTATGACCCTGTTTGACCCGTTACATGATGACATATGTCCCCAGGGGTCCTAGGATCCCTCAAGACATATTAGAATCGTTCATATGGGTCAAAGGAGGTCATAGGTTTACCAATGACCCCCTTTGACCCATTAAATGACAACATATGTCCCTACCGATCTTAGGACCCCTAGGGACATATTAGAACTGTTCTTATGGATCAACAGGGGTCATAGGTTGACCTATGACCCCCTTCAACCCATTAAATGATGAAATTTGTCCCTAGGGGTGCTAGGACCCCTAAGGACATATTACAATCATTCTTATGGGTCAAAGGGGGTCATAGGTTGACCTATAACCCCCTTTGACCCATTACATGACTACATATGTCCCTAGGGGTCCTAAGACCCCTAGGGACATATTAGAATCCTTCTAATCGGTCAAAGGGAGTCATAGGGTGACCTATGACCCCCTTCGACCCATTACCTGACGACATATGTCCATAGGGGTCCTAGGACCCCTAGGGACATATTAGAATACTTCATATGGGTCAAAGCGGGTCATAGGTTGACCTATGACCCTCTTCAACCCATCAAATGATGACATATCTCCCTAGGGGTCCTAGGACCCCTAGGGACATATTAGAATCATTTTTATGGCTCAAAGGAGGTCACAGATTAACCTCTAACACCCTTCGACATATTACATGACGACGTATGTCCCTAGGGGTCCTAAGACCCCTAGGAACATATTAGATTCGTTCATATGGGTCAAAGGGGGTCATAGGTTGACCTATGACCCCCTTCGAACCATTAAATGATGACATATGTCCCTAGGGGTCCTAGGAGCCCTAGGGACATATTAGAATCATTCTTATGAGTCAAAGGGGGTCATAGGTTGACCTATGACCCCCTTTAACCAATTACATGATGACATATTTTCCTAGGGGTCCTAGGACCCCTACGAATGTCTTAGAATTGTTCACGACCCATTACATGATGACATAGTCCCTAGAGGTCCTAGGACCCCTAAGGACATATTAGAATCTTTCATATGGGTCTAAGGGGGTCATAGGTTGACCTATGACCCCCTTCGACCCATTATATGACGAAATATGTCCCTAGGGGTCCTAGGACCCATAGGGACATATTAGAATCGTTCATATGGATCAAAGGGGGTCATAGGTTGACTTATGACCCCCTTTGACCCATTAAATGATGACATATGTTCTTAGGGGTCTTAGGACCCCTAGGGACATATTAGAATCATTCATATGGGTCAAAGGGAGTCATAGGTTGACCTATGACCACCTTCGACGCATTACATGATGACATATGTCCCTAGGGGTCCTAAGACCCTTAGGGACATATTAGAATGCTTCATATGGGTCAAATGGGGTCATATGATGACCTATGACCCCCTTTTACCCATTAAATGACAAGATATGTCCCTAGGGGTCCTAGGACCCCTAGGGACATATTAGAATTGTTCTTATGGGTCAAAGGGTGTCATAGGGTGACCTATGACCCCCTCAAACCATTACATGATGATATATGTCCTTAGGGATCCTAAGACCCTTACGAACATATTAGAATGCTTCATATGGATCAAAGGGGGTCATAGGTTGATCTATGACCCCCTCCGACCCATTAAATGATGACATATGTCCCTAGGGGTCCTAGGACCCCTAAGGAAATATTAGAATCGTTCTTATGGGTCAAAGGGGGTCATAGGTTGACCTATGACCCCCTTCGACCAATTACATGATGACATATGTCCCTAGGGGTCCTAAGACCCCCAAGGAGATATTAGAATCGTTCTTATGGGTCAAAGGGGGTCATAGGGTGACCTATGACCCCCATCAACCCATTAAATGATGACATATGTCCCTAAGGGTCCTAGGACACCTAGGGACATATTAGAATGCTTCATATGGGTCAAAGGGTGTCATAGGTTGACCTATGACCCCCTTTGACCCATTAAATGACGACATATATCCCTAGGGGTCCTAGGACCCCTAAGGACATATTAAAATCATTCTTATGGGTCAAAGGGGGTCATAGGTTGACCTATGACCACCTTCGACACATTACATGATGACATATGTCCCTAGGGGTCCTAAGACCCTTAGGGACATATTAGAATGCTTCATATGGGTCAAACGGGGTCATATGATGACCTATGACCCCATTTTACCCATTAAATGACAAGATATGTCCCTAGGGGTCCTAGGACCCCTAGGGACATATTAGAATTGTTCTTATGGGTCAAAGGGGGTCATAGGGTGACCTATGACCCCCTTTGAACCATTACATGACGACATATGTCCTTAGGGATCCTAGGACCCCTACGAACATATTAGAATGCTTCATATGGGTCAAAGGGGGTCATAAGTTGACCTATGACCCCTTTTGACCCATTAAATGATGACATATGTGCCTAGCGGTCCTAGGACCCCTAGGGACATATTAGAATCATTCTTATGGGTAAAAGGGGGTCATACGTTGTCCTATGACCCCCTTTGACCCTTTAAATGATGACATATGTCCCTAGTGGTCCTAGGACCCCTAGAGACATATTAGAATCATTCTTATGGGTTCAAGGGCGTCATACGTTGAACTATGACCCCTATGACCCCCTTCGACAGATTACATGATGACATATGTCCCTAGGTGTCCTAGGACCCCTAGGGATATATTAGAATTGTTCATATGGGTCAAATGGGGTCATAGTTTGACCTATGACCCCCTTCGACCCATTACATGATGACATATGTCCCTAGGGGTCCTACGATCTCTAGGGACATATTAGAATCGTTCATATAGATCAAAGTGGCTCATAGGTTGATTTATGACCCTCTTCGACCCATAAAAATGATTCTAATATCTTCCTAGGGGTCCTAGTACCCCTAAGAACATATGTCATCATTTAATAGGTCGAAGGGGATCATAGGTACCCCTATGGGCCCCTTTGACCCATAAGAACGATTCTAATATGTCCTTAGGGTTCCTAGGACCCCTTAGGGACATATGTCATCATGTAATGGATCGAAGGGGGTCATAGGTCAACCTATGACCCCCTTAGACCCATAAGAACGATTCTTATATGTCCCTACAGGTCTTAGGAACCCTAGGGATGTATGTCATCATGTAATTGGTCGAAGGGGGCGATAGGTCACCCTATGACTCCCTTTGACCCATATGAACGATTCTAATACGTCCTTAGGGGTCCTAGGATCCCTTGCTATATATGTCATCATTTAAGAGGTCGAAGGAGGTCATAGGTCAACCTATGACACCCTTTGACCCATATGAAGCATTCTAATATGTCCCTAGGTGTCTTAGGACCCCTAGGGACATATGTCATCAGGTAATGTGTCGAAGAGGGTCATAAGTCAACCTATGAGCCCCTTTGACCGATAAGGACATATGTCATCATCTAATGGGTCGAAGGGGGTCATAGGTCACCCTATGAGCCCTTTTGACTCATAAGAACGATTCTAATATGTCCCTAGGGGTCCTAGGACCCCTAGGGACATATGTGGTCATGTAATTGGTCGAAGGGGGTCATAGGTCAACCTATGACCCCCTTTGACCCATAAGAACGATTCTAATATGTCTTTGGGAGTCCTAGGACCCCTAGGAACATATGTTATCATTTAATGGGTCGAAGAGGATCATAGGTCAACCTATGACCGCCTTTGACCCATAAGAATGATTGCAATATGTCCCTAGGTGTCTTGGGACTCCTATGTACATATGTCATCATTTAATGTGTTGAAGGGTGTCATAGGTAAACTTATGACACCCTTTGATCCATATGATGCATTCTTACATGTTCTTAGGGGTCCTAGGACCCCTAGGGACATATGTAATCATGTAATGTGTCGAAGTGGGTCAATTGTCAACCTATGACCTCCTTTGACCCATAAGAACAATTCTAATATGTCCCTAGGGTTTCGAGGACCCCTAGAGACATATGTCATCATGTAATGTGTTGAAGTGGATCATAGGTCAACCTATGACCACCTTTGACCCGTAAGAATGATTCTAATATGTCCCTAGGGGTCCTAGGACCTCTAGGGACATATGTCATTATGTAATGGGTCGAAGGGGATTATAAGTCAACCTATGACCCCCTTCGACTCATATGAATGATTCTAATATGTCCCTAGGGGTTCTAGGACCCCTAGGGACATATGTCATCATGTAATGGGTCGAAGTAGGTCATAGGTCAACCTATGATGCCCTTTGACCCATATGAATGATTCTAATATGTCCCTAGGGGTCCTAGGACCCCTAGGGACATATGTCATCATTTAATGGTTCGAAGGGGGTCATATGTCAACCTATGACCCCCTTTGATCCATAAGAATGATTCTAATATGTCTCTAGGGGTCCTAGGACCCCTTTGGACATCTGTCGTCACGTAATGCGTTGAAGGGGGTCATAGGTCAACCTATCACCCCCTTTGACCCATAAGAAGCATTCTAATATGTCCCTAAGGGGTTGTATGACTCCTAGGGACATATGTCATCATGTAATGGGTCAAAGGGAGTCATAGGTCAACCTATGACCCCCTTAGACCTCTAAGAATGATTCTAATATGTCCCTAGGGTTTCGAGTACCCTTAAGGACATATGTCATCATGTAATGGGTCGAAGTTGGTCATTGACCTATGACCACCTTTGACCCATAAGAATGATTTTAATATTTCCTTAGGGGTCTTAGGACCCCTAGGGACACATGTCATCATGTAATGACTTATGACCCCCTTTGTCCCATAAGTACGATTCTCATATGTCCCTAGGGGTCGTAGGACCCCTAGGGACAAATGTTGTCATTTAATGGGTCGAAGGGGATCATAGGTCAACCTATGACCCCCTTTGACCCATATGAATGATTCTAATATCTCCCTAGGGGTCCTAGGACCCATAGGGACATATATTGACATGTAATGTGTCGAAAGGGGTCATATATCAACCTATGACACCCTTTGACCCATAAGAACGATTCTCATATGTCCCTAGGGGTCCTAAGGACATATCTCATCATGTAATGGTTCAAAGGAGGTCATAGGTCAACCTATGACCCCCTTTGACCCATATGAACAATTCTAATATGTCCTTAGGGGTCCTAGGACCCCTAGGGACATATGTCATCATTTAATGGGTCGAAGGGGGTCATAGGTCAACCTATGACTTCCTTTGACCCAAATGAACAATTCTAATATGTCCCTAGGGGTCCTAGGAGCCCTAGTGATATATGTCATCATTTAATGGATCAAATAGGCTCATAAGTCAACTTATGACCCCCTTTTACCCATATGAACAATTCTAATATGTCCCTAGGTGTCCTATGACCCGTAGGGACATATGTCATCATGTATTAGGTCAAAGAGGGTCATAGGTTGACCTATGACCCCATTTGACCCATAAGAATGATTCTAATATGTCCCTAGGGGTCCTAGGACCCTAGGGACATATGTCATCATGTAATGGGTTGAAGGGTGCCATAGGTCACCCTATGACCCCCTTTGACCCATAAGAACGATTCTAATATGTCCCTAGGGGTCCTAGGACCCCTAGGGATATATGTCATCATGTAAAGGGTCAAAGGGGGTCATAGGTCAACCTATGACTCCCTTTAACCCATAAGAATGATTCTAATATGTCCCTAGGGTTCCTATGACCCCTTTGGACATATGTCATTATGTAATTTGTCGAAGGGGGTCATAGGTCAACCTATGACCCCCTTTGACCCATAAGAAGCATTCTAATATGTCCCTAGGGGTCCTAGGACATCTAGGGACATTTGTCATCATGTAATGGGTCAAAGGGGGTCATAGGTCAACCTATGACCCCCTTTGACCCATATGAACAATTGTAATATGTCCCTAGGTTTCTTATGACCCATAGGGACATATGTCATCATGTAATGGGTCAAAGGGGGTCATAGGTTGACCTATGACCCTATTTGACCCATAAAAATGATTCTAATATGTCTCTAGAGGTCCTAGCACCCCTAGAGACATATGTCATCATGTAATGGGTTGAAAGGTGTCATAGGTCACCCTATGACCACCTTTGACCCTTAAGAACGATTCTAATATTTCCCTAGGGGTCCTAGGACTCCTAGGGACATATGTCATCATGTAATGCATTGAAGGGGGTCATAAGTCAACCTATGATCCCCTTTGACCCATAAGAACGATTCTCATATGTCCCTAGGGGTCGTAGGGACATATGTCATCATGTAATGGGTCAAAGGGGGTCATAGGTCAATCTATGACCCCCTTTGACCCATATGAACAATTCTAATATGTCCCTAGTGGTCCTAAGACCCCTAGAGACATATGTCATCATCTAATGGGTCGAAGGGGATCATTGGTCAACCTATGACCACCTTCGACCCATATGAACGATTCTAATATGTCCCTAGAGGACCTAGGACTCTTAAGGGCATATGCCGTCATGTAATGTGTTGAATGGGGTCATAGGTCAACCTATGACCCCTTTTGACCTATAAAAATTATTCTCATATATCCCTAGGGGTCCTCAGGACATATGTTGTCATGTAATGAGTCAAAGGGGGTCATAGGTCAACCTATGACCTCCTTTGACCCATATGAACAATTATAATATGTCCCTAGGCATCTTAGGACCCTTAGGGAAATATGTCATCATTTAATGGGTTGAAGGGGGTCATAGGTCAGCCTATGACTCCCTTTGATCCATATGAACAATTCTAATATATCTCTATGGGTCCTAGGACTCCTAGGGACATATGCCATCATTTAATGAGTTGAAGAGGTTCATAGGTCAACCTATGATCTCCTTTGATCCATATGAATAATTCTAATATGTCTCTACGGGTCCTAGAACCCCTAGGGATATATGTCATCGTTTAATGGGTCGAAGGGGGTCCTAGGTCACCCTATGACCTCCTTTGACCCATATGAACGATTCTAATATGTCCCTAGGGGTCTTAGGAACCCTAGGGACAAATGTCTTCATGTAATGGGTCGAAGGGTGTCATAGGTCAACCTATGACCCCCTTTGACCCATATGAACAATTCTAATATGTCCCTAGGGGTCCCAAGACCCCTAGGGACATATGTCATCATGTAATGTGTCGAAGGGGGTCATAGGTCAACCTATGACCCCCTTCGACCCATAAGAATGATTCTAATATGTCCCTAGAGGTCTTAGGACCTCTAGGGACATATGTCATTATGTAATGGGTCGAAGGGGATCATAAGTCAACCTATGAGCCCCTTCAACCCATATGAATGATTCTAATATGTCCCTAGGGGTGCTAGGACCCTTAGGGACATATGTCGTCATGTAATGGGTCAAAGGGGGTCATAGGTCAACCTATGATGCCCTTTGACCCATATGGACGATTCTAATATGTCCCTAGGGGTCCTAGGACCCCTAGGGACATATGTCATCATTTAATGGGTCGAAGGGGATCATAGGTCAACCTATGACCCCCTTTGACCCATAAGAACGATTCTAATATGTCCCTAAGGGTCCTAGACCCCTAGGGACATATGTCATCATTTAATGGGTTGAATGAGGTCATAGGTCAACCTATGACCCCCTTTGACCCATAAGAACGATTTTAATATGTCCTTAGGACCCCTAGGGACATATGTCGTAATGTAATGCATCGAAAGGGTTCATAGGTCAACCTATGACCTTCTTCGACTCATAAGAACGATTCTAATATGTCACTAGGGTTCCTAGGACCCCTAGGGACATATGTTGTTATGTAATGGGTCGAAGGGGGTCATAGGTCAACCTATGACCCCCTTTGACTCATATATATTAATAATATACATATATATTAATAACATACATATTAATATAATAATATATATTAATCACACACACACACACACACACACACACACACATATATATATATATATATATATATCTATATATATATGGTTATTATATTTAATAAAAATATTACGTTATTATATATATTAATAACATACTTATATATATATATATATATATATATTACGTTATTATCTTTAGTAAAAATAATAATAATATAAATTATATTTATAGATTATAATGAGAATAACATAATATATTATTATATATTAATATATTATATGTTATATCTTTACATTACGTTATTATATATATATATATATATATATATATATATATATATATATATATATATATATATATATATATATAAAATATTATAATACATATTTACATAGTAATATAAAAAAAAAAATTATAAATTATAAGCTATAAAAATTATTTTATAATATATATTACGTTATTATATATATTAATAACACACACACACACACACACACACACATATATAACTTTATTATATTTAATAAAAATATTACGTTATTATATTTAGTAAAAATAATAATAATATAAATTATATTTATAGATTATAATGAGAATAACATAATATATTATTATATATTAATATATTATATGTTATATCTTTACATTACGTTATTATATATATATATATATATATATATACATAGTAATATAACAAAAATAATTTATAAATCATAAGCTATAAGTCTTAAATCCGGTTTTCCCTCCAAAATGGGTTGGGATTTCAAATTTCTCACCAAAATTCACTTAGCCATATGGGATATCCGATTTCAAATCTGATATCTGATTTCAAATCCGATATCCGATTAGGCTTGGTATTTACCAAGCCTACCTGGTCAACCCAAAAGACGTGTTTCAAGAGGGTTTTAGTGATACTCAGACTTCGAGTAGTCGTCTGACAATGTTATTTTGATTGAAATTGAATGAAATGAAAAGGGTTTTTTAATATCGCTCTGAAGATTCCATCAATATAATTTCTGTCAAATTCTGAGATCGATAACTATTTATTAGTTAATTATCAATGAAGATTATTGTAAAGTGCTGATTGACATACTGATTGAAAAAAAATTATAATTTTCAAACAGTATAACATTTTTTAAATCTAAAAGTTGCGTCACATTCTATGCTTCGCCTAGTATAAGAAAAAATAAAATATAATTAAATTTGGTAAAATTTTTTATTAATTAAGGTGGTCAGACACGAGACTTTTTTTTTCGAAAAAGTTTTGGTAAAAAATTCATATTTAATTATTTATTTGGAATAAAAATACCAAAAAATATGCGTCACATCCGGGCATGAGTCTACTTTTCATATCTATAATTATATTAAAAAAATATTATCATTTGATTTTGATTAAGGTGGTCAGACATACACCTACTTTTTATTTTTGCCCTGAAATTTTTGTAGTACTGCATTAAAATTCAACCTTTTAACCAATCAATTATTTTTTTCTCCTGATAAGGCCTAGTAGTTTAGAAACTACATTCAATTTCTTACAGATTATTTTGTTACAACTTTTTGATATAAAGTCCATAACCACTTTAAAATTATGTGTCAAGTTGACATAACCCTGATTTTATGATTTTTCACTGCCACTTAATGCCATAGTTTGGTACACCATGATCTTGCACATACCCATATTATGACCTTCAAAAGATCTCTAAATATGCAAGGTTTTTTTAAATCTATCCAATGCTTGACTCAATATATTTGCATGCTTCTCTAACTTTTTCCCATATTCCTCTTTAGCATTAAAAAATTCTGTTAGTGATATTTCTATTGATGCATCTTCATCAAAATCATCTTTATCCATACTCAAAATCTGATGACTTATATTGCTTTCCAACAATGATTGGAATGATGAAGTAGGTGTAGTTATAATAGTCTCAATTACCTTTTCCATTATGTATGATGACGCTACAATATTTTCTTGTGCTATTGTGACTTGTTCTAAAGGTGTGGCCAATGAAATGTCACTTTATTTATCAACATATGCATCTATGATAGCTTCCTCCTCTTTCTCCTTATCTTTTTCATCTTCATCAATCTTCTTGGCCTCATTGGTTACCTCTTTTATTATGTCCTACATTTATTCATTTCTTACCAAATTGTCCATGAATGTGTATTAATCTTGTTATTTTTCCTCAAGTGTAGTGTCAAGAGTGAATGGAATACCTATCACCAATAAATCTAATTGTTTTACAATACCAAATAACTAGTTAACATATTATGCTTCCTCTTGTAGTAGGATTGATTCATCTTTGACTAAAATTCCAATTGATATGTGTGATGGTTCAATTATATGATCTTACCTCATACAAGTTTTATCTAATACTTCTATAATTTCCTTCTCAATTTCATTAGAAACTACCACATAAAGACCAACCATGATTTTGACTACCCTCATCATTGTTCTAGTTTTAGATATTTCGTTATCTAATATCTTCCTCATCTCATCAATTATGATAAATGTGAAAAGCTCTGATAGAGTCTTTTCTCTAATTATTTGATCCTCTTCTAATCCTAATTCCATCCTCAAATCAATTTTATCATAAATAATGTTAGGAATTCTCCCTTTTATTCACCATAGATCCATCTCACAATTATGTATGTAAATTGAAATATCAAGTTAAGCACATACATCCATAGCATATAAACAAATAAATATTCACACATATGACACAAGATATGATTACCTAGAAACCCTTGAATGAGAAGGAAAAATTGGGGTGCGAATGACACCCACAAATATTCACTACTCCAATTGTAAAGTGTATCCAATGAAGGTTACAATGTTTTATCATGAAACATGATCTAACTTGTAAAAGGTATACCCTGTTAAAGGCTTACAAGATTGTTAGATCTTACCCTGTCAAAGGATTTCAACACCCTGTTAGAAGTGTGCTTGGATAAAGGACTTAAAAATTACAATAAAGTAAGAACCCTATTAAAGGATTTACAATAACCTATTAAGATTACTCTGTTAAGAGATTAACAGATTCACCCATTAGAATGTCTCAACAATGATCCTTTGGTTAGCACTCAACTACTAGATAACATATCACCTCTTTTCATGTATCCTTGATCCTCTCTAATCAAATATATCTCTTCTATCATCTGATTCCTTTCCTTTATTCTCCTTTATCTAATTTTTCAATTCATAACTTATGATAACAATTCCTTAGTCACCATGAATGCTCTATTTGTGCATGCAAACTTCTCTCTACACTATTTTAATATTTTAGGGTTTACCTTCCTTAAGAAGATCTTGGTGACTTAAGGTTAGGTATGAATCAATGATTGTAATTCATCCATCTACTCACTCAATTCATCCCTTTGACTAATTGGTTGCATGTCCTACATAAGGATTCTCCATTAACACTTGTTCTTATCATCTAGGATTGTAAAATCATCCTTAAGTTGGCTCAAAAATAACTTACATAGATGTTTGTGCCATTACAAACTACTATGTCCAAAACTATATAACTCAACACTTGAAGTCTCTAATGCTCAGGATCAATTGTATCTTCAATATCATTACTCAGCCTCTGAATGATTCAACATCCATTGATCACTCAACATCTAAATTAGGGTATTTTTTAGTGGTGAATATTCATAATTTTACGAATTATAAAATTTTTTTGCTTGTAATTTGGCTAATAATTTAAGATTTAATGCAACCTAAATTGCCAAATTTTTATTAAATTTAGTTTTAAAATATTTAAAATCACTCAATGTTTATTTTATTAAAAAAATTAAACTCAAGATTTGCCACAATATTGAATATACAATTAGATTTCATTCACCTAAATATCATACATTATTGAAGAAATTAAAATTAATTTACCAATAATTATCATAATTTTTAGTTACTTTAGGGATATATTACCAATATTTAGTTTTCTCTATTGATTTAAAATATAATGCAATTATCCTCATAATTTCCATGAGATAAAACATGTTCAATTTTGATTGGTAATATTCCATAATGATTAGCAAACTTTCTATTATTATTGAGATTTGCCAATATTTTATATTCAAAAATTATGATTCCAAAATAATCGCCAATGTAAATAATATTTGAAATAAAAAATTGAGAAATTCGCCATTAAAAATAATTTAGTTTTTCAAAATAGTGAAAGATTTGCCAATAATTTATATCTTTTTTGGAAGGGGGTTTCTTAAAGTTTATCTTGATCTAAATCACTCTTGAAACACATGCTAACTGCTTGGAACTCGAGTGAATTGGCACTAACTATTTACTTAACATATACTATATATCTAGCTCGACATACACTATCTAACCTCTTATGCTCAACATGCATTACTTGCTCAACATGAACTAAGTACTTAACTTATAAATGACTTAATATATACAAAATTTCAAAAGACTTCAAAATTTTGCAAAACTTGTGACTTCTTAGTCATACCTCAAAATGTTATAACTCCCCCTAAGTTGATTGTACATTTCTAAATCTAAATTCAATACTCCTACTGAGTAAGTATGTTGAACTATTGTGCTCTATTCTGACTCTATTTCTAATTCCTATATCTGGTCTCCCCCAAAACTTATTTATTCTCTACTTGTGGGTCTTATTCAAAATTCTTATTACTCCCACTAAATTTCTTATTACTCCCCCTTTTTGACACTTATGTCATGGGTTGCACATCTATAGTGTGTTTATCCAAGAATGATTTGTGGACCTATAGTAGGTTAAGTGCACCAAGTTGTGGTTCCAAAAACACGACACACTTTTTATTTTAAATTTCACAAAGTGCATCCATGCTATAGCACACACGTGCTTTTTGAAACCATAAATTTATATATATGGGCTACAAACCCGTGGCCCATTTTATTGTTTTTTGTCTTTACATTGTTTCTCCTCAACAATGTGCACATGAATTGCAAACATTGAAGAATTTTGTCACTTGCCTCCTCAAAATGCCTCCTCATTGTCGAAGATCAAGATCAAGATCACATAGCATGTGTACTACTCTAGTTTTTGCACTGTTTTATATGTTTTTGCATTATTTTGTAAGTTTTTACATTGTTTTGTAGGTTTTTTCAGTTTTTCTTTAAATTTGTTTATTTATTTAGATTGCAATTGGTTTCTTATCAAGAAAAGTGAATAATGAATTTCCAAATCCCTAGTCAAATCAATAAAATCAAAATCAAAACCATCCACAATATCCAAATCAAAACCCTCCACAACAAGAACAAGAAATTTTGCAACCTCCACTGATTGGAAGACCTCCTCCTAGAACCCAAGACAACATAATGAATGAAATAGAAGGAGGAAAAAATGAATTAGAAGCACTCATTGGTAGGTTGAAAGCTTGTGGACAAGCCAATCTGATGATAACACAATTGTCATCCTCCCTTGAGTCCATTATGACCCATGTAGCTTTTTTTAGTGGTTAGTTGGATATTTGGCATGCTAAGAGGGATGAATAAAGAAGATATTATGCAAAGAAATTATCATATAAAGATGTAAAAAAAAAACAAAAAAACAAAAAGTAGCATTTGTGCATTTTTAAAAAAGCCTAGAGAACAAGACACTATTAAACATACAACTAAAAGGTTCCCCATCCATTGGTGCATACATGATGATATTAGAAATAACTTTTGGGATAGATGGTGGATGGTCTTTGTGATGCCCCTCCCTGCAATAATCACGAGGGTCCAATGTATTTCTTAAAGAAATTGTATTGTTTGTCCTTGGGGAGATCCCCAACTATTTTGATATATTAGAATCTCAGGGTAGAGGTGGGGGTTCATCATTTGAGAGGCCGAGGGCATGTCGTGATCCTAATGTAGTTAGGGTGCCCATTGTTAAGCCACAAGGTGAGCATGTGATTTGTGAAGGAACATGTAGAGACCAGCACTCTAGGGACTATCAATGCTTTGACACAGACCCTCATTCATTGCATCAGTCCATTAGTTGAGGAGGAGCCTTCTATGCATTGCGGTCACATGTGCACATAATGTGGGTCCTCATGCACATTTGGCAATCATGCTGGAGATAGTATGGATGATGGGCTAATCATTGATGAGTTCCTAAGTGACACATTTGGCATTGACACATAGGTAAATTAAAATTATAATAAACTAATTTAATCACATTTCGTATGTATAGTGAATGACTAATTAATTAGTATGTATTGATATTGTTCAAAATTTAGGGTAAGAGTGTTCATGGCCCTAGTACAGATTCTCAGGCCCCATTTTTCGTCTTGTCAACAAGTTGAGAGGTATGTATCAATTTAAATATTTAAATAAATACATATATTTATTAATTAATCATATTAAGGATTGAATTAAAATAATTATGCATGTGCATCAGTTCTCTACTAGACCACTCACATTCACAAGGGACTCTAAGCCTAGGCATGATACTAGCTTCATAGAGGTACATTTGTTTCATATTAATTTAATTCATTTGATTATATTTGTTTCATGTTTCATGTAAATTGTATTATAGGACATGTAGCCGTTGATGTCTAAGAATCCTCCTCATCTTCACTAGTCCATCAATCATGGAGTTGTTGCAGTGATGGCTAGTTCAGAGCCATTGACCTAGTTATGAAAGAATTTTCTTAGTTTTAGTTGTTTTTTATAATAGTTATTATCAAAATTTCAAATTTTATTTGTAATTGATTATATTGATTGAATTTTTGTAGGGCCTTATTACACCTAATCATCTGCGAGCCTTTGAGGTGGACGTACAGAGTGACTATTTGATGGTGGTAAGAAAATAATTAATTTTATGTGTACATATATTTGATTTCAATGTATAATAATTATTGATTCATATCTACTTTGTTTTTAGTAGCTCGAGTTAGAGAAGAGCCTAAACAAGAGGATGAGCAAGCATGTGAGGAAGACCCCAACATTCCTATTATCTCCCTCCACACAATGACTGAAGACCTCTAGGGATTTGTTTCCTTCCCTTCATGGGAAGGAGAAGATATAGTTGATAGACACACATGTATAGGAATTAGTGGACATATATGTTGGATTTTATGTTAGTGGACATATTCAATATACATTTGATGTATATATGAAATTTTATATTTGATGTATGACATATATTTGATGCATGACATTATTGGTTAATATATGATATGTTTGTTCATGTATTACATTATTGGTTATCATAATATATTTCTTGTTTTTCTTGTTTACATTTTAAGTACATTTCATGTATTTCATTTTAATATAAGTTGCATCCAAAATGACAATTGCATCCTCTTTGTTTCTTTCTATTGATTGTTCTTGTTCCTCTTCAAAAGACAATTATTCATTATTACTTTGCAATTTTCTTTGTTCACATAGTAGTTTTATTTTATCTCTTTTAATTGCCAAATCTCTTTCCCTCTCTTCCATTGTTTGAGTTTTTGGTTTCTTCCTTGGCATGATGATGATTTCTATATGTCAAATTATTGAAATGTCTAAATTATTTACGATTTGTAAATTACAAATCATTCAAATACATATACAAATTACAATTATTTCAGTGAATACACAATATATATTAAATATCTTGTCAAATTTCTAACCATTTCCAAATAACAATTCATTCAAACATACAAATTTGAATGAATTCACTATATATTAAACAATGTGTCAAATTATAATCAAATTTGTCTCTATATAATAATAAAGAATATTTAAAAAGGACTGCACTAACCTTTTCTATAGAAAGAATATTAAAAAAGCCTTCAAATAGTGTATCCAATGATTGAATATAGTGTTTGCTAACTTTCAACAACATGAAACCCATGTTTTTTGTCGAAACAACAAACAAAAAATAGAATATGGATCGATGTAAGGTATCCAAAATTTTTTTACAAGCATTTTTTGGTGTTTTCATATAATGTGTATGCACTATAGTAAATATGCATTATGTAAAAAATAATCTTTTCCTATCCCACCATCCCCCATCCCCTACTCTCACTCTCTCCCTCCCATCCCCTACTCTCTCTCTCTGCCACCCCCTACTCTCTCACACACACTCTCTCTCCCATCCCCTACTCTCTCTCTTACACACACTCTCATCCCCTACTCTCTCTCTAGCTCTCCCTCTCCCACTCTCTCTCCCACCATCCTCTCTCTCACTCTCTCTCTCTCTCTCTCTCTCTCTCACTCACTCACTCTCTCATCCCCCCACTCTATCTCACTCTCCCTCTCCTAGTCCCTCTCCCACTACCTACTCTCTCTCTCTCATCCCCTAATCTCTCTTGCTCTCCCTCTCCCATTACCTACTCTCTCTCACTCTCTCTCCTCTTCCTCTCCCACTCCCTCTACCATTGCCCACTCTCTCTCACACTCTCTCTCTTCTATCTCCTACTCTCTATCTCTCTCTTAGGCTACTCTCTCCTCTCCCATCACACTCCTATCCCCCTCACTCTCTCTCCTCTCCCATCCCCTACTGTCTCTCTCTCTCAAACTCCCATCCCCCAGCTCTTTCTCTCCCTCTCCCTCTCCCTCTTTCACTACCTACTCTCTCTCACTCTCTCTCCCATACCTTACTCTCTCATTCTCCCACCCCCTACTCTCTCTCACTTTCTCTCTCCAATCCCCTACTCTCTCCCCTTTTCCATCCCCTACTCTCTCTTATACACACTCCCATCCCCCTCTCTCTCACTCACTCCATCTCCCACTCCCTCTCCCACCACCTACTCTCTATCTTCTCCCATCCCCTACTCTCTCTCACACACTCCCATCCCTCCTCTCTCTCTCCATATCCCTCTCCCACTCCCTCTCCCACTACCTATTCTCTCTCCCTCTCTACTCTCTCTCACTCTCTCTATCTCCCATCCCATACTCTCTCATTCTCCCACCCCCTACTCTCTCTTTCACTCTCTCTCCCATCCCCTACTCTCTCTCTCCCACCCCCTACTCTCTCTCTCTCACACACTCCCACTCCCCCGCTCTCTATCTCACTCTCACTCTCCCATTTCCTACTCTCTCTCTGGATACTCTCTCTCCTCTCCCATCCCCTACTCTCTCTTTTTCATACACACTCCTATCCCCCCCTCTCTCTCCTCTCCCACCACCTACTCTCTATCTCACTCTCTCTCTCGCATCCCCTACTCTCTCTTAGGCAACTCTCTCTCACTCTCTCCTCTCCCATCCACTACTCTCTCTCTCTCTATTTATCTCCCTCTCCCACCACCTACTCTCTCTCACTCTCTCTCTCCCATCCCCTACTCTTTCTCACTCTCACTCTCTCATTCCCTCTACCACTACCTACTCTCTCTCCCTCTCTCTCCTCTCCCATCCCCTATACTCTCTCTCACATACACACTTCCATCCCTCCCCTCTCTCTCACTCTCCCTCTCCCACTACCTATTCTCTCTCTCTCTCTCTCTCCCATGCCCTACTCTCTCTCTTCCATCCCCTACTCTCTCTCCTCTACCATCCCTACTCTCTCTCTTACACATACTCCATCCCCACTCTCTCTCCCTCTCTCCCTCTCCCACTCCCTCTCCTGCTACCTACTCACACACACACACACTCTCTCTCTCTCTCCCATCCCCTACTCTGTCTCCTCTCCCATCCCCTACTCTCTCTCTTTCACACACATACTCTCGTCCCCCTCTCTCTCCCCTCTCCCATCCCCTACTTTGTCTCTTTCACACACACACTCCCATTCCCTACACTCTATCTCACACACTTCCATCCCTCCCCCTCTCTCTCTTGCTCTCCCTCTCCCACTTCCTACTCTCTCTCTCACTCTCTCTCTCATTCTCCCACCCCATGCTCTTTCTCACTCTCTCTCCCATCTCCTACTCTCTCTTTCTCCTCTTCCATCCTTGATCTCTCTCTTACACACACTCTCATCCCATCTCTCTCTCCCTCTCTCCCTCTCCCACTCCCTCTCCCACCACCTACTCTCTCTCTCACACTCTGTCTCCCATCCCCTACTCTTTCTCCCCCCTCTCCCATCACCTACTCTCTCCCTCACACACACACACACACACTCCCACCCCCTCTCTCTATTTCCCTCTCCCACTCCCTCTCCCATTGCCTTCTAATTCTCTCTCCCTCTCTACTCTCTCTATCTCCCATCCCCTACTCTCTCTCATTCTCCCACCCCCTACTCTCTCTCACTCTCTCTCCCATCTACCCCCTACTCTCTCACACACACACTCCCATCCTTCCCACTCTCTTTCTCTCTCTCTCTTTATATTACTTTTCCTCTCCCATCACTTACTCTCTCCTCTCACTCATGCACTCTCTCTCTCCCATCCCCTACTCTCTCTCACTACTTACTCTCTCTCTTCTATCCCCTACTCTCTTTCTCCCACCCCTTACTCTTTCTCACTCTCTCTCTCCCTCTCTACTCTCTCTCCCATCCCTTACTCTCACTCTCTCTCCCATCCCCTACTCTATCTTTATCATCCCTACTCTCTCTCACACACACTCTCATCCCCCTCTCTCCCTCTCCCACTCCCTTTCCCACTGCCTACTCTCTCACACACTCTCTCCCATCGCCTACTCTCACTCTCAAGCTACTCTCTCTCCTCTCCCATCCCCTATTCTCTCTCTCTCTCTCTCTCACACACACTCCCACCCCCTCTCTCTCTCCCTCTCTCTCATCTCCCATCCCCTACTCTCTCTCTCTCTCACACACACACCCATCCCCCCTCTCTTTCTCTCTCCCTCTCTCCCACTCCCTCTCCCACTACCTACTCTATCTCCCATCCCGTACTCTCTCTCTCCTTTCCCATCTCCTACTCTCTCTCCTCTCCCATCCCCTACTCTCTCTCTCTCTCTCACACTCCCATCTACCCTCTCTCTCCATCTCCCCTCCAACTCCCTCTCCCACAGCCTACTCTCTCTCTCCCTCTCTACTCTCTCACTCTCTATCTCTCATCCCCTACTCTCTCTCATTCTCCCACTCCCTACTCTCTCACTCTCTCTCCCATCCCCTACTCTCTCTCCAACCCCCTACTTTGTCTCTTACACACACTCTGATTCCCCCACTCTCTCTCTCCCTCTCTCTATCTCACTCTTCCTCTCCCACCACCTACTCTCTCTCACTCACACACTCTCTCTCCCATCCCATACTCTTGCTCCCACTGCCTACTCTCTCTCACTCCCGCTCCCATCCTCTATTCTCTCTCTTATTCTCTCTCTCCCCTCTGCCAACCCCTACTCTCTCTCTCTCACACACACTCCCATTCCCCCTCTCCTCACCTCTCTCTCTCTCTCACTCTCACTCTTCTACTCCCTCTCCAACTACCTACTCTCTCTCTCACTCTCTCTCCCCCATCCCCTACTCTCTCATTCTACCACCCCCTACTCTCTCACTCTCTCTCCCATCCCCTCTCTCTCACTCTCCCTTTCCCATTCCCTCTCCCACTACCTACTCTCTCTCACATCCCCTACTCTCTCAATCTCTCTCCCATCCCCTACTCTCTCTCTCTCCCATCTCCCATTTCTTACTCTCTCTTTCACATCCCCCACTCTCTCACACTCTCTCTCCCATCCTCTACTCTCTCTCTCTCTCTCCCACTCCCTACTCTCTCACTCTCACTCTCACTCTCCCTCTCTACTCTCTCTCCCATCCCCTACTCTCTCTACCACCCCCTACTCTCTCTCTCTCTCTCTCTCTCTCTCTCTCTCTCTCTCTCTCTCTCTCTCTCTCTCTCTCTCCCCCATCCCCTACTCTCTCCCTATCCCACCTCCTACTCTCTTCCCATCTTCTAATCTCTCTCATTCTCTACCCTCTCTACCTCTCTCCTTCCCTCACTATTGAAATTTAGGCTTCAAGAGTGTGTTTTCACTAAAGTGCATATGCATTCTATTAAGAATTAAATTTAAAAAAGCTTAAAATAATGTATACATGCTAGAGAGTGCACACACTATAGTGCACATATGCTACTTAAAGATTTTCATTCTACCAAGCCTAAGGCTTGTTTTTGGCTTGGGGATCCAACCCAAAGGTTTGAAGTCTTTAAACTAGTCTAAGACATGTTTTGTTGCAAACATACAAAAAATGATTGATTTTTCTTGTGTGCTCTCCTTCACATTTTCTCATGGTTGAGCATTGATAAAATCAGGTTACATGACATTGTAGGTCTCTGTGTTATCTATATAACCATATAATTTATTTTTATTTGAACTATTTCAAGCCTTTCAACTATAATTTATTTTGAATGTATGTCCATTTTCTGTTAAAAACCAACACGTACTAAATGGGTTGTAGATTTTAGCTCATTCATCAAATTTTGCAACAACTTAGTTTTGTAGAAACTAGACTCCATTCTACACACTTTGAAAAAAGAAGTTTTGATTTTATATTAGTTTTCAATCATTTCTAGGGGGAGTACATAGATATTTCACATTTTTTGGGATGTGTCCAATTAAATTTTTTTTTAAAAAATACACATTATAAAATTACCCAAAAAAATTGGGATAAAGTACATAGTGTTAGGTAACTGTTGACTATAGTGATTAAAGAAATTCAAAAAAAAAAAAAAAAATTAGGTGGGGCACACTTTGTACTATATTATGTTTTTTTGAATAAATAGTACCACTTTATATGGCCCTCTTTTTTGAGGATCTAAAACTAAACCATTTTGAAAAAAATTAGTAGGTTAGAAACTAGATTCAAAGGACTACTACTTTTATTTTTGTCATATCTTAAAATTTTGAGCATAACTATCTTTAAATGCTTGTCAAAGTTCAAAAATTGTTGATTTTAGAAAAATGGTGTCCAATTATAACCCCCTTTTGGCACCACAACTTGGTGCACTTACCCAGTGTTATCTTTAATGTTTCATCCTAGTTATCACATGCTACATACAAATGTTTATTTGTATGGCTAACTTGATAGCATGGTGAATTAAGCCTTCATGTGTAGAAATATGAGGATCTTTCTTCATCACTATTTCTACAAAGGCTAGTTCCTCATGTAATATCTTCATGTGAGGAGTTAATATAAATTGAATTCTTATTAGGGTAGCTCTAATATTTGCATCTTGGGCTTGCAAGACTACTAAGTGACCTTAGGTTGACAAAAAATTTCTAAAGTGTCTTTGAATTTGACTAGGAGATTTTTGTAGAATTGTACCTATTTTCTTCATATCTCCCTCTAGATTGTCAATATGTGACTACACTTCTTGTGTGAATAGATTTGTATCACAAAACTTGGTGTAAAGAGAGAAAATATTCTCTAATACCTTCTTTACACTATCAATTTTGGTTGCTAGCTCAACCTAACTAAGTGCAATGGTACTTGATATCTTTTCATTGACCTTTCCTTGAAACTTCTTCTCAGACCATTCAACTAATTTAACATTTGTATCTAGGTCTTCATCACTAATATTCTTAACAATATTTTCCAACTACTCATTAATTGGCATGTCTTCTTTAGGTATAGGGAGGTTAAATGCATCAATAAATATATCTCTAATGTCATGCAATGATTTTTTTTACCTATGCTCTCTTATGAGTAGTTCTTAGTGTTTCTTCCTTGCGAGAGCATCCTAAAGTATGGTCATATATTCAATGATCATTGCTTCAAGATCAAACTTTGGTAGTTCAATCACCTCATCCAAGTTGATATTACCATATGATGTAACCTCATCAACCTTGGATGTACTAAGACTAGGTCTTGACAAATGCAGTGGTGTAGTTTCTACACTCGGTCTTTGAAATGCTTGACTAAGAAAAGGAGTAGTAGTTTCTAGTAGGGTAACCAGTATTTTTATTGCTAATTGTTCCTCTAGCTTTGTACTCAAGACTAAAACTTTAGTCCTATCCTTCTTCTTATCTTGTGTCCTTGTTTCACATTGTGTTTGTGTTGTAGGTGCAGGATTGGCTTCCTAACATTTTTGGATTGGTGTCTCATCTTCCTCATTTTTCTCATCTTTCTCATCCTTATCATTTTTCTCATTCTTCTCATCTATCTCTTCTTTCTCATATGCTAAAATTTTGTCCACTAAAATATTTTGCACCATTGTACTAGCATTCATCTTTGGTACACTACAATAGGCATTATAGGTTGTATACTATATATTAAGGGGGGACAATAGATATTTCTTGTGTTTTCTCCTCTGTAGATGCCATTTTTACCTTCTCAATCTCATCCACACTCACCAATATAAGGTGACTACATAATTTTTCCTTAGTGGTAGTTTATCAGTATCGGTTTCATGTCCTCCTCTATTAGAGGATTTATGTTCTAACTAGTTTAATTAGAAAAATACTTTATCTTTATTGTTTCTATTTGAGGATCAAATTTTTCCTCTCCATGAGGTGGACTGGTAGTTGGCATATGTACCTTTGGTACATTCTATTCTTCTTGTTGCTCTTCCTCAATTATTACCTCAGTCACTACTTCTTTCATTATTCCTTCCTCATGTCCTTCCTCAACTAATTCTTCCTCAAATTTTCCCTCACCCACTTTAACAATCATTTGTGCAGTTGCCTTTGGTGTTGTCAAACCATATATTGTTTTCCATAGTTGGGTGGTCTTCTAGAAAACACCCTCAATATTATTCTATAATATGCTAAATGCCCTATATTTTGGAGCAAATATCCCTTTATATTTGTTAATGGCCTTTAACATTATATCCTTATCCAATTCTAGCATCACACTTGCCAATATAGTCCCTTTGATTTTCCTTTTTGTATTGAGACTAAACTGCCATTTTTGCTCAACTCTATCATATAGACTTTTTGGTAAAGAGTTGGCAATCTCAATTGGAGTTTTCTTGAATGCTTCCATCATGGCATATATAGAATCTTCTACCAAAATCATCTCTAACTTCCCAAGTTTATCAAACTCAACATGTGTGAAGCCTGATAGATCAACATTACTCTTGATATTTTCACATACATTGTCCAAATCAGAAGAAGAATTGTGACTTACCACTTTGAATTGCTTGTTGTCATCTGATTCTATTCTCTCCTCATTTGATTTAGCTGGGGCAATATACTTTCTTCTTTTATTCTTTTCAAGTTTATCCTCATTTGTGGTTGTACTAGCCCTCTTTCCTTTAGGCTTCTCAGTTTCCTAAACCTTCTTAGTATTAGCTCTTGTGCTAGCCCAGGTAACAGGAATTGCATGCTTTTTTTGTGAGGGTTTCACAACCTTCTTGCATTTGGTGTCTACTATTTTTCTATCTTTCTTTTTTCTTCTTCTTAGTAGCAATAGGTGCTTTATTGGCTTCTTCTCCCTTGGCACCTTCATCAAAATCTACTTCCTCTTCACCTTGTTCATCACCTTGGCCTTGTGTAGTAGCCAATGGTGCTTGAGTAGGTGTTTCATCTTCATCATTTCTAGTTTCTTCTTCCTCTTCATCTTCTTGTGCCCCTTCACCAAATTTTTCTTTGAGCTTCTTTATAAATTTTTTCTTCTTCCTCATTAAAAATATTGTCTTCAAATCCATTATCATTTTAGATTTTTCTACTTCATAGTTTCCAAATTCTATAGCTTTCTTATCCACTTCCTCTATAAGAAAAGTAGTGATGGTTGTAGATGCCTCATCAACATTGATTTCATAAGGAAGAGTCCTTAGCCATCTCACCCTTGGAATAGTTTCTTGAAGATAAGTAGAACCAACATCAACTAGAAAAAAAGCATCATTGTAATGTTTTTCTACTAGAGACAGTAGTATTCATATTCTTTCTCTCATTGAATTCTTAAAATCTTCGAAGTAGCTAGTCATTATAGACTCAAAATTCTCCAAGTTGCTCAATGTATTCACTTATCTATAGTACAATAAACCTATTGGACTTCTAAGAAACTTTTCTAAAAGAAGGAAATGTATTCTACACATAGAAAAATATACAAACAAGTATTGAACCAAGTTTACACTATGCACTCTTTGTTTTCCTTATGACTCCCAAGTTTTCTAATAACTGCCAGAATTGTAACTGAGCAAGGTCATAAGAAGGATCCTTATTAACTATCTTAGAGCCTAAGCCAATAGCTATACATGGTGCACTATTCAATTTGTTGGATTAAAAGAAATTTGTGAGCTATGCTTTTCACTAGAAATGCAATTAGGGGATAAGTAATTGTATCAATTGGCACTCCTCTCTTCTTCCATACTACCCTATGTTCCTTTTAATTGCCTCCTTTATATCAATTATCATAGTCTTAGGTTTATCTAGGGTAGGATACCATGTTACCTCTAAACAATCTTCTTGGTGATTTTAATAAGGTCATCTTATAACACATAGAATTATCATGTATTCTACTCAAAACTATTTTGATCCATTCTATCTTGGAAATGTTAGGGAAATCTAGGGCATGAGTTATCCCTTTTCTCTCTATAACTTTGTTTTCTTCCTTCAACACACCATTTTTACATAATTTTGCATATAGGTATCTGATTTCCATATCTCCTATGCTTCTTACCTTACAAGTGTAGCAACACCTTACATCCTATATCATCAAGATTTATGGTGGTATCATAAATAGTGCACTAGACGGGTCTTTTTTATATGCAATATCAAGAATTTCCCTAAAATTCAGTTGAGTAACAACATTGCTAATTAATTTCACATTTAAAACTTCCTTCCCTTCCTTAACTATAGTAGTAGAAGAGCTAGATGTCATAACATATGCCTATGGTTTTCAAAAATTCAAACAACATAGCTTAACAAATGATAAATACCTTTGAAATATAATGATTGGTAGTGAGTAGTGGTTGAATCTAGTCTTCAAATTCTTGAATCAATTTCTTCAATTCACCTTATGCTTGTTGTGCTCCCTTCAAATTCAAATGATCACAAATGAGTTGAAAATTGACCATATAGCCTTTAAAACTTCACAATAAATACTTAGTGCTTACACAATTGTAAGCTTGACTCCAATAGTAATTTTGACTTACTTGACTTCCATGCAATTCTATCATGTTTGACAATCGCAGTGAGCTTGACCAACTCTATCACCTTTGATAGCTCAGCATTAACTAACATTTTCACTCAATAGCTATAGTGAAACTTTTCATGCTCGGTAGCAATATGAGAACGAAAAAACTTATAGAAATCTTCTAGGTCCTAATCAACACTTTCCATCTTTCTTCATGCATATATAATCTTTTTAGATATTGAATCCTTGGAACTAATGTGTAGTATATCATTTGAATATCAGTCCCACACATACCTCTTGATTTCCAAATTGGGGGTGACATGATCACCTAATTCATTGTATGGTGTGATCCCATCTAAACTTGATGTAATATAATCTTCCTTCTTCTTCCATGTTTTGCTCATTTTCACTTTGACTTATTCAACATCAACCTTTCCTTTGTCTTTGTTGAATTTACTACTAGGTGCCTTTGATCTTGTTGGACAATGTCTTCTTATGTGACCAATCCTAAAGCAACTAAAACATGTAGTATGACTTAATCATCTACTGTAATCACTTTTGAAATGTGTTCTTATGAAATTCTTAGGAAAATTTCCATACTCTTGATAATACTAACAATTATACCTAGTATTGTAATCCCAATTATAAGAGTTACCATTATGATTTACCTTTGCCTACTTGTTTGATGACCATTTGGGCTTAGATCTACACTCATATGCTCTAAATACATACTTCTAATAGTTATACCAATATCCTTCAAATCTTTGTTGCTCATGGTCCTTGTTCTCCATTCATGTGCATGATGTCCTTGCTTGTTTCACTTGTGGTAGTGACATACAAATTTCTACTTAGGATTATGATTTGTAGTCTTTCTTCTGTAAACATTATTTGTATGTCCTAGCTTTCCACAATTATGACAAGTAGGCTTGGAGATCTTACATTATTTACTTCCTTGTTTACCACTTTTAGACATTTCTCTTTCTTCACTACTGGTGTAACCTAATCCAATAGTATCATCATTTGAGCTAGGAGACCTCATCAATCTTTTAAAGTACTTGATGGCTTCACTTGGTTTGTTGAAAATTTTAGAAAATTTTCTTTCTCTCCTTAGATCATTACTCAATTGTTCACTCTATAATTTAAGGGTTGTGATCACAATATCTTTACCATTCAATTCATAATTAGCAGTCATGGCTTGATTCATTGTGTCTAATTGCATGCTAGTTACCCTTTTCACTTCTAATGTCTTCTCTTCCAATATATTGGTCAGTATCCTTTTGTCATCTTCAATCATTCCTTTGTCTTCTTCATCTTTATTTTTCTACTCAATCACTTTAGAAAAGAATTTTGATTGGAGTTCTTGTTCTATCTTTATATTTTTGACCTCTTCAATTGGGGTTCCATTCTCTTCCATCAAATTTTCAACTACTGCATCAAATTCACTTGAGTTTCCTTCTACAAATAGTTCAATAGTGTCAATCTCTTTTTAGTGTGTGTCATTCTCTTCAATAGCTATCTCTTTCCTTCTCTTGATTGAACACTTTAGATCATTTCTCACTTCATTTAGGTGATGTAGAGAAAGTTGTGTTTTAATCACTTAATTCTCAATAGTATTTCCCAACTTGTAGACTTCCATTTTCAAGATCTTTCCTCAAAGCTACAAAGCTTTCCTTTCTGGAGAACTATGCTATCATACAAATTATTAGAAGTACAATAGGAAAAGTAATTTTTGAGAGTGGAGGGGTGAATCATAACTTCAAAACCTATACCATAAATTCATTCACCAAGAATCAATCTCACAATTGTGCCTATAAACTAGGATATCAAATTATGCACATACATCCATAGCATGTAAACAAATAAACATTGACACATATGACACAAGATATGATTGCCCAGAAACCCTCCAATGAGAAGGTAAAAATTGGGTGGGGATAACACCCAAAAATATTCACTATTACAATTATAAAGTGTATCCAATGAAGGTTACAATGTTTGATCATGAAACATGATCTACCCTATGAAAGGTTTGCCCTGTTAAAGGCTTACAAGATTGTTAGATCTTACCTTGTTAAAGAATTTCAACACCCCATTAGAAATATGTTTGGTTAAAGGACTTAAAACCTACAATGAAGTAAGCACACTATTAAAGGATTTAAAATAGCTTGTTAAGACAACCTTGTTAAGAGATTTAACCAATTCACGTATTAGAATATCTTTGCAATGATCCTATAGTTAGCACTCTGCTGGTAGATAATAGACCACCTCTTTGGATGTATCCTTGATCCTCTCTCATCAAATATATCTATTTTGTCCTCTAATTCCTTTCCTTTATTCTCCTTTAACTAATTCTACAATTCACAACTTATGATCATAATTCCATAGTCACCATGAATGTTATGTTTGCACATGTAAACTTCCCTTTACACTCTTTTAATGTTTTAGGATTTTCCTTAAGAAGATCTAGGTGACTTATGGTTAGGTATGAATCAATGGTTGTAATTCATCCATCTAACCACTCAATTCATCCCTTTAACTAATTGGCTTCATGTACTGCATAGGGATTCTCCATTAAGATTTGATCTTATCATCTAGGATTGCAAAACAATCCCTAAGTTGGCTCAAAAAGGTTTGCATAGATGTTTGTTCCATTACAAACAACTATGTCCAAAATAGTATAACTTGGCACTTGAAGTCTCTGATGCTTGGCATCAACTATATCTTCAATATTGTTACTCAACTTATGAATGACTTAGCATCCATTGATCACTTAGCATCTAAATCACTTGACACATATTGACTACTTAGCACTTTAGTGACTTGGCACTAACTATTTTCTTTTCATATACTATATATCTTGCTTGGCATACACTATCTAACCTCTTATGCTTGGCATGCATTACTTTCTTAGCACGAACTAAGTACTTAATTTATAAATGAGTTAAGTGTATCATCACTCATGTACATGACCAAAAACAATATGAGATTAATACAAAATATGTGATATATTACATCTTAATCCAATCTAATTTTCCCTCATTCTAATTCTTGTTGTGATCTTTAAATAGGTCTTCCACTTCTTCCTTTCCTCTTCAATATTAATTATTTTGGCATTTTTTTTCTTTTTATGCAATTATTGTTGGCTCCTCTAATTTCTCTATTTTTTACCTTTATTAGACTTCTTTTTCTATGTGACCATAGAAATCACTTATATTAATAAATCATTAGTTCATAGTATAAAATGCTAGTGGGAACTAACAATTTATGCCCAAATTTATGGTGATCATCCAAAAATCTATAGAAACTTCCATGGACATAGATTTATATTCTATAATACCTTTCACACTTCATTCTAAGCATGCATACCTTTGTATTCTAATTTTGGGTTCTGATGATTTACTAGTGAAGTGCTCCTTCTAAGAAAATAATGTATATTTGGACTAAAGATGGTGGTTTAGTTCTTGGAATTGTTTCCCCTTTGTTCTTTGTACCTACCTACTCTTTTTCTTTCCATACGTTTCTACTAATTGGTTGAATTATAGTAGGAAAGGTAAACTTCTAGGGGGGGGAGGGGGTGAATTAGTAGTTTAAACTTTGACCCATAAAACATTCACCACACATACATCTCATACATTCAATGAGTAAACTAACATACCATGTAAAAAATGTACATCTAAATCATGTAAACAAGTAAGAATTTGCACATATATGACACTAGATATGATTACCTATGAGAAGGTAAAATCAGGGTGGGGATGACACCCACAAATCTTCATTACTATAGTAATAAAGTATATCCAATGAAGGTTACAATGTTTGATCATGAGATGTGATCTACCTTGTGAATGGTCAACTCTATCAAAGGCTTACAAAGAGTTTTAGGTCTTACCCTGTTAAAGTATTTCAACACCCTATTAAAAGTGTGCCTTGTTAAAGGACTTTAACTCACAATAAAGAAAGCATCTTGTTATAGGATTTCAATACAACATACTAGGACTACTTTGTTAAGATATTTAAGTAATTCACCTATTAGAATGGCTTAGCATTGATCCTAGGGTTAGCACTTTGTTTCTTGGTGACAAATCACCTCTAAACTGATGTATTCTTGATCCTCTTGATAAGATGTCTCTCTACTACTCACTATTCCCTTCCTCTGTTATCCTTTAACTAATTCTTCAGTGCAATTTTAGTTCACAATATACTTTGCTTTTACATTAAAACTTCTCTCTTTTCTCCTTCGACTCACGTATAAGAAGTTTAGGGATTGTCCTCCTTAAGAAGACCTAGGTGACTTAGGGTTAGGTATGAATCAATGGTTGCGATTCATCCATTTTTTTTGCCTAAACCTTCCATTTACCTAATTGGATACATGTAATGCATAGAGATTCCAACTTGAGATTCATCCTTATCACAAAAATATCATAATTAAATTTTTAAGTTGGTTCAAAAATGGCTTATATAGTAGTTTGTGCTAAAAAAAACAACTATGAAAAAACTATGTTACTTGGCATCTAAAGTCTCTATTTCTTAGCATATACTAATTTCTATACTATGACTCAGCATGCATTGCTTACTCATCTTCTATATCACTTGACATACACTATCTACTCAACACTTGAATGACTTGACACATGAGTGACTCAGAACTCACTATGGACTCAACATGCTCTATCTTATACATGTGCTAGACATGAACTAAGTAAATGAATTAAGTGTATAGATAATCACTAGTCAAAACCAATCTAAGATCAAAACTCTCTCCCTTTAACATGAGTGTCAAAAATACTTGGTCATGCATTAATACTATTATGTTTACTAGCATAACATATATCTTATTTGGCCTCTATAGAAAACTTCATAACTTCAAAAAATTTCAACAATTTGTACCTCAAAATATTATAATTCCCCCTTAATTGTTAGATCAAGTTTTGTACTCAAAATGTTACTCCTACTAGGTAGATATGCCTCAACTGATACTCTTTTACTTGCTTTCTATCTATTCTTTCTCCCCCATGCTCTTAATTTTCCTTACCTTAGCTATCTTTCTCTCCTTTTGGTTAAGCTAAATTTCTCTCTTTCTCCCCCTTTTTGATATTGATGTCAATGGGCTATATATTAATAGTGTGTTTGTCCAAGAAAGATTTATAGACCTCAAGAATAATTTTAAGAGTGACATCCTAATTGTCACAAGCTACATCCAAAGACTTAATTTGGATGGCCAGCTTGGCAACAAGTTGAACTAGGCCATCTAATATAGAAAGATTGGGATCTTTCTTCATATGAGTTTCTACATAGCCTAACTCCTTGTGCAAAATATCCATGTGGGGAGTCAATGTTGTTTGGATGCCTATCAGTTTGGCCCTTATGTTGGCTTCATCTATAGATAATGTTGCTAACTAACTCTGGGTTTGCAATAAAGTCCTAAAATGTTTCTCACTTTGATCTAGAGTCATAATCAATTTTGCATCTAATGAATTAATTTGACTCTCTAAGCTCAAATGTGGCTCCTTGTCTTTTGAGTAAAGAGTGTAGGATTACATAGTTTGGTGTATAGAGAGAAAATGTTCTCAAGTACCTTCTTCACACTTTCTACCTTAGTTGCCAATGCAACTTGTGTAAGTGGTATATCACTAGATATATTTTCATTCACTTTACTTTGAAATTTCTTTTCAAACCATTTTAATATTTTTTCATTAGTATCAAGGTTTGCATGACTTACCTTTTCCACTATATTTTTTAATTGTTCAATAAGCGGCTTGGTTTCATCTAGAGTAGGTAGACTGAATGCATCTAGGAAGATGTCTTTAATATCAATCAGAGCTTGCTTATACCTATGCTCCCTTCTAAGTAGTTGTTGACATTTCTTTCTAGCTAAGGTTTCTTGAAGTATACCCATCTACTCTATTTTCATCGAGGCATAATCATATTTTGGCAAAACAATTTCTTCATCCAAGCTTACATTTCCATATGTTATTACCTCTTCTTCCTTTGATGAACTTGGACTCAACACTGAGAATTGCAAAGGTGTTGCATCTATGCTCAACCTATGAAGAGTGTGACTAGAAGGAGTGCCATATTTTGGTAAAGTTACCAAGGCATAAATCATTGCTTGCTCCTTTAGCTTGGGTTTTAACTTAGTTTCTCTAGGCTTGTCCTTTTCTACCACAATTCCTTGAATTTCACCTTGAGCTTGTGCTAGAGGTGTAGATAAATCTATCTAACCTATTTGACTTTGTGCTTTAATAGTGGCTTGAGTTTCCACTTTATCCTCTCCAATTGTATCAACCTTTTCTAGTGTAACTTCTGGTACTTTATCTAAAGGTTTTACACTAGTGACTTGAGTAGTGATGGTAGATGGTTCTTGTGTTTTCACCTCTTCCCCTATAGTGTTAGTCACCGATTTATAAACTTCATCTATACTCACCAATATAGGGTTGTCACATGATTTAGCTTGTAGTGTTGATTGATCAAGTATATTTTTCATGTCTTCCTTTGTTAATGGATTGATGTTCTAAGTAGTGAGACCAAAAACATCCTTTACTAGGATAGTTTCAAGACTCATACTTTTTATTTGTTCAGGGCTGACATTTGGTAATTGTGTATCTTGTATGCTTTGTTCTTCTTATTGCTCTTTCTCAGTTGTTTCCTAATTATATACTTTCATTTTAGTACCACCCTCAAATGTGCCTTCATTATTGTCATTTTCTTCATCATCTTTAACCTCAATAGGCTCTTGTTCTCCTACTTTGACTATAGCAAACCCATATGTAACTTTCCACATCTATGTAGTCTTCTTTACAATATCTTCTATGTTATTCTACAATATGTTGATGGCTCTATATTTAGGGACAAATCTAATAGAATATTTCTTTATGGCTTTCACTATCTATGCCTTACTAGTTTCAAGCATAACTTGAGCGAGGGACATCTCCTTAATTTTCCTTTGTAAGTTCAAGCAATAATGCCATTTTTGTTAGAAATAGATAATATTGGGCGGGGTGAATTAGTATTTTCAATATTTTTTCCCACAACTAGATATTATTGTAGAATTTGATGAAAGCCAACTTGACAACTTGCCAAGATCACCTGCATGCAAATAACCTGTTGAATAGAAACCAAAGAAGGAAGGGTGCAGCTTGGAAAAACTAAATAAGCCGAGAGAGAAGAAATACTGCAACAATGAAAAATAAATTGATATACAATATTGCTTGAAAATATATAAAAAATACAATGAGAGAGCAGAAATATAAAAGCCTCAAGGAAGCTTGTAGAACAAGCTAGAAAGTGCTAGGAGATAAGTTTGACAACCAAGCATACATCCACAAAAGGTGGGATATCCTTGATCAAGGTGAGGACATGACTTAGATAGGAACAAACTCCCATGTTGTCAACAACTATCTCAAAATAATGTTCATAAACCTGAAATGCAAGAGTGGCACTTTATCTTAGTGTGTTTGCATAAAGATGCCTACAAATGATATCAACAATGATAAAAAAAAGGAAAAAATCTAATACAAAAGATAGTACAACCCAAAACAAAAGATTCCATGCCATGAAAATAATCCTCGGACTTGAAGCACCCAAGATATTCACCATAAAGAAAAAACACCAAAAACATGATAGAAAGAGCATGGGGTAAAATTTAAAAGAAATGATAGCATTTCTAAAAAGTAGACAGAACCAGCTTTCCAAAAATATAACGTTTTCAAAAAATGGAGATGGGATGCATAAGATATGCTCATCAAAATGAAAAATAGAACATCTAACTTTGACTACAAAAATGAGCCACAAAACTACATGAAAACCTAAAAATACCTACACCAATGTCTCTATCTCAAAACTAGCTTTCTAACACTTCTTTTGGGTTGAAAAAATACCTCTGCATGCTCAAGTTATGGCCAAAAAATTGCAAGTAGGTCAAAAAAGGACCTAGAGTACTAGCACGAAGGTGTTGATGCATGGATGACATCACGCTAATGTTAGTAGGTCATGCCATTAAATTTTATGGCTTGACAACCATTTTAGTAAAAAAATATTTCCATATGGTAGGTCATGTGGTAGTACGACTCTAGGTGATGTGGTACAGGCCATGTGGCAGGTGCCAAAATGGCACCTATGCCACGTGGCACCCACAAACTAGTGCCATCTATCCTCAGAAACCCCAAAAATGTAGGGTGTATATGTAGGTGGCAGAAAGTCTGCAAGGGTGACTACAAAGTGGCAAAAAAGAGCACACCACTAGTAGTAGTGGCCACAGGGGTGGCAAGGACAGGCAGCACTGCAGGCCGTGTTGGCAGGTGGGAGGCCCACTGACAGTGGTCAAGCCTTGGTGTTGCTATGGTGGCTCCATGGTGGTGTGGCTAGCTATGGTGGCACCTAAGCTACATGATGGCAATGCCATGGTGGTGTGGTGGTGGGTGCTAGTTGGCCTTGTGATTTTTTTATTTTTATTTTTTCATCTATACGATCCTCGCGGGGGGTTAAATTTTTTTTCTAGATGCTATAGAAGCCAAAAATAGAAAATTTTATATGAATCCTAACTATAACATGCCTTTTGAACTCAATGGAAGTGTCTCTTTAGGCCCAAAGTACTCTAAAAAATGCTCTTCCCTCATATTGAAGAAAAAATCACAAACAAACTAGGGTTTGTGTCTCTGAATCACGGCTTCAAAAATCCTTCAACCTGGAACTAGTAGGGAGGCTTTGATACTATGTAGACATTGATGAAAGCCAACTTCATAGCTCACCAAGATCACCTGCATGCAAATAACCTATTGGAGGGAAACCAAAGAAGGAAGAGTGGAGCTTGGAAAATCTAAATGGACTAAAAGAGAAGAAATATTGCAATAATGAAAAATAAATTGCTATACAATATTGCTTGAAAAGATATGATAAATACAGTGAGAGAGGTTGAATATAAAGGCCTTAAAGAAGCTTTTAGAACAAGTTAGAAAATGCTAGGAGATAAGTATGACAACTAAGCATACATCCACAAAAAGGGGGATATCCTCGATCAAGGTGAGGAGATAAGTATGACTTAGATAGGAACAAACTCCCATGTTGTCAGCAACTCCTAGACTATGAATAATAAATAAATACATTAACCTAAGTAAACTTAAGTAAAAGCATAAATAATAATTATTTACTCTAAAAATTATTAACTACTTTAATACATGAATAAGAAAGTAAATTAATAATGGTAAATGGTATAAACAATCATGCATAAAGAGAGCTCATAACACCATATTTTGTTAGCTAGGGAAACCTTGGTGGAGATGAAACCCACAAGATGATTCACTATATAAAAGAATTTGATTAAGGATATTGACCCTGTTAGTAGTCTATGAAGAATGTATAGTGCGTCAAGTACCTATTAGGAGACTAGGCCTTATTAGAAGCCTCAACCCTATTAGGAGTTGCTTCAACCCTGTTAGGAGTTGGTGGATCATATACAAATGTGTGCAAGAAGACCCCACCACCCTAACATGCAACTATATAATAAGTTCTTCAAGAGAATAGATATACATCCAATACTAGATCACTTGTTGTACTTTTTAATTCTTCTGATTGTCAGTTCTTCATACAAAGAGTAACTACACACATGTCAATTTGCATAACATTGCTTCACATCACATATTATAATATCACATTCTTCTTAATTTTTCAATTGGATTTCTTTACTTATATCAAACACATCAATAAATTATTCATTAGTCAGATCACATATCATCCTTGGAGCCGGCTCATCAAGATCTAGTAATCAAAACAATTATGTAGGTCGTACAAGTCAATTTTGCTGACATGCTTTGTTTTGCACTATAAGATAACTGCATTAGTATTTCCTCCATAACTTGAACTAGGTTGTTTTTATGGACATGCACACTGGTATGCATCATTAGGATGATGCCATACATCTAGGGTTAACTACACAAGAGAATATTCCAAATGAATATTTTTCTATCAACGAATCTTGCCATGCTACTATAAAAGTGTCCAATACTTAGACAATTTTCCTTCACAAATAATCACGACTAAACTACAAAACACATGTTGCCATCAATGCCAACCAAATATCTCACCTTATTTGATTGATTGGTCATATTGCCAACAATCTCCCCCTTTGGTATTGATGGCAACATTTTGGGAAAATTGGCTAAGTCTAAAACATGCTATAATACCAATCAAAGTAACTAGCCATAACATAGTAAAAACATTGTATTCATGATTTGAAAAGATTACCTTCCTTATAACTTCTATTAAAAATATTTCTTAAGGAAAAGGTTACTACTATACTTCAAGATACAACTATATAACTCACATTTACAATTGTAATTACAAGTTTCATTATTTCTCCTCCTTTGACATTAATGACAAAGGTGTCAACAAAAGGAAAATCCTGTCAAAATCTAAAAGCTACATCAAAACTTGGAAAAAAAATCACTAAATTTAGTCTTCAACTACACAAGGTGTTTCTTCCAACTATCTTTTAGTGCATTAGACACACTAATTAGCACACATAGAGCATATGTAGCTAACTCTGTTGCATTCAAATCTATAGACACAAACTTGTCATATGCGTCTTGGATGTCAAACATTCCTCCAACTAATTTTTTAACAATATAATTTGTGGGGATAAATGGTCCCTCAAAAGTGTAAATCTTTTTTAGAGCTTTTTCCTTTTCTGCTTGTATATCTCGAATGCTATCATGAATTACTTACATTTTATGCTCAAAGGTTTCTAACTTCTTATTCTATTTTAGAAAGTTATCAATAAGCATCAGAAGCCCAATTATCTTTTCTTTGATTTGTTCATAGAAACTATGAAGGTGAAGGTATACCATGTTGCATTTAGCATATATTTGCTTCCCTTCCTCCATACTTTTCCTTAAAGCCTTAATGCATACATTTAGTTTTTCTATATCATTTCTTATATTAGTACATATGGTATTAAGAAGTTTACCATCATGATCAGTTTGTGCTTGAATTGTAGCAATATTGGTAAGTGTTTGATTAAGTAAAAGTAGGTTTTAAAGGACTCGAAACCTATACAACAATAGAGCTCAGGAAATAAGAAAGAGAAAAGAACTATAGAAAAGAGAAACCAAGAAAAACATGAAAAAAACCTCAAACAAAAAAAAAGAGGTCACAGAGGATAGTGCTACAAAACACAAAAAAAGTCTAGCAAAGGAATAGCAATAGCTTTGACCTTGTCTTTCCTATTGGTTTCCTCAATCTTCTTCAAATGAGCCCAAGTACACATACTTGGTCCTTGAGAATCAGCCCCCAAGGGAGAATCCTAATCTTTACCCACCTCATTCTTCTTTAGGAAGGTAGAAACATTTTCCACCATCTGCTTGAGTTGTTTGTCCATTTTGCCTAGTTTGGATTCAAGTTTTGACACCTTCCCATGGACACAACTAATATCCTTGTCCATAACCCTCTATCTAACTTCCAACATAGGAATCTTATGCATCAAATTTTTAACTTCTTCAACATTTCCTATGACCTCCAAGAGCCTATCAATATGTTTTCCTAGATTTCTTTCCCCTCTTGTTGTTTTGGAAAATTGTTCCATTTCCTTGTTTAGCAAAAACATTTTGTGCTTTAAGATGTCTATGTCCTTCTAAATAGAGCCTGGGTTGCCAAACATACCTTTAGAAAACCCTAAACCACTATCAACCCCTTCAGATTTAGATCCCTACTCATCAATATCAGCATCAGAATCATCTTTAACTTTCTTAGCATTTTTATTGACTTGATAATGTGCAGGCTTCCTTTTCCTCTCCAAATGATGAGCCAAAGGCTCATCATCAGAATGCATGGACACTCTATCAACTGGAGAGCCCTTACCTTTACCTTTACTACCTCCCCTATTTTTTATGTGCTTGCAAAAAATTTCTTCAACAAAATCACTTTCCCTCTCCTAGTCAGAATCCTCCTTCTCAGTATTCTTCTTCTTTTTCTTATTGCTGCCACCAAAACCAATTTTAGGGTTAGCCAGACCTCCTTCAGCCTCATCTTTTGTATAAGAGTCATAGCTTTTTTCTTGAATACTTCCTTCTATGTCTTGATCTTCTACTTTAAAATTCCTTGGTTTCTAGATTTTTTAAGATTTGAGTATATTCATGATTAAAACCATAAGCCCTTCATGGCATACATGTTCCCTAGTTAGGTCACACTAAATGGCTTGAGTAGAAATTGCAAGAGATTGTAGCAAGTACGAAGGAAAATTCACCCTAATATTATGTTGAAAATGTTTTGCAAGCACAAAGTGATAACCATACAATTTGGTATATTGACCATCCAAAGTTATATATTCCATAATGACAAAGAAAGCAATATTGGTAAGTTTTGTAAACTCATTATAAAAGGTTTTGCAAAAAATTGCTACTCTCTATTGAATGTCTGTAGGTGTATCAACAAAACTTACTATCTTTTCCAATCTATCCAAAATTGAGGTTAAAGTCTTTTAAATAAAATTGATTAATTTCTTCTTTTCAAGGAGTTTACTTAAAGAAGATATAAGGTTTTGTGGCTCACCTTCTTCATTTGATTGTACTACTACTATAGTGACTATTGCTACTTGTGTAGGTGGTGTAGATGGTTTTACTAATTTTTTTGCTAAAGGCACACTTGTAGTAGTTGCTTTAATGCTAGATTCAAATTTCTTTGCAGAAGGTGCATCTTCTTCCTTTTGTTCTTATTCTTTTTCCTCATTAGATGAGCTATTGAAATAAACAATATTGCCAACAATGTTGGGGCCAAAATCTTTAAATGTGTCTTCAATTCTATCCACTATCACATTGGTCTTATCTACTTGCATAGATTCACTACCAATGGTAATGTATGGTGAATCAATTGGTTGCTAAGAACTACAAGGTGGACTGACTGTTATCACAATAGGGCTTGTCTCCTCTATCTACACACTCTTCTTAGATTCTTTAGGCATAGGACTTGCCTTCTCTAGTTGCACACTCTCCTTAGATGCCTTAGCCATAGTAGACATGTATGTGACTATTGCCTTTTGAGTTTCTATATTCACTTCTTCATAATTTCCTCCCATAAGAAGAATGGATCTCTTCTTATTCCTCAACTATGGTGCTATTCCTTTCATAATTTTTGTTATCTCTTCCTCATTATTTACTATATATAACTTTTTCACCATATTTACCCTTATTTTCTTATCTTCCTTAATTACTCTACTTTTCCCATTTCTCAGTCTATTGTACAAATCTTTAGGTATTTGACCTCTTATGCTATCAAACCTTTTATCTTTTAGGATCATATTTCTAACTACAACATTATCTAGCTACCTTCTATTCATATTATTATACAAGTCATAATACTTATTCAATTGTACAGAATTATTATCATTAATAATTTGTGTGTTAAGATTTTCTACCTTTGGTTTCCATGCTTTTCTTCTTGCTAAAGTCTTGACTTCTTGATCTACTAGTTCTACTAGTCTGTCACCAGTTTCTTCTTTATATTTAGAGGAACTGATTTGCAAGGTTCTTCTCCTCTTACTTGGTCCACTTGTAGTTTTCTTGACTCTCTTCTTAATAGGGGGTTTTGTTTTCTCAAGCCTTGTGGACTTTCTTGGTGTTGATGCTTCCTCTATTTTCTTTGAATTCCTTAAAGTTTGCTACTATACAACTACTGCATATGATATTGTAGGTGCTTGTGCACTTGTTTGTGCAACTGTGACCTCTTTAGTAGGTCTACAAACTGCAATAAGTATAGGGGTCAATAGTTCAGATTGACGGCTAGCCTTCATTTCCAAGGCTATCTCTTTCACCTCTTCAAATTCCTTTCTTGACATCCCTGATTCCTTTAAGATAGAATCAATTTCTTTTTCTACCTTCTTCTTGGATTCCATGACTATTTGATTTGTTTTGACTTCTCTCATCTTCTTAGTATATGTCCCCCATCTAGGGCATTCAAAATCAACTTCAGATTGTAGAATTATTTGTGCATATCTTACACTCATTTCATAACCCATAGGTTCAATGAACTTTACTCAAGGGACTATTGCCTCCATGCATGTGTAATCTGTTCTTATCATAAAACATAGTTCATCCTTATATTTTTCTTCCAGTGTAGGAGGTATCCTATACCTTTTCTTCATTTTAGCTTGGAATGATTTCATCATTATGTCAATATCATTATCTCTAACTATTTTTGGTTTAGTTCTATATGCATGAGTGATAGTCTACATTGTGCACTCACATCCATCCCAATTTGAAATACTAGGAAACTTCTTTGCTATGTAGAAGAATATATAAGTCAATAGTGATTCAAACCCAAAGATTGAGCTCCTAGATTTATTTATTTTTTATATGTTATCTAACAGCTAGGTTTAGATAATATCACATAAATTAACTTTTTCACCCTTTATTGCCATTACATAAGCTGCATGAAGAAATCTAATAGGAACTGAATCTATCCTAGATCCATGGTTGAACTTATATCCCAAAATTTTATTGACAAGTCTCACTCCATCACCTTTAATAGTGTTGATCTTCATATTTCTACCATTAGAACTTGTCTTGAGATTTGTTTCAACTAACTTGCATATATTCTTTATATTCATAGGATTGCATCCTTCATTACTCAAACATGTGACCTTGTGAATTAGGTCATTATCAATGCATATGATTGAATTTTCCAACCATAGAATGTCACCATGAATTCTACTTAGAATGATTCTTGTCCATTCATGGTTATCAAATTTTGTGTAGAACATATGATTAACTAGGTTAAGTTGTTCTAGGTATGCATATTTTGGTTTCAATGAAAAATCATTGTTGTGCATTTTCTCCAATTCCTTATGAATCTCAATATCTCCTATGCTTTCTATTTTATAGTGAATATAACCTCTTATGTCCTTGACATGGAGAACATTTTCTGGTACTTGTGAAAATGCCCTAATGGGGTCATCAAGTAGAGAAAAAAATGGGTGTTTCTTGAAGTTATATCTAGGTCCATTTCTGATATTAAAGACTTCTTATCTTGCCATTTCTGAAAATATGCTCAACAAATTTGAAAAATACCTTAATTTCACATTTAGGGTTTTCAATGATCTCACGTATCTCCAAACTTCTTCAACACTTCAAATCTTTCTTCAATCTTGCACTTACAATTTTGCACAAGAAAATGATGTTTGTAAATCAATTTGCATCCTTTAAATATTTTGCAATATATACTTCACATTAAATGCATATTAGCTACTAGTCCAAAATATTGTCTCTATATAACATAGAGGTTATTCTTCTTACATATCCTTATACTGATCATATTAAGTAATGTGCACTTTACTATAGGATCCTCTTAATGTCTATTATATACTATTAATTGTGCAACTTTTGATATTCTTTCTAGCATTAGTTATTGTTAACTGACACACTATTTTATTGAGAATGCTTAATGCAAGTAAGATGAGTCACAAATGATAAGTGACTTTACAATCTTGTTAGGTACATTAGGATGAGTTTGTTCCTAAAGTGTATGAGAACTTCTAGTTTTTTTGCCTTTACAAATATTTCCTTAAATTCTTTTGTCAACTCCCTCATTTCTTCCTTTAGACTATCATCATTTCTTCTATTGTTCCTTTTGTAGTTATAATTCCTATTAAGGTTTCTTCTATCCATTTTGCAAAAAAAATTTGTGTGTCCAAAGGTAATACATAATTGGCATACAATTACATTCCTTCTTTGGTCATTATTCTATTTGTTAGGTGCTCTACAATTCCTTGCTATGTGTCCAAGATTGTTGCATCTAGTTTGTCTTCTTTCTCCACTTTCATTGCTATGAGATCTTCTTTTGTTGCGTACAAAGTTAGTGTTCCTAAACATTTTACTATTTACATTATCATTATCAAGTTTAGGTTTTTTACAATCTATTGCATAATTTCCATATCCATGACAATTATGACAATAAAAATTTGAAATAGGTTTAAAAGACTTACCTTTGCAATCATCTCTAGTATGTTCAATTTCATTACACCTAGAATGTGATTCCTTTCTTCTATGATCCTCATCTTGAACAAATTCTTTAGATTTCTCAAAGTGAGTAACATTCTCTTTGTCTTTAGATGTATTATCTATTTTGCTTATGCTTAGATCCTTTTTAACTTTAGGAGTATCAAGTTCTTTTCTCTCAATAGATTTCTTGGAGCATTGTCCAAGGAAGAATCCAAGTCTAGTCTTGTCATAACTAGGTCTCTGTACAAATATTTGTTCTTCAATATTTTTACTACTAGTATATAATTTCTCAAGTTGTTGTTTTGTTTGCACCAATTCACCTTTCATGATAGTGTTGTATTTCTCTAATTCTGCATGCTCTAACTTGATAGATTCTAATTCATATGTTACTTTTCTTAACTGGGATCTTAGATCTACATTTTTAGCTTTTATTTCAAAGTCATTCTTTCCTCCATTTTTCTTGAGACTCAGCTTTAGTTCAACTATTTTTAACTCATATTTCAAGATCTCATTTTCTTTCTTTAGATCTTCAATATCATCATCATTGGTTTTCTCATTAGGTCCTTTTTGCTTCAATTCATCTATCTTGTCATTTAGTTCACCAATGTAAGATTTTATGTCTTTATATCTATCTTTTAGGCCATCTCTTTCATCAGTAAGGAGATCAATTTGTTTGAGAGCTTCTTCAAGATTCTTCTTCAACTATTCCATATTTATAGGGATCTTATTCAAGCTATTAAGCCTCTTCTGAATAACTATGCTTTGATACCAAATGTTAGAAATAGATAATACTGAGAGGGGAGGTGAATTAGTATTTTCCATATTTTTACCCACAATTGGATATTATTAACTACTTTAATACATGTATGAGAAATTAAACCAATAATGCTAAATATTATAAACAACCATGCATAAAGAGAGCTCATAACACCATATTTTGTTAACTAGGAAACCCCTAGCCAAGGGAAAACCCCAGCAGGGATGAAACCCACAAGATGATTCACTATATAAAAGAATCCAATTAAGGATATTGACCCTGTTAGGAGTCTATGAAGAATGTATAGTGTCTCAAGTCCTTATTAGGAGACTAACCCTTGTTAGAAGCCTTAACCCTCTTAGGAGTTTGTGGATCATATACAAATATATGTAAGAAGAGCCCACTACCCTAACATGCAACTATACAATAATTTCTTCAAGAGAATAGATATACATACAATACTAGATCACTTATTGTACTTCACAATTCTTTTGATTGTTAATTCTTCATACAAAGAGTGATTGCACACATATCAATTTGCATCATATTTCACATAACATTGCTTTGCACCACATATCATAATATTGCATTCTTCTTAACTTCATAATTGAGTTTCTTTACTTATATAAAACATATCAATAAATTCTTCCTTCGTCATCTCACATATCATCTTTAGAGTCATCTCATCAAGATTTAGTAATAAAAAAAAATTTTTAAGTCATACAAGTCAATTTTGTTGACATGCTCTGTTCTACACTATGAGATAACTACATTAGTATTTCCTCCATAACTTAAACTAGGTTGCTCATTTGGATATGCATACTAGTATGCATCATTAGGATGATGTTACACATCTAAGGTTAGCTATGTGAGAGAATATTCCAAGGGAATATTTTGCCAACAAATCTTGTCATGATGATGTAACATCATCCAATACTAAGTCAATTTTCCTTCACAAATAATCATGACTAAACTACAAAACATATGTTGCCATAAATGACAACTGTATATCTCACCTTATTTGATTGATTGGTCATGTTGCTAACAAATTTTTCTCAACTCTTTCATATAAAATTTTAGGCATAGAGTTGGCAATCTCCAGAGGGGCTTTCTTCAAATTTTCCATCATGGCATATTGCCTCCGCCACTTAATTCTTTTCAAATTTTCCAAGGTTTTCAAAATTAATGTAAGAAAGTCCTAATAGATCTACATTATTTATAACATTCTCACATTTATGCTTTCAATTTCTTTACTAATTTCTCCTTCTTCTTGATAAAAAAGGTAGTCTTTAATTCCATAGTAATCTTAGATTTGGCCATCTTATAATTACCAAATGCTTTGGCATCTTTGTCTATTTCTTCTACAAGTAATGTTCTTATTGTTGAAGAGGCCTCATCTACATTAATTTCATATCCTAATGGCCTTAGCCATCCTACTCTTGGAGTTTTTACTTGAACAAATGTATAATCAACATCAAATAGGAAATAAAAATCATCATAATGTTTTTCCACTAATGATACTGGAATCTTTAATCTCTTTATGGATTTCTTGAAGTCCTCAAAGTAACTAGTCATTACTAACTAAAAATTTTCACCTAATTGTTCAATGAGCTCTCCTATTTGAACTACAACAAATCTATTTGTCTTCCATGCCATAGTGCCAAATGTAGGAAATGTGTTCTAAACATAAAAGAAGATACATATCAAAATAGATCCAAATTTACTTTGAGCACTCTTTTTTTTCCTTATTGCTCCTATGTTTTTAATTGATTGTTGTAGCTACAGCTTGACAAGATCATATTTATGATCCTTCTTCACCATCTTGCAACCCACATCTACTACAATATATGGTACACTATTCAATTTTCTTGATTGGTAAAACTTATGTTCAATTACCCTTACTACAAAATCTATCAAAGGATCTTTGGTGGTGTCTATGGTCATTCCCCTATTATTCCACATAGCCCATGTGTTCTTCTCAATAACTTCTTTAGACTCACTCCTCATATTCTTTGGCCAATCTAGGTTTGGATATCTTATTACCCTATGAATTATTCTTTTTGTGATTTTGATTAGCCCATTATCTAACTATACTAAACTATCATGAATCCTACTCAAAATAATCTTTATCTATCTAGTTTTGAAGATGTTAGGGAAATCTAGGGCACAAGTTAACCCTTTCTTTTCTACAATCTTAAATTATTCCCTTAACACACCATTTTCACAAAATTTTCCATATGCTTCTCTTATTTAAATGTCACCAATACTACCAATCTTACAATTGTAACACATTCTAACATACTAAATCATTAAAAAAATTAGTGGTATTATAGATAGCACACCAGAGGGATCTTGTTTGTATGCAATGTCTAGTATGGCTTTAAAAATAGGTTGTTTTACTTCATTGTTGACTAACTAAACATTCAAAACCTCTTTTTTCTCTAGTCATTTTTCCTTCAAAGAACTAGATGCCATTTTACAAAACTCAGGTTTACGAAGCTAGAAACAATGTAGCTTGGTACATGATAAATACCTTGTAAAATCTGATGAATTGATGTTGAATAGCTATGTAGATCTCTTATAATCACTTCAGATGGAATTTCTAGATCACCTCTAGCTCTTCTTACACTCTCTTTATTTTGAATGATATTAAATGAGTAGAAATTGTTCAAATACCCCTTTGAAGTATTGCAATTAATTTTGAGTGCTTACACAATTGTAGGCTTGGCATCAACCAATTTCTAGTTCACTCAGCATCCACTAGTCATTAAGAAATGGTTACAAGCTCAACAACAACTAGCTGGTCTATTAGCTTACCATCCTCTAGCATATCACTCAAAAATCATAGGAAACTTTTGAAATTTTTCAATAACATGAAAAGCTTAAAAACTTTTTCTTTGATTCCTAATAATATCTTGCATCTTTATTCATGCTTATGTAGACTCTTCAGTACTAAATTCTTTGGAGCTGATGTATAATATAACTTTTGAATATCAATCCCACATACCTCTTGATTGCTTAGTTTGATGAGGTGTGATCACCCGATCCATTGGGTGAAGTGATCCCTTCTCCACTCAATGTGTTGTAATCCTCCTTTTTCTTCCATGTCTTGTTCATTTCATTTCTGACATTTTCAATATCTTCCTTGCCTTGGCCTTTACCTTTATTGAACTCACAACTTGGTGCATTTGACCTTGTTGGATAATATTGACTAATGTGACCAATCTTCAAACAACTAAAGCATGTGGTTTGACTCAACCACCTTTTGTAGTCACTTTTGAAGAGTGTCCTAATACAGTTCTCAAGAACATGTCCATACTCTTGAAAATAATGACAACTATATCTTGTATTATAATACCAATTATAAGAGTTGTCATTGTTCTTTACCTTTTTTTTCCTATCTTATGACCACATGGGTTTGGATCTACACTCAAAAGCTCCATGTCCATACTTCTAAAAATTATAACAAAATCATTCAAATCTTTGTGTATGAATGATCTTAGTTCTGCATTCATGTGTTTGATGACCTTGTTTATTGCACTTATGACAATGACTCATGGTCTTTTTCTTAACACTCTAATTTACAGTCTTGCTTCTACTCATATTAGCAATATGTCCTTTCTTACCACAATTATAACAAGTGGGTTTAGAATTCTTACCTTTGTTACTCCTTTCTTCAGCACTTTTGGATGACTCCCCTTCTTTAGTGCTTATGTATCCTAGTCCAAATGTATCATTATTAGGTCTAGGGGATCTCATTAATTTCTTAAAGTATTTGATGGCTACACTTGGTTTGTTAAAGCCTTTAGCAAATTTATTTTCCCTTTTTAGGTCATTATTTAATTGCTCATTATGCAGCTTCAATGTTGTTATCTTAGTGTCCTTGACATTCAATTAGTAGTTTTCATTCATCATTTGACTCAAAGTATCCAATTGCATGTTAGCAATCCTAGTTATCTCTGATGATTTCTCTTCCAATTTATTGGTCAAAACTCTTTTTTCATCTTCAATCATGGCTTTGTCTTCCATAGCTTTCTTTTTATGTTTAGTCACCTCACATAGTAGTATGGCTTGTGATTCTTTCTTTGATTTGAGATTTATGATTTCTTTAGCTTGGGCTCTATTCTTTTCCATTAGATTTGTATCTACTACATCAAATTCATTAGAGTCTCTATTAAAAAATAGCTTAGTAGTTTCCATCTCTCTATATTTTGTGGCATTCTCCTTAATATCAATTTCCTTCCTTCTCTTTAAAGTTTCCTTTAAGTCTTCTCTTGCTTCATTCAGTTGATGTAGAATGAGTTGTATTTCAATTCCTTGATTCTCAATGATCTTTCCCAACTTGTAGACTTCCATTTCCAATATCTTTCCTCAAATCTACAAAGCTTCTTTTTTAGAGAACTATGCTCTAATACCAATTGTTGGAATCACAATAGGAAAGGTAAAATTTTTAGAGAGGGAGTGAATTGGTAGTTTAAAATTTGACCCATAAAAAATTCACCACACATCCATCTCATACATTCAATAAGTAAACTGAAATACCATGTAAAACATGTATATCTAAATCATGTAAATAAGTAAGCATTCACACATATATGAAACCAAATATGATTATCCAGAAACTCTCCAATGAGAAGGTAAAACGAGGGTGGGGATGACACTCACAAGCCCTCACTACTGTAGTAATATAGTGTATCCAATTTTGGTTACAATGTTTGATCATGAGACATGATCTACCTTATGAAAGGTATACTTTGTTAAAGACTTACAAAGATTTTAAGGTCTTACCCTATTAAAAGATTTCAACACCCTATTAAAAGTGTGTCTTCTTAAAGTACTTTAACTCACAATAAAGTAAGCACCTTGCTAGAGGATTTCAAGAGAGCCTCATAGGATTACTCTATTAAGAGATTTAACTAATTCACATGGTAGAATGTCTCAACATTGATTCTATAGTTAGCACTTTGTTGCTTGATGATAGATCACCTCTAAAGTAATGTATTCCTAATCCATCTTAATAAGATGTCTCTCTACTACTCACTATTCCATTCCTCTATTCTCCTTTAACCAATTCTTTAATGCAATTTCAATTCACAATACCTTAGTCACCATGAATACTTTGTTTTCACATGCAAACTTCTCTCTTCACTCCTTCCACACACATATAAGAAGTTTATTTGGTTTTTCCTCCTTAAGAAGAACTAGGTGACTTAGGGTTAGGTATGAATCAATGACTATGGTTCATCTATTTTTCCACTTAAACCTTCCCTTTACCTAATTAGATGCATGTAACGCATAGAGATTCCAACTTGAGATTCATCCTTATCACCAAAATGATTTAATTCAATCTATAAGTCAACTCAAAAATAGTTTACATAGTATTTTGTGCCAAAACAAACAATTATGAGAAAACTATGTTACTTAGTATCTAAAGTCTTCGGTGTTCATCATATGTTGATTTCTATACTATGACTTAGCATCTAAATGACTCGGCATGCATTGCTTACTCAAATTTTTTATCACTTGACATACATTGTTTGCTCGAACTTGAATGACTTGGCACATGAGTGACTTGGCACTCACTATGGACATGGCATGCCCTATCTTATGCATGTTGTGCTTTGCATATACTACTTGTTGAGCATGAACTAAGTAAATGACTTAAGTGTATAAACGCTCACTAGTCAAAACCAATCTAAGATCAACACTAACAACATTACTTTATTTGACAAATGACCTAATATAATACTAGAATTATATAGATATCTATTACTTGTTATATGTATGTAATATCATTTGTAGAGAAATGATATTATATATCTATAGAGACATTAGAGCTATATAACAAGTAATAGATATAATACTAAAATTATTGTACTAATGTCTTCTATATCTGATTTGTCCTTTGTATATCTCACATTTGATTCTACCCATCCAACAAGTGATTGCATCTGACCACAAAATAATAATTGTATAATCATACATAAAGTTTTCATAACACGTGCATACACAAAGAATACTCCACATCATCAAATTGTCCTCATTGTATACTACTCTATTTATACTTGTCTATTTGGCCTTAATGATAGAACATGTAAAGAATAATTCAAAATATATTACAAAGACTTTATAATTGAGGTTTAACATCTAGTTTGTCATTCCTACATTTCCAAGTAATTGAATCAATAAGGCAATTCAATTCCCTAGGCCAAGGTATTTGATCTCTACCTCTTATTTTGAACTCTATGATATAGACTAGTCTTCACAATAACTAAGAAAAACATATGCTAACATATTAGGGTAAAAGTACAAACTCGTGTCACCTTTATAAAGAGAAAGGATCCTAGAACATGAATTGTTCAACTTTAATGACATAAAAATGGTATTTGTGTTTAGAATTTAAAGATGATGTAAACTGATGAAATGTGGGAAATTGAATGCATTTTATGCCTATATTTTTTTTGAGTAATAATTTACTCATTTAAAAAAAAAAATTTGAAGTCTTTTTTTTAACTGCAAAAAATATGGGGTGTAGTTCTAATCAAACAAGCATGTGCAAATCATCCTATTTTGCTCTAATTTAAAAATATGTTACAGATGACATGTATACCTAAGTAAAAAAATTAATATTATTTTTTAATGTATAGTTTCTTTGTTATAAGTACTCGAGGCTGGCCTTATAAGAAACCAACAATTTTTTCCTCCTGTCAAAACTTTCCTATTAAATGTACAATTTTTTTTTTTAATTACATATTCTTGAAGAGGACTCTCTCCTCTAGGGATAAATATAAGTTTTAAAATTTTTGATTTTATTTACTATTATTTTTTCTTTTTTGAGGGAGAATCTTCTTAAATGTTAAAATATCTACTTATAATTTTTTTAAATAATAATATATTATAACTAATCAAAACACTTTGAAATTTATATAATGATGATATTGTTGGAATAATGATACATTTGTCATTAGTTACAACACTTATTTGATTCTGAATGCTTACCGAGTTCATCACTCAGTTTATAGTTCATACCGAGCATTCGTTGGTTACCAAGTATGCTCAGCAGTACTTACCGAGTCAGGAAGGTAAACAAAGGTTTTAGTGTTTACCGAGTCAAAAAGGTAAATGAAGGTTTTTGGTGTTTACCGAGTCAAGAAGGTAAATGAAGGTTTTAATGTTTACTGAGTCAGAAAGGTAAACGAAGGATTTAGTGTTTACTGAGTCAGGAAGGTAAATGAAGGATTTAGTATTTACTGAGTCAGGAAGGTAAATGAAGGTTTCAGTGATTACCAAGATAGAAAGGTAAAAGAAGTATTCAGTGCTTACCAAGTGAATCGAAGGAGTTAGTTTCTATCGAGTGACACAATGTTTATCGAGTCACCAGTGGTTACCAAGTTCCAAGCTACTCAAAGTGATTAGTATGGACCAAGCCCCTACCTCTATCGAGTGCATGACAATGCCGTGTAATGTAGTGGATGCCGAGTGTCAGAAGGTCACCGAGTGAGTTTGAGGAACCTAAGTTTTCTACTATCTGGCCGACTCAGTAATGTTTTGTCAACTTGTGTTTGGCCGACCTTGTTGCTGTAAATATTGGAATGGTATATATGTAATGTATTGTGCCATTTGCAATAAAAAGAAAATAGATATGATGAAGAGAAGTAACAGTGAAGTAAGAGTGAATTGAAAGAGAATCAGCAGCGAAGTATTCAACAAGGTTATCAAGGAGCAGCAAAGATATATCCATCACATCAAGTGATCAGTACATAAGATCTAATTAGCAAACCAGTTGCAAGCAGATCCACTGCTTCATCCTAACAGGTGAATCAATTTTGTAAATCCTTTAACAGGGTAGACTTAACAGTCGTTTGTAAATCTCCTAACAGAGTGCATACTTCATTGTATGTTTATAAATCCTCTAACAAGGTGGATCTAGTAGTCCTACTTGCTCCTAACAGGGCAAATCACCAGAAGTGATCACTGTAAGCCTTAATCGACCAACTTTATACTGCAGTATTGAAGTTTCATGGGCATCATCCCCACCCCAGTTTTAATTTCAATTTGAAAGGTTTCTGGGTCACCAAATCAGTGTGTTAATCTTTTCATGCATACAATAAAGTAGATGATAGAATGGTGAATTTGTTATTATGCTGAATTGGTTTAAATTTTAAAGCTTACTGATTCACCCCTCCACTCTCAGTAACATTTTTAGACCTAAATATTTTCAACAATTGGTATCAGAGCTTTGTGGTTCTCAGGATAGAGCTTGACAGCTTGAGCAAAGATCAAGGACAATGGAGATATTTAGACTTGACAAAACTATTGAGAATGAGAAGCTAGATTTGGAGATGGCCATGGTTCAACTCAAAGAAGCAAAGGAACATCTTTCTCAATCCCTAAAAAGAAGAAAGGAACTTGCAAGACAAATAAATGACCATTTTTATGTTGAAGAAAGGATTGAAGATTTGTTACCATCAAGTAATACAGAAGAAGCTGACAAAGCAATCAAAGAACTTCTAGAAAAGAATGGATCTCTGCAAGAAGAGGTAAGAAAGCTTAAAAGAGAGCAAGAAATACAGTCAATCAGGCTATGTGAAATTTTGGAACAAAGAAACAAAGCACAAGAAGAATTGGAAGATAGAAGTCATGAAACTCAAAATCAATCCCTTGAACATGAAGATCTAGCAAATCAACTATCCAATGCAAATGAAGAAATCAGGATTCTCAGAGCACAAAATGAAAGTCTACAAAATGACTTAAGAACTGAGAGACAAATCAATGAAAGCTTGGAAAATGATCTAAATATTTAAAAGCAAGTCAATGAAAGGATGATGAAATCTCAAGCAGACATGAGTCAATTGAATCAGCAAAATGAGTAGAATTTTTATAAGCAAAAGGGTAAAGCTAGTCTTGGATAAAAGGAAGAAGGTGAATCTTTTGAACAAGGTACCCAAAGGAATCAAATACCTACTTGTAATAATTATGGCAAGATAGGTCATACATCTAACAAATGTTGGAGTAATGGTAAAGGTAAATTCAATGGCAAATGTTTCAATTGCAATCAGCATGGTCACAAAGCCAATGAATGCAAGGAGAAACCAAAGTTTGAAGGCAAGTGTCACAAATGCAAGAAACAAGGACATAAGGTATCTGAATGTAGATCAAAATCACTCAATCCAGCAGAAAAAATTGTCAAAGCAATATTTCGTTGGGATTACAATACTTGGTGTAGATGTCACTATTGTGGAGAATATGGACACATAGGAACAAACTATAGAAGGCATCACCTAAGGAAGAAAGATACAACCATAAGATGCTATGCTTGTACTAAACTTGGTCATATAGCCAAGAATTGCATGAATATAGGAAAGTTTGAAGATGAAAAGAAAACTAGAGCTGATAATATTCGAAAGCAAATGAAACAACAGTGGATTCCTAAGTCTACCGAGCAAGAAAATTCAAATGATGGAAATTTCACTCTAAGAATGGGTGACTCCACCATTCCTAATTAGAATTATCAAGAAGGATAAGGGACTGCATCTTCAAGCCATATCCTAAGCAGTTCCAAAAAGAAGGAGTGGAAATGATAAATCAGTATTGCAGATACGAGTCATAATTCACAGTGTTGCATCTACCGAGTAAGGTTGATTTTCAGACTTTACCGAGCTTGGTCAGAAAATAAGAAAGGTTTTGTGTGTTCACCGAGCTACAAGGTTTACCGAGTAAGTCAGTGACTATTTATAAAACCCTAATTCTCAGCTACCTTCGTACCCGAGCATTAATGACAGGATTTCAATCAAAAAGGTAGAATGTGATCTCATTCTTCACCACAAATTCAGAGTTCATAGAGAAAATATATTTTCAAGTGCATCCTAGCGATTTCAAGTGATTTGAAGCAATTTTCCAGAAAAGAAATTGTGTTACGAAATCATTCTCTCACCGAGAAGCAATGGCATCCGCAAGCACCAGTGGTAGCAAGGCGAAGAGAGGTTCTGAAATGCTTGTGAAGGGAGTCGAATGGATGGCGGCCAATTTCAAAATTGTTCTTGCCATCGCTGAATCACTCGACCTGCATGGAGCTCAATCGCAGATCCCTCCAAAGGTACTTCTAATCAATGATATTCGTACTCATTTCAAGTGTACTGTGCAAGAAATAGGGACACTAGATATGGATAGTACCCTAGCTGAGTTATGCATGGATGGAACCCTAAAACCTAAGTTCAAACATTTGGAAACCAAAGGTTTAACCCATATCCCACATCTGCTAAGGAGTTTCCAAGTGAAATGGGTAAGATATATCTTAAGCCGTGTGCATAATGGACAATTATGGTTAGAGCAACCCATCCTCATAGCAAAGAAGATGATCCACAAGATCACAGGTTTACCAATGTTGACCAAAGCCAAAACCACCAAAACCCTAGGTCAAGATGAACTCCAGAAATTAACCCAAGCTGAATGGGATGGTAGAGGTTTAAAGCTCAACAATGTTTCAGATATAGAACTGAAATTTGGTATTTGTGTTATTGCATACAAACTGTATAGTTCTAGCAGGTTGAATAGTGTATGCTGTGAGGCTGTAGATTTGGCATATAAAATTGTAAAGAAAAATATGGAGTTTGACCTAGCTGATGTGCTATTAAAACAATTGAATAAAAACATGGATAGCATAAGGACTGCAAAGACAAACCCTTGTAAATTTGGTTCTTTGCTAGTTTGTTTATTTTTTTATGTACAAAAATTCTTTCCATCTAAGGGTGCAGTTGTATGGAGAAAAGAGACTCCAATTTTGTATCAAATAAACAAATTCATAGCAGAAATGGGTATAAATTTTGATAAGGTAATGGATAATTATTTTGAAGATTTCAAGGAAAGGATGAACAATATGTTCAGGATACCTCCAAAACTTATTGAAGAGTATAAGGATGATGTCTATTTCATGGTTGACTATGATAGAGTCTACATCCAGGAAGTCAAACCCCAAGTGGCATGGGTAAAACCATTGCCCTATGAGCTAAATATTGATGATGCCAGAGATATCATTAAGGCACTGGTAAATGAACCAGTGGATCCCAAGTTGCCTGCATTTGGAACCTATGAAGAGGCAAAGGTTAGAATAGAGCTTGAAATCAAACTTCCTCAAGCAATCTCTAAAGGAAGGAGAAAGATAGAAAAGCTAAAAGCTGATACTGGACCTCTCATGATAACAGAAGGGAGAGGAGAAGATGAAGAAAAGGAAGAAGAAGAAGAAGAGATTCAATGAAAGAAAGGTAAGGTGACTATCACCAAACCTACAAAGCAAACCACTGTAGTATTCTCCAGGAGAACAAGACAAGGAAAGAAGGAACCTGTATTTGTTAAGCCTCCACTCACCTTTGAAGCAAGACTAAAGCAATTAGATGAAGGAGGTAGCTTCACAAACTTCAAAGCATTAAAGTTTGAAACCAGAATAGAATAGGAGAAAATGAAGATTGAGGATATGGTACTGAACAAAATGGGTAAATGGAAATACTCCCTAGACCAGATAGCCTCTTAGATCTCCAAAGAGTTATTGGAAAGATTGCAACCAAGATGGGAAGCTACAACCAAGACTGTCAAAGACATTTATGAGTAGACCTCGAGGAATCTCCTACCAAGTCTCTCTAATGCTGAAGTGAAGAAATCACTGAAAGATCACGAAGGTAATATGATGATCAAATTCCACACTTTTTTGATACTTGTCAAAGACATTGAGCATGTAGTAAATGATGCAACAAACATGTGGAAAATATCTATAATCTACACAAACCCAGTGAGGATACTATTGAAATCACGGACAATGACAACAGTGATGATAATGATGATGATGATGAGGGTGATGACATTGAAGACATACCAGAAGACCTGCAATCAATAATGTTAGAAGTTGAAGAAGAAGCTAGAAAAGAAATTGAGGAAGAAGAAGCTAAAAGAGAAATGGAGGAAGAAGCAGCCTCTACTGGTGAGATTGTGAGCTCAATAGCCTCATCAATTGATCAATCTCCACCTGTCTCCTCTCAGCTCCAGGTTTCTGCAATGCAAGTGCCAAGCACTTCATCTACCAAGCTAGCAGTCACTTCTTCAGTTACCAAGCTTCCAAGCACATCATCAGCCACTGAGTCATCCACTGCAGCAACTACTTCACCGAGTATATCTCTCCCACCTACAGCTTGTACAGTAAGTCTTCCCAATTTCTTACCAAATTTGTCTTCCTCAGCCACATTGGCCCCAATTTTTGCTCCAGTCAGTTCTCCAATTGTAAATATACTAGTATGTACATCATTTTTGAGTAGTACATCATTTTTGGGAAGTATATCAAGTTTTGATACAGCCAACACTTCTCTTAGTTTACCCTTAGTTGGTCCCATTCCAGTTTTGACAACCAGTCCAGCATCATCAACTATTGTTTCAATTTCAAAGGGCAAAGGTGCAGTCACTGCAAAAAAATCAAAGAGATACATTTTTTCTAGTAAGACAGTAGATGAAGAAATAGATCTGGATAAAGACATTGTCATTCCTAAGATAGATCTAGATACTGCATCAGTTGATGAAATGAGAATGATCAGTCAGCTATTAGAGCAGAAGGCTAGGCAAAAATAGCTCAGGCATGAAAGAGACCAGGAATATAGCATTATTGAAAGTGCTAAAAATATAATAACATAGGCTATAGGTGTTGATGTGGATTCATCTCAACACATTTTGTTACAACTAGAAGAAGCGGTGAATAAATTCAATGAGGATATCTCAGGACAAGAAAAATTAATAGAGAAAGCAGAAAAAAATTTGAATATAAGGTGCTTGAGCACATTGCTTAGCACCTAGCAATAAAACAGGTTGAATTAACCTCAATTTTGTTTGACATTGAAAATTCTTTTAATAATGTAACCTCACTTTTTGCAAAACTTTGTGATGTTACCAAGTATACAAAGGAAATAAAAGAAAAGTTGAATAAAATTGATGAGGATATAAAGGTTAGTGCCCAAATGCTGCAATCTGACCACAGTGCAAGTTCATCCCATCATCTGAGAATCAAATTTTTGTCAGAGAAACAGGTAGAATTGCTGAGAGAGGAAGCAAGGATCAGGTCTACACTGATTGACATCCAAAATATGATCCTTCCTGTCATGAACACAATGCAGAAGCACATTGTATATTCAAAAACATTGATCCATGACAATAATATCTCTGTTGCAGACCATGTGATTGAACTTTCTGCAAAAGTTCAAGTAGCTCTCTCCACATGTAAAATCCTGCAAGACAATTGGGATGAAACTCTGCAACTAATTCTTTAGGTACATTCTGAGTTTATCACACATTTTGGTGTCTCCATGTAAATACATTCTTTATTCTTTGGCATTATTGTCAAAAAGGGGGAGAAAGTAATATATAGAAGAAAATCAAACACAAAAGGGGAGAAGGTAATAAATTAATAAAAAATAAAGTCATATAACTCATGTAAAAACCTTGTGTATATTGTATGGGGGAGTTATAGTAAGGTAGCCCATGTATATTCAGCACAACAAAATCAAATCAGTTTGTCAGATCTTGTATATATATTTTGGCTCATAAGTGTTTTTGTCACTAATGCCAAAGGGGGAGATTGTTGGAATAATGATACATTTGTCATTAGTTACAACACTTATTTGATTATGAATGCTTACCGAGTTCATCACTCAGTTTACAATTCATACCGAGCATTCATTGGTTACCAAGTATGTTCAACAGTATTTACTGAGTTAGGAAGGTAAACAAAGGTTTTAGTGTTTACCAAGTCAGAAAGGTAAACGAAGGTTTTTGGTGTTTACCGAGTCAAGAAGGTAAATGAAGGTTTTAATGTTTACCGAGTCAAAAAGGTAAATGAAGGATTTAGTGTTTACCGAGTCAAGAAGGTAAACAAAGGATTTAGTATTTACCGAGTCAGGAAGGTAAATGAAGGTTTCAATGATTACCAAGATAGAAAGGTAAAAGAAGTATTCAGTGCTTACCAAGTGAATCAAAGGAGTTAGTTTCTATCGAGTGACACAATGTTTACTGAGTCACCAGTGGTTACCAAGTTCCAAGCTACTCAGAGTGATTAGTATGGACCGAGCCCCTACCTCTACCGAGTGCATGATGATGCCATGTAATGTAGTGGATGCCGAGTGTCAGAAGGTCACCGAGTGAGTTTGAGGAACCTGATTTTTCTACTATCTGGCCGACTCAGTAATGTTTTGTCAACTTGTGTTTGGCGGACCTTGTTGCTGTAAATATTGGAATGGTATATATGTAATGTATTGTGCCATTTGCAATAAAAAGAAAATAGATATGATGAAGAGAAGTAACAGTGAAGTAAGAGTGAATTGAAAGAGAATCAACAGCGAAGTATTCAACAAGGTTATCAAGGAGAAGCAAAGATATATCCATCACATCAAGTGATCAATACATAAGATCTAATCAACAAACCAGTTGCAAGCAGATCCACTGCTTCATCCTAACAGGTGAATTAGTTTTGTAAATCCTTTAATAGGGTAGACTTAATAGTCTTTTTTAAATCTCCTAACAGAGTGCATACTTCATTGTATGTTTATAATTCCTCTAACAAGGTGGATCTAGCGGTCCTACTTGCTCCTAACAGGCAGATCACCAGAAGTGATCACTGTAAGCCTTAACCAACCAACTTTATACTATAGTATTGAAGTTTCGTGGGCATCATCCCCACCCCAATTTTACTTTCAATTTGAAAGGTTTCTGGGTCACCAAATCAGTGTGTTAATCTTTTCATGCATACAGTAAAGTAGATGAATGAATGGTGAGTTTTTTATTATGCTGAATTGGTTTAAATTTTAAAGCTTACTGATTCACCCCTCCCCTCTTAGTAACATTGTTAGAATTGAATATTTCCAATAGATATTGACTCCAAGATCTATGAAAAGGGTATTTTTAGTTTTTGAAAAAAGTTGAGTTTTAATAGAGAAATTAGATTTGGGAAAAATAGGTTTATAGGTGCTAAAAGGTGACACATATGTATGCTTTACATATTAAGTGACTCAAGGAGAATGTAGGGAGTCTAAAAGAACATGTGGAATAAACTAAACTTGCAATCTTCACAACCCTGCTTAGAGTTACACATGAAAGCTACACATTAATACAATGAAACCACAAAGAACACAATACTAGATACAACATATTTTAGGTATGATTATTTAACTCACATATAGAATAACCACAACATGCCTAACTATGAGGCCTTTTGGGTTATATTCTTTAAAAAAACAAGAAATATACAAAATTAGAGCCTTAGCTCACATCTTCTATCTTATCTTATCCAAAAATGCTATTGATTCTCCAATTTCTTATGATCTTCTTACTACCTCTAAAATCTACTTGCTTGCTAGAAACTACAATTGAAAAAGAAATTATGTTGCTATTGATGTCAACCCTTATTGGTAAGACAATTTTTTATCTAAGTAGTGTGTCATATCAAGATGATTGATGAAGACGATTTGAGAAGGAAAAAACCAAAGCACCTAGGGGAAAGATTGAGTTATGAGGAACTACAATGGGAACTTGACTAGTTAGACTTTGACAAGATAAAGTGATTGTTTGATCATAACCTAAGTGAAGAAGATAGTTGCATTGAAGCCTAGAATAAGTGATCAAAGAATGACCAAATCCATAGGCTTGACTAAGAAAAAGAGTAGAAGATTAAGGAACTTGAAGTTTATGATGAGTTATGTTATTGTTAATCGAGTGATAGTATAAATTGAACAAAAACAATGTTGATCAAGCATCAGTATTCACTAAGTGTCTATCTATGTACTGAAAAAAAAGTTTAGTAATGACCAAGTAATCTAGTGATGACCAAGTAATCTAGTGATGACCAAGTGTTAGAACACCATGTTGGCCGAGAGATAGCATTTGATAGATTAAGAGGAAATTGTGATTTCCAACTAACACAATAGATTTATTGAAATATTTAAAGCATGTTGAAGATGCAAATGGATGACCTAGAGTATTTAATTCAAAGGAAATTGTGTTTGAGTGTCTCTATGCAAGAATTCAAGGAGAATTTTGTATTAGTTTCTAGAAGAGAAAAGAGGAGACAAAATGATGGAAGGATTTGATGAATCTAACCAAACCCTAAGGTCTATAGTGATGTTTAAGTGGAAAAAGATCATAATTACCTATTTAATTAAGGATACATAAGGGATAATCTAACAAGGTGAGAAGAGGCCAGAAAAGCTAATAAAGACCTAATCAAGGTTGGATTAGTTGTTGATGATATTTATTGGAAAACTTGAGAACGAGGTTGAGAAGTGTTGCAAAGAGTTGAATTATGATTGCTTGAAGGAGTGTCAAGAAGATCAAAGACATAGATGAAAATGGAGGACACCCAAGGGATCAACATGTAAACCAAATTATGATCTTTATTTACAAAGTGAGTTGTTTTTGTCAGATCAACCTACTGCTAATTTATAACTATTGTATCAATTTTGAAATCCTTTAATCAAGGTTGACCTAACAATCATATATAAATCCTTTAATCAAGGTGGCATTCTAATGGAATGTTCTTAAGTCCTCTAATAATTGCACTCTAATAGGGTGATTAAATCATTTAACAAGATCACATTTAATAGTGTGTTTTGTAACCTTTAATAGGGTAGGCTCCTAACAGAGATCACTTTAGAAGAATAAAAATTTGGTGACATGTTACTTGTGGTTTTCCCAAATTGGTTTTCCATATTAAATCATGGTGTGATACTTGTGTAGATTTTATTTGTAGATTTTATTTGAGATTTTTTACTATTAATATTTTATATTCTATAAGGTTTTTACTATAAGGTTATTGGATTGCAATTTTATGTTATTGATTATTTTCTATAGAGACCTAGCTAATGAATGTTTAGATTTGCAGTATTTGGAGTTATTAAAAGTTTAATTGGTACATCTAGACCTTGGGTTAATAATTCACTCCCCCCCCCAACAACTGCTCTAAGTTATTATAAATCATTCTAACAATTGGTATTAAAGCTTTGGTGCTTGTAGAGAAAACTTTAAAGGTACTTGGAGATGAAGGAGAAGCAAGAACACAACTAGGATATGTTGGAGATTGCATCAACCCTTGGCTATGTTGAGTTTGATGAAATAAAGGATTTCACTACTACTAAGAAAATGTGGGATACACTACAAACCAACTATGGAGGAGACACAAATTTTTTGAGAGAAAAATTAGAAACCTTGAGAGGTAAATTTCATGAAATGAGAGTGATGGAAGGTGAGAGTATTGTTCAGTATTGTGGAAGAATAAACAAGGTGATAAATTATATAAGAGGAGAAAATGGAAATCTTAATTATGAGGCTATGATCAACAAGATATTGAGAACTCTACTTCCTAGGTATCCTATTAGATTTTCTACAATACCAAAATTGAGATGTACCCCTAGTTATAACTTAACTTTGAAACTTGTAATTGGTAGGCTTATTGCTTTTGAGATGTTAAATTTTGATAATTTCACTCCTACTTCTATTGAATTTTCTATTAAATCTCAATTGGTTATTAGTAAGAGAGGAAAAGGAAAGTGTTTCAATGGTGATAGAGATGCTTCTGATGTTGAACTTCATGATCTTGAAGCACTGATGACTAGAAAAATTTCAAGAGGTAAAGGAAAATACAAAGGTAAACTTCTTATAATATGTTTTTTATGTAAAAAAGTTGACCATATTGTTGCAAGATTTCTTGGAAAAGAAGACAAGGATGAGAGAAGGGAAAGAGAGTGTTGGCTCCTAAATTAATAGTTTTTAAATAACCTAGTGATAAGAACACATATGCCTAGGGGCAGCTAATTCTCATGTTCAATGCACCTATTTAGACACCAGGGCCAACTATAAGGCTATTTAATCTCCTTCTTCTCTTTAGGCTCTACAAAACCTACGTGGGTGGACCTCAAATTCTTCATATGGTACTAGTGTAAAGGTATATAACTGAATCTATAAAATAGATAAAAACCCCTAAATCTTCTATGTTTATGCAAATATTCATGGACATGAATAGATAATAACAAGGCACATGAATCTGATAAACTAAGGGAAACTTCTTTTCAATTCTTAAATAGAAAGGGAAATGGATTTTACAATTAATTTTGGGTCAGCATAACCCTGATATGCAACAATAGAGAACGTGCAATTTCTCAAGTTGATCATTCCCTTATCCATTGGGCATCAATTGAATCAAAAAGTTACATATGGATACCTAAATATACTGGTATAATCAAATATCTTATCTATCTATCTAGTTTTTAAATAGACATTTGATTCCATAAGAACTCCCATACTTATTGAATATTCTCCTAGTGAAACATGTAACCCTATCAATGTAAATAAGAATTTACATGGCTCTTTATTCCAATAATGAATCTATCCAAACATACAACCTTAAGGGATTGCAAAAGGGTCTAAGATCTTTGTTCTTAAACACAAAACATTGTAGACAACAAAGGAAGGAGATGAGAAACAAAATGAAACTAAGAAAATGAACCATTTTGTATTAAACTCATTGAAACTAATATATGATATGTATGCTAAAACTCAAAGAATATACAATGAATGATAATATCTTATGGATACTTCAAAAATAAACTAAAAAATGTTGTTTAGAATAGAGAAAATGGTGAGAAATGTGGAATCACTATTGTGGAGGAAGTTTCAATCATACTAGAACTAACAAAGTGGTCAAACAATAATGAAAAAGGTCCAGAACCATAACCAACAGTGGTCTCACAGTGGTTGGGAAAATTCTCTAGCACTAGAACCATTACAATAAGAAGAGAAGAAAGATTTATAGTTAGGAAGAGACTCCTAGATCAAAATCTGATTCTGCCATGTGTTCACCTAAGATTCTTCTCTTCCTTCATCTATTAGAAATCAAAATACACCTGACTATTGCAAAAATTTCTTAGAATAATCATCTAGAAACTCTCCCTTAAAGGAAAATCAGATACTAAATAAGAAAAGAAAGATATTTCAAACTAACTTTGTTTCTCCTTGATTGTCCTTGTTATGAAAATCCTCAACTACCCCTACTGACAAAAAATTTACTCCAACTACCTTCAAAAAAATTCATTTCTCTCATTATAGCCATTCCATGAAACTAATTCTATCTGATTTCTACCATATCCTTACTCCACCCAGAAATTTGATCTTCATCAAAATTGTGCCTCTTGAGCCACAAACCTTTTTAATTCCTAATATCATGATGCTACAATATCATGATACACTAGAGAGAAAGGACCTTCATATTATCTCAAGAAGCAAGCATTGACTCTATGATCTTATGATCATCGATACTTAAACCCTTTTATCACAGCAGCATAAGCCCAAGAAATGGATTTTATGATCATACGATACCTCATTATCATAACATAAAAATACACCATTTAGCTTTCTTATAATATTATTATTGTCCTTTATCACTCCTATTATGTAGCATCATAACATGTCTTTATCTACCCTTCAATCTTATGATCATGGCTAGCTAGACCTTTTTGTAGCTTTGGCAATCAAAAATCAAACCCCTTCAATGTCACAACATAACTTATTGTAACATTTCAGCCTTATCTTTTACCTCTTATGACCACATGATGGTGATCATGATTCTATTTCGTAGCATCAGGAGCATTCCATATCAGTTTATGATCTTACTATCATTCCTTGCTCTTGTAGCCTTGTAGCTCATCTCTCTTTCCCCTAAGATCTTATGATACTCAAATAACATCTTACCTTTATTACTTTATCATAAAATCTCAAAGCCTATCTTTTAATCTCATGATCTTATGACCCAATATAAGATTCTAACCCATTTCTTTTATGTTGAATGATATATCAAATGAACATAGATTTTGCATTATCGAATAGAATATCATTGCTCATTCGAAAAGTGATCCTACCATTTCCTGTTGATTCTTTCTTTTTCCTAGAGCATGCCACCTATCAATTTCTAATTGGTTCACTTCTTTCTCTAGCTTCACTATTTGGGCCCACTAGGACATGTGTCTACCTCTCGCTATGTCACATAAATTAAAAACCTTGTACTTTAGTTTTACAACATAATGAAAACCTTTAATTCATTTGGATATCAATGGTGGATAAAATACGTCAGAAACTAGCCTACCTTTACCTTACTACCAATCAAACATGAACACATGTCATCTCCCCTAACATCTTTACTAGCTACAAAAGGAACATGGCCCACAAGGATACATGTCATCACATTGTTATATCACAAAAATAAAAAACCATGCAGCTCTGATTAGTGACATAAAAATGGTGTTAGATTTCAATCTTGATCTATGGTGGAGAATTTTTCTTTGAAACTTTATCTCAGTTGGATCCATGTGATAGGTGTCATCCCATTTCTATCTTGCTATGACTAAAATGCCTCTAGATTTTGAGAATGAGAAAGTGACAACCCTTGATCTTAAGGAAGATTGAGGGCCATTGTTAACTAATCATAATTTAGCTTTAAAAGGTAACCATGCAATGAAAAAGATAATGACAAGTCTTTAGGTTAAGGAATAAGCAATAAAACAAAGGGTGGACTAACCAGGAGAAAACCTAGGTTAAAGAAGGATCAAGTGCTAGGGTAAAATATTTTTGTGAAAACATTTTAAATACTACATGATAATTATAATAAAAATAATTGTCAAAGGTTTTAGGGCTTTGTATGAAACCTTCCTGCACAATTTTGAAAATATGAACAATGTGAAGGAGACTTAGAGACCTAGGGTAAAAATTTCTTTTAAAGGTATGCAATTAGGTGCCTTTTCATGAGGAATGAAAAATTACTTAGAAAACCTAAGAATTCTAGACACAAATTCCTCCCGATTTTCATAGGATAATTCAAAAAATTTAGCTAAGTGAAAATCAGGCCATCAAAGGCTTTGTATGGGGATGCATGCCACTTGTGGGCATGGAAATAATTTAGAATCACTGGAGGAAGTAGACCACATACTTGACAACAAGAGCTCCTTGAATAGCTTATTGAAAATAAGGAAATGTATTCTAACTATACAAGGTTATGGCCCTAGGCCATCAGAACTCAAAATCTTTTACCTTTGTCAAAAACTTAATTTTTATTTACATCTCTCTAAGGTAAGTTGTAACTACCATTTCCATCAGCACCACACATATCACAATTTCTTATTAGTAGATTAGGTGAAATAAAATCATTCTCATATTGCAAAAAAGTTGAATTTATTTCTCCATTTTTCTCACTATGAAAATGCATATCAAAATGCTCTTGAATATAACAATCAAACTAAGAATCTTCAATATCAAAAGACTCATGTATGCTACAAATTGGACACAAAAAGTGTTCATATTCCACTTTTTTTCACAAAGTTGCACATGTCAAGAAATTGCAACTCACCTTATGTATCTGGGTGTGAAGAGCATAAAAAATATGATTCCTCATTATTTTTTGTCTTGTTACTCATTAAATAAAATTTACCACTCACCTAAACCTCTTCACATTGAAAAAATTGATCAATCACCAAATCTAAAATTTTTTCCTAAAAATGTTAATCTAAAATATGCTAATAACAATCATAATCTTTATCTAACAAATTGTTAGAGGGAACCTTAAACTCATCATAAGACTTATCAACATATAAAGAAAAACCATAGTTAGATTGATAACTTTCACTATTTTCCTCTTCATCATTTCAAGTATCAAAATATATTGTAGTACAATCGCCAACATGAGAAAAAACTAAGATAGTGGAAAATGTCCCTTCAATGACATCCCCTACATCTAACAAGTCATCATGTGCAAAGACATTTGAGGTATTGCCATATACACCTCAAAAATTTGATAAAGATTGTTTTGATTCAATATATTTTTCCACATCAAACTTTGGGAAAGTGAATTGATTAAATGAAGAAACATTATGAGGGAAAATATGAGCAACCATAGAAGTACTTACATATTTTTCAAAATCACTAGCCAAAAAAGCTGAGATTCTATTAGGGCTCAAGAAGACTTCCTCACAAATCTTCTCCTAGTTATGATTATCATCTAGATGACATGAAGAACTTACAATAGCAAAACCATTAGTATAAAAATCTAAAATATTAGAATCATTACAACATTCATTCTCATCATGGAAAGAACTACCCCTACTACTTTTATACACTTCTTCAACTTAATAATCACTATCAAAGGACTCATTTTTAGTTTCATATCTAGCTTCCTCATGCTAACTACAATCATCTAATTCACTAGTAGTTGAATCCATCTCTTTACACTCAGAAGATAGATTACCATTATATATGGATTCATTATATTTATAACTACCTTGACTTTTAACACACTCATTATCATCATTAGAAGATATAACATGAACTATATTATTATCATTTTCCATCTCCTTAATGATTCTTTTAGCTTGTAAAAGCTCTTGTAATATCATAGGTGATGGCCAATTAACTAAATCATGCAAAAGAATATCGAGGAAAACACTAGGTAGGGAAGATTTCTCAGATCCAGAAGAAAAAGGCACCTTCATGATTACTAATTTAAACTTCATATAAACATTCTCAACATTTAAACCCTAAGTACTTCCAACTGCCCCTTTTACTATACTAACAATCATATTATGGATTTTCTTGTTCAACATAGAAATATTATTAAGCATAGTTTCCAAACTTTCAAAACTTGGTAGACCAACCTCAGATCCGAGATCTAACTCCAGCTTAAAACAAAAAATTATGCCTCTTTCACCTAGTGTTCAAAATAATTAAATAGAGGTATTGACTTCTAACATTCAACTTTTATGAAAATGAAACTCATGAAAAGAAAGATACTCTTAGTGCTGATGAAAAACTTCATATGTTGATCTTGGCACAGGTGTAGACATGAAACTCTTTCACACCATCAATGAAAACCATATAGACCCACCACCTCTTTGAAGAGGAAAAATGAGATCATAGTTGTCATCCATTTTCTAACATTTAGACTTCTTATAATAGCATATGCAACAACACTCAACTTTAAATCAAGAATCAAAGCACTTCTTTTCTAAGAACAACTATCAAGAGCTTCAAATCTACCCATACAAATTTAAAGTCCTTCAAACTTTTTTAACATGAAATTAACTAGGAAAACTAGTATAGAGATAGAGTCATCAATTAAAAATGTCAAAAATTTTACATAATTTTTCACTTGATAAAATTTGAACTAGACTTTCAATAAAAGGAAAATACAAATCATCACACCACTCCTATAGATTTACAATCTTGAAAAATAGAACAAACCATGTTGTTCATTCTTGACTCTGAACACTATAACACTTTGAAAACACTTCTCAGTTGAACTAATTGATGATGGAAACACTAATAACAATATAATTTTCATTAAACCTTCAAATCTACTATTGTCTTGGATAAAACACCACTAGGAAACACAAAATTCAGCAAGGGCATGGAAAGAACACTACAATATCACTTTCCTTGTGTTTCTCCCTAGTAGAATCACCATTTTGTTGGCTCCTAAATTTATAGTTTTTGAATAACCCAATGATAAGAACACATAAACCTAGCAGAAGATAATTCCCATGTTTAATGCCCCTACTTAGACACCAAGGCCAACTACAAGGCTATTTAATCTCCTTCTGTTTAGGCTCTACAAGACTTAGGTGGGTGGACCTCAGATTCTTTACATGGTACCAATGTAAAGGCATATAACTAAATTTATAAAATAGATTAAAACCTTTGAATCTTCTATGTTTATGAAAACATTCATAGACACAAAATAGCTAATAATAGGGCACATGAATATGATAAACTAAGTGAGGGAAACTTCTTTTTAGATCTTAAATAGAAATGGATATAGATTTTTCAATTAAGTTTGGGTCAGCATCACCATGACATACAACAATAGAGAACATACAATTTCTCAAGCTGATTAGTCCCTTATCCATTGGGCATCAATTGAATCAAAACATACACATGGATACCTAAATATCAGGGATAACTTTAAGAAATAGCTCTCGAAAAAAAATCTTAAAATGTTGGTGAATCCAACATCTTGGGGGCATGAAAATTTTAATATTGAGGGAAATTTTTTTGTTCCATATAGGGAAATAGAATATTATATGTTGGCTATTTTTTCTCTTTCCAAAATGAATTAATAGTGTTAGAGGTGAATTACTTATTTTGTAGAAAAATTCAAATAATAATGGTCTTGGCTAATCTTCAGTGGTAAACTGAAAAATTGTTTAATTTGAAAGTGAAATTTGCACATGTATTGGCTAGTGACTGTACTGACTACTGAGTAGTCACTTTCAAGTTTCAATTTGTGTACTGTCTTAGGTGTGTACTAATTTCGGATGAATCTGGGCAGATGGGAAAAGCTTCCCCAAATCGGCTCAAAATTCATCTCAGGTCGCCAATCTATCAAATTGAGTCTGAGATGGTCATTATATATTTTATTAAATTTATTATTATTATAATTATATTATATTATATTATATTATTATATTATATTACGTGGTTATATTTATATTTTATTATATGGTTATGATTATATCATATGGCTATAATTATATTATATTATATTATAGTATAAATAATTATAGTATATGTTCTATTATATAATAAATAATTATAAATAAAAATAGTATTATTTTTATAATAATAATAAATCTTAAATGGTTACATTATATAAGTAATATTATTTTTAATTGAATGCCAAAAAACATATTATAATTTATTAAAAAATACATTATTAAAATATAAAATATAAACCAATGCACTTACATTTAAAAAAATTGAAAATATTTAACAATAATAATAATTTAATAATTTAATTAAAAATAATAGAACATATGATATAATTATTTATACTATGATATAATATAATATAATAATAATAATGACCATCGAGTCATTGATGACCTGGGATGAATCTCAATCTATCAGATTGATATGGTCATTATTATTATCATTATATTATATTATTTAATATAATATTATATATAATATATTAAAAATAATAAATTATTATTTAATATTATATTATATAAATAATATTGAATAATATAATACAATAACAATAATAAATTTAATAACCATTTGATAGTCTATAGATCAATGGCCCAAGATGAATTTCAAGCCAATTTGGGGAATGCTTTCCCATCTTCCAAGATTCATCTGGAATCGTGACACATGTAACTTATGTACATCACTACATTATTTAAATTTAATATTGACTTTGAGTCTTGACAATTTATTACAGTTAGATGTACATTGTACATAAAAGTTGAAACCATTAATTACTTATTACTTTCATTTTAACTATTAAACTTCAAGTATTACCTTTTTAGAGTATGAAGTTGAGAGTTTTGGAACTGTAAGACAAGAGTTTGATACAATAGCCATAGGGTTTTCAAATTTTAAATTTTCAAAGACTAGCAGAATTCCATTTTGTGTTCTGATTTCTAAAGACTAAAAGTGTGAAACTTGAGTATCAAATGACAACACCAATTATCCAATCTTAATTTCAGGTATTTAATTTTTTTCAAAAAAATTCCATTGCAATTTGTAGCAATAGAAATCTTGATTTTAATTGTCTTAGGTTTACACTTTACAATTATTTTGAATAGGCTCTAAAGTCTAATAAATAGTAGCAGCCAAGCATGGGCAAAACAAAGTTAAAAACCCCCCAAATGAGTGCACCCATAAAGGAAAAGAACACCATTATACAACTCAGACAAGTGCTACAAACTCCAAGTTTCACCGATGAATGTCATGATATTTTTGATCTTGTTATTCATGGAGATTCTAGAAACATAGAAATTAGACATTCATTGTTTAGTAAGTGGAAAGATCCCTAGGAGGGGAGAATTTATTACAAAAATAACAACAGTATTGGTGCATATACAAATAAACTAGCTACTCTAATTATTGGATTAGCAAACCTCATTGTACCCAAATAAATTGAGAGCGAATTTTTCACTTTGTTAGACCTAGGGATAGGGTTTAGAATAGAAAGCTCTAAGGAGTGCATTGACTTGGATAAACTAGCTCAGACTTATGACAATCTAGAAAGAAGTTTTCAAGATTCATATATTAAGGGTTTAATACCCTCAGAGTCCACTACTAGTGTTACTGTTACACTAGACAAAGACCATAAGCCTCCTTATCAGTATGATATTTTTGTGCCACGAGTTCCGAATACTATTTCTTTGTTATCATTTTACCTGGGATTGGACAGTAATAAGGAAGTGGGGGCCAGTGTTCTTGAAATAATTTATAATATCCATTGTCGAGGTCAATTAGTTGACAATGTAGCAATAAGATATGATTTTGTTTGGTACATTGTTAAATCTATGCAACAACAATTACTAATGATTAAATAAAGTACAACTATAGGCAAGATGAAGACATTTAGGTTCACAAGTTACTTGTGCTACCTTCTTTTAGCAAAGCATCACCCAATATTTAAGATAGAAAATAATAAGCTTGATATTGAGGCCTATAAGTTTGATGAGAAAACCCAGAAGAAATGAGAGACACCAAGTCTAGAATATGAGTGGACACATAAGATGAGGATGATTGCTAACAATAAAAACTACAACCATTTTATAGACTTCTTTTTTGGCACCTATGTACCAAAAAATCATAGGCACTACAATGCCTAGATTGCCTGTGTCTTGTAAAGATTGCATTCAATTGGGAAGTCAGATTCAATTGGCTAACTAGTTCTTCATGGAAGAGTACATTGTCTTAAGAGTTTACAGTTCAGTGGTTGAACCCTGCAAACTTCCAATGCATGTTACAGAAAGGGTTTTCGCACTAGAATATGTAAGGAAAATGGAGAGTGCAAATGAACTTTTCAGTGGACAACAAAAGAAAATGATATTTCCTTCCTTGAATTTCATAATTGGAGGCCTCACATTAGAGAGAAAGGCTTTCAAAGTGGCAAATGAATTGGTAACTTTTTTTGGCTTTCATTTTGTTAGTCACTGGAATTATGATCCACTGAACATAATGAATACAAGACTTATCTCTAATGGTAACTCTATGAGTAAATATCAACGCCAGGAGATGCCATTGATAAAAAAGTTAAAAAATAAGGATTCGTGGGATGAGGTTAAGAAAGAGATGGAGAAACATCGAATAGAGAATAATATTTCAATGCAACAACTATCATCCCAAATTATGACATTGCACATATCAAAGCCACACAAATTAGGGCCTCTAACATACTTAAATTTCTACAAGAAAGCATCTGAACCTTCTAAGAAGTCTATGCCAAAAGAAATTAAAGAGGCATGCATATCTAAAATGTGGTGTCAAACCAAGATAACTGAGTTTTGGAAAATGAGGCAAAATTTGAGTGAACCAAAGACATCAGAAAATTTTGAGAAAATTGATGAGGATGACCTTTTCAGCACTTATTGGGATAAAGAGCATCCAACTGCACTATATCAACTTGCAATTGTAGTGACAGTGATATTCAAAGACAAGAGGAACTCTAGTCTAATGTTGACATTCAAGGTATTGAGGATTCTGGGTCAACCAGAGGTAGAGATATTATTAAACTTCAAATGAGTACTAAACAAGTGTATGGTAAAGGAGCAACTATGATACAAAAAATGAGTTATGCAGGTATAGGGCCCATTGGTGCAAGTGGTGATGGGATTTAGAATCTAGTTCCAGTACCAGACCCACCCAAAAGAGGAAGTAAACTAATCATTGGAAGCTCTAAGATTGAAGATGATTCATCTCAAAAGGGAAAAAAACATTATAATTCTGCTTCTGAAGTTCATCCCAACACATTATTTATTAAATCTTCAAATCTAGTTGTAGTTGATCCCACTAGCACTGGTACTAGCATGGATGAACCTTGTGCAAAAAAGAAAAAACTTATGACAATTACACCACAAGAAATGTCAGTGGTTACTTCAGCAATGTATGCACTAGTGGCTTTTGTACAAAACCCTAAAAATAGTCCTAAAATGCCAGGATTTGGAATGGGCCATCTTCAGTATGTTGGTAATCCTCAAAATACAATTGTAGGTGGAGTAAGTTTAGCTGGAGATGGAGGAGCATCAGCATTCAATGATACAGTTGATAATTCAACTTTCAAACACTCAATTGTGTCAGAAAACCTAGATTTTAGTTTGAATGAATTTTCATCAAAGTTTGAACAGACAAGCGAAAGAAATAGGCAAATTATGAAGACTTTGAAAAGTGATGCAGTTGCCAAATGTTAGGGATCTACTAATAGAATATTTCCAACATATGATCCAAACAATGAAATGATGAACTTCATGGCTGTTATGCCCCTAGGTAGAGATAATAATCCACCACAAAATGTAATAAATTGTAGTGATATAAAAGTTACTAGTCTTCAAATGGATTTGTCAAAAGTGAAAAATATTGACAAAATCAATATATCAAAAGAGAGCAACAAAATGGTCTACTCTACAATTCTGAAAGCGGAGAGGAAAAAAAAAAGGCTTACAAAACAAATAGAAAAGTTACAGGTACACCTTGATAATGTGAAGCTGAAGGAGAAAGCAGTAAACAATAGGTTCAAAGAATTACAAAATAGGATAAAGAAATCTTCTCCTACAGAGGTAATTGTCTAGCAAGAAAAGATGAATGAACAAGTGCAACATTTGACTAAAGAATTGGAAGAATGCAAAAAAAGACTTAAGAATGAACAAGCATCTACTACACAGTTGTTCAAGTCTATAAAGAGTAGTGCACAGGTCATCAATCAATTGAAAACTAAGCTGGAATCTGCTGCCAAGGAAAATAAATTTTTGAAGGATGAATGGGAGAAGGAAAAGAAAAAAGTGGAGTCTAGGGAAAGTATGATTTTTAATTTGCAAAAGGAATTGGGGAATGAGAAGAAAAAAGAGGAGTCTATTGTAGACACAATCCACAATTTGAATAACCAATTGGAGAATGTGAAACAAAAAGAGTTGTCAACTACAAAAACTATTAGTGATTTGAAGGAAGAATTGGAGAATGCAAAGAAAATGGAGTCTAGTTTTATTGCAAGCACTAACACAATCCACAAATTAAGGAGGGAATTGGAGAATGCAAAGAAAAAAAAGTCAGCTACAAAGCAAAACCTCAATTTGAGAAAGGAATTGGAGAACACAAAGAAAGAGGAGTCTACTCAAAGTCTCCATGATTTGAAGAAGGAATTGGGCAATGTGGAGAAAAAGGAGGAGTCCACTTCAAAGATAATCTATGATTTGAAAAGGGAACTCAAGGAAAAGAAGGAAAAAGAGGTAACTACTGCAAATAAAATCCAAGATTTGAAGAAGAAATTGGAGGATGAGAGGAAGAGAGCAACTAATTGGCAAAGGTAACTAGAGGAAATGCAAAAAAAGAGTGAAAAAGAGATGTCTGAAATGAAGAAAAAGGTGGAGAATGTAATGGCAAAAAATAGAATGACCTCTTTCGAAGACCATCATGTGAAGGATACTATAATAAACCTAGTTAAGCTTATCAAACAAGAAATTTGGGACAAGATAATGAAGATTAGTGATGGTTTGGTTGAATGGCTTGATTTAAATAGCAATCTTAGAGTTGTCTTCGAAAATGTAAAAATTGATTTTTAGGCTAAAAGACAAATCTTCACCAGTTCCTTAAAAGATCTTTTTTACCAATTTCTCAATAAACTAAAGAGATCTAGTGACAAGGATTTGGAAAATCATGAAATAAACAACTACTTGAATGCTTGTGTAATGGCCATTAATGTGTCTCAACATTGTGAAGAAGTAACACAAATTGATGAATCGCTCAATTCTACTTCCAAAGAGTTGATGAAGATGAATAACACCATAGTGAACTTGCTGAATGTTAGATTACCAAATCTAGCTAACTCAAAAAAAACATTCATTGGAAGAAAAAATTACATGAAAAAGTTGCAGGGAAAGATGAATTCAGATTTAAGGAAATTGCTTGAGGAATTCACTCTAGAGGGAATTGCAAGTTGCATCAAACCACTATCAATAATGAGTGATGCTATATATAGATTCCTCCTATCATATGATTCTATCTCTTAGAAGTATTTTTTTTTGATGACACTAAAACTAATTAGCTACAACCTCAAAAAAATGGGGCTTCCAAATGATTTAGAATGGAGCACCCTAAAGAAATTTAGTGAAGTTGGGTCATCTTCTCAAACTGTTACTGTTGCTATCAGTGGCAGTCATAGCTAATAGCACTAAGTAGTAACTCTCTAACAACTTAGTAAGTGATAGAACTATAATCATTTTGTTGCTTGTTTCTCTTTAATTTCAAATTTTGGATTTAATTTCAACTTTGTTTAATGTTAATTGTTACAGGAATCAAGAGCCAGCATATCAGGATAGTTGGGCAGCTAGGCACTAGCATACTATGGCATATGATGAATCAAGAGCTAGCATATCTGATCATATATACAATTACAAACTGACCTACAACTATTGTTGCTCCCTTGTATCTACAAAAGGGAATTCACAGTCATTGCAATTTGACATTGAGTCATTTGCAAAGGGTTGTAACTTTTTGTAATTGACAATCATTAAATGTATTATATTGCAAGTTGATTTGTAATTATAAATTATAATACAATTTTTTAAAAATGGAGCTTATTTTGTTAAATGCATTATGTTACAATTTCTTAAAGAAACTAGAATAAATGAAAATCTCAACATGTTAAAAAAATACAATCAATGAAAATCTCCACATGTAAGTACTAAGTTTGTAACATCAACATGTTCAAAAATAAATTAAAAAAATTAAGCATCTATAAAGGGATAGTTAATGAAGGCTATAAATTAACTTCTACAAATATGTTACATAATTAATTAGTAGGTAGAGTCTTAGATCAGAGCTACTAGCCCACTACTTGACTCACACAGAAGGTTGAGAAGCTGCTATAGTTGCCATTCTGCCTGGACTAGCTTAGCATCACTATCATCAGAATCCTCCTCATTTATTGCATATAACAATTCATTTTTTTTTGTGTTTTCTTCAGATTCACTATGAGTGTCAGAGTCAATATGCATGCCAAATTCAACATCATATTCATTGCTATGACTTTCAATATCACGATATGAACCACTGCCACCACCACTGCCACTACCACTACCATCACCACTACCACTGCCACTTGTGTTTCAAATGTTGGAAATCCCTCTTCTTTGACATCACTTTCTCCAAATGTTGACAACCCTATCATAAGGGAAACTTTCTACCTCATACCTAGAATTATAGAGCCTCAAACAATTATCCAAATTTTTGTCTAATTTGTTTCTAACCTTTGACTTAAGGAAGCCCAAAGTACTAAAAACTCTCTCATCCTCCACTGAACTCAATATCATTGTCAAACATAAATTGGTAATCTTGAAATATTCTGGTATTGCCTCTCTCAACTAATTTCTCTTAGCAAGGTTTTTCCAAAACTTTGTTACTACTCCCTCTTCATTTGGATTCTCCATAATAGCATATTGTTCCCTCATTATGTTTGCAAAAGAGTGTGATTGATCTCTCAGTCAAGTTTCATCTAAAATTTCATTTATGGTGATTCCATTGATTACTTTAGGTGTGCAAAAATGTTGAATCAGACTCATCATCCTTCTTTGAAAATCAGTTGGACTGTTTAGAGACCAATATTTTTGAAAAAAAATTGACATTGCTTCCAGCAATTCCTCTAGAGGGAATCTAAATCTAATTTCTAATGATAGATTGTAGCAAACTCACTTGACAGAGTCAAGCATAGAGTCTTTGATCTTCTTGAAGGCTTCACTTGTAACATGTGAAAGTACCTTCTCTAGTTCTGATTCAACTTCACTTCCTACTTCATTGGGGTTCAAGTTGGGGTTGACACAGGCATTGTACTATATTGGTATGTCAACTCCACGTACTCTGGCATATACCTCATCATTTGCACCAATATGTAAAAAGTTCCTAGGATTGTTCAAATCTAAGATTTCTAACCACTTTGAAAACTTTGTTTCATCTAATGGTAATACTCAATATAGAGTATCCAGGCTACTACATGTCATTTTACGCAACTTATTATATTCTTCAATGTACATAGCTCTTTGCTGAACCTTGTTTATAATATTTATCATGTCTTATAGCATGGGGAGAATAGCTAATAAATTTAAGAGTACCTTAACATTAGTTAGGCTTGAATATAGTAGAGGGAATCTATATCACATAGAGTGGATTAGTCCAAGCAATGACGGGTATTCAGACATTACTCAATGCACTGGTCCATCCAGAGAGATCCATCTAGTATCATTGTCTTTAAGAAGCTTCCTCCCATCAGTAAGTCCTGTAGCAAAGTGTTGAAATTCCCAGACTCATTTTGGAGTTCGACAGAAGTATTGGTAAATCTCTTTGATTAGAGATGCCACTTTACTTACACAACAAAAATTGCTGACAATTCCAAAAGCTAGATTCATTCAATGGGCCATGCAATGAATTTGAATAGTGTAGGGTGCCAAATCATTCTTGATCTTTTTGCAAAGACTACCTTTATGACCTTTCATAACCAAAGCACCACCCACTCCAACACACACCAACTTTTTGGTAATCTCCATGCTATCCAAACCTCTAGATTCAATTGGAGTAGTCTTTAATAATTCATATAAGTTTTTAACTATTGGACTATGATTCAATTTAGTAACAGATAGTAAAAATGGTTGATGACAAAGATTGTTTACAGTATAAACATGCATGCACACCTAGGAAGTATTATCAATAATTGTAACTTCATTTAGAGACAATGCAATTAAATCTAAGTTTTTTATAGATTCTTTCATATCTTCTATTTCAACCTATGTAAGACAATTAGCCCATTCCCACCTACTATTTACTGACCAGTGACTCTTAGGATAGTTTTGAGTTTTCAAAAAATGCAATAATACAGTCATTGTAGGGTAGTCTGTCATAGGGTGTCCTCTACTCAATATATAAAATATCACACCTAATTGAACTACTTTTCCCATATTTTTCAATTCCATTGCTTTCCCAATGAAATCTTCAATGGAACCTTTTACTGTATAACACTTCTCCCATATTTGCTGGTGTAACTTGTATATTTCAGCATTCCTAATATGCAAACACGTCTCCTTTGTTTTCCAAGTTAGCACAGATTTTTCAACTCCATCTATAATTTCCTTCTTGTAAACTTTACCAACATGATTTTCTATGGTTTCAATTTTAAGTTGCAGCCTCTTCTCCTTCTTTTTTATCTCTGTGCAAATCTTACATTTTCATTCTGCAAGAGGCTCACCATCATTTGGATTGGCCACTAGTTCAATGAACCAATACTTTTGCACCCATTATAATTGGAAATTCCTTTTGGATAGATCCTAGTGAGATCAATTTTTCTTCGATTCCAATTTTCTTTTCCCCTTTTGTGCATGAACCTGATTTATGGAATCAATTTTGGTTTTCTCAACCGACTAGTCTAGGATTGACTCCAACTTTATAATCTTAGTTTGTGACTCCCTACTTGGGGGACGTTCCTCTAGATCTTGTTCAAGTTCATCCTTGATTGAGATATCAGGTTCACCAACTTGAACTTCAATACTATCTGAGGGTCCAACTTGTGATGAATCTCCTTTTTTAGTAACCACTGAAGATCTAACTTGTGAATCTTGTAGGTTGCCAACATTTCCACCACCAAAATATGCTACTATGGTTCTGCATTTTGGTAATGATGACCTCTCTTGGATTTTAGGGATCAGACCCCTCTTGTTTGACATGGAAAACTGATAAAGGCTGCAAAAAAAATCAACTTAGTTGTTGAACAAAAGACTTAACTACTTAGACTACATATAACAACAATAATATGATTCATTCTCAAAAAAAGGTACTACTACTATAGTACTATAGTCTATGGTACTACCCAATATAATTTGCAAACCTAATACCTATAAGATATCTTAGCATGTGAGATGTCTAGTCACCAGCAGACATTGGATAGTGAAACTAAAAAAATAACTAGTACCACTTACAAAATAATTTAAAAATCACTTGCCTTTTACAAAAACTAGGTCCCACGAGTCAATGGCCAATGCACTTAGCACTTTGAAAGTTTGACAACAATAAGAAATGCCATTCTCCAAACTAGAAAATAGCAAATTGTATAGAATAATAATTTCTTATAGTCCAATCTAGGTTGGTGAATTAGGTTGGATTAACAAGAAAGAATTTCAAATGTAGGCAAAATGCACCTTTTGATGCAAGCCTATAGTAGGAAACAGTTGGCTAAATGGGGCAGGTGATCGACACACATTGGTAAAATGGTTGGCGATACCCAACCAAAGGGAAAATTTATATGGTTGTAATAATGGTGAAATAACATCAGCCAATAAGAAACAACATGCAAAGGCTGGCGATATGTTTAAAATAAATGTATCCAAACTGTATATTACATTGGTGATTGCACTAATATTTTTGACCAATCATGTGATAACTAATGGGTAACCACCTCGAGCGTTCGACCCAAATATGATAAATATCTGGCAACATGGTTGGACCCAAATATGATAAATATTTGCCAAATGACAATTGACTTGTCAGATAGGATTGCCAAAAGGTGAATATTTGCCTCTAAAGTAATCCATGCTAAATATACTAGTATACTTAGATATCTAATCTATTTATCTACTTTGTAAATAGACATATATCTTCATAAGAACTCTCATACTTATTGAATATCCTCCTAGTGAAACCTACAATCCTATCAATGTAAATAAGTATTTACATAGCTCTTTTTTCTAATATGGAATCTATCTAAACACACAACCTTAAAGGATTGCAAAAGGGTCTAAGCTCTCTATTCTTAAATACAAAATATTGCAAATAACAAAGGGAGGAGGCAAGAATCAAAATGAAACTAATAAAATCAAGCCTTTTGTATTAATGTCTTTGAAACCAATATATCATCTATATGCCAAAACTCAAAGAATATATAATGAATGAGTGTATCTTATGGATACATCAAAAATAAACTATAGTATGTTGTTCAAAACAAAGAAAATGCTAAGAAATGTGGAATCATAGTTGTGGAGGAAATTTCAATCAGAGTGGAACCAATAGAGTGGTCACACCGTAATAAAAAAGGTCTAGAGCCAAAACCAATAATAGTCTCACAATAGATTAAAAAAAATTCTAGCACTAGAACCTTTACAATGAGAAGAGAAGAAAGATTTATAGTCAAGAAGAGACTCCCAGATCAAAATATGAATCTACCATGTGTTCACTTGAGATTTTTCTCTTCCTTCATCTACCAACAATCAAAAATTACTTGACTATTGTAGAAATATATTATTAGAATAGTTAAAGAATCTCCCCCCTAAAGGAAAATCATATATTAGATCAAAAAATAAAGGTCTTTCAAATTGACTTTGTTTTTCCTTGGTTGAATTTGTTGTAAATTTCCTCAACTACCCCTACTAACAAAATATTCAATCCAATTGCCTTAAAAAACATTCATTTCTCTCATTGTGGTTGTTCGAAAAAATTGGTTCTATCTAGTTTCCACCATATCCTTACTCTACTTGAAAATCTAATCTTCATCAAAATTATGATGCTCAAGCCACCAACCATCTACCTATTTGGTGTTGAGCTATTTCATGCTTTGTTTCTGCAATATGTTTTAATATTTCATTCACCTCCCAAGGGTCAAAAACCTAGTTGATTACCAAGTGATATCCATGTATTATTTTATACAATATTATAAATTTCACTTGAACCTTTTTAATTTCTGATCTTATGATGCTATGATTTCATGATACACTAGAGAGAAAAGCCCTTCGTATTATCTCAAGAAGAAAGCACCAACTCTACAATCTTACAATTGTCAGTACTTAAACCCTTTTATCATGATATTACAAGGCCAGAAAATGGTTTTTATGATCATATGATACCTCATTATTGTAACATCAAAACAAACCCTTTAGCCTTCTTACAATCTTATGATCATCCTTTGATACTCCTCTGGCGTAGCATTGTAATGTGTCTTTATTTTCCCTATGATCTTACGATCATGGCTAGCCACACATTTTCATAGCTTTGGCTGTCAAAAATCAAGCCCCAATAATGTCACAAGATATCTTATCATAACATCATGGCCTTATCTTTTACCTCTTATGAACACATGATGATGGTCACCATTTTGTTTCATAGCATTGGGAGCATTCCATATCACCATATAATCTTATGATCATTCCTTGCTCTCATAGCCTCATATCTCATCTATCTTTACCCTAAGACAATACTCGCATAACATCTTATCTTTATGATTTTATTGTAATATCTCTAGGCCTATTTTTTAATCTCATGATTTTACGAACCAATGTAAGATCGTAACCCATTTCTTTTTAGCTAAATGATATATCAAATGAACATAGATTTTTAATCAAAATACTATAGCTCATTCAAAAAGTGACCCTACCATTTCCTATTAATTCTTTGTTTTTCCTGGAGCATGTTGCTTGTCAATTTCTAATTGGTTCACCTATCTAGACATTATTTCCTCTTAATTTTCATAGAATAATTCAAAACTTTTAGCTAGGTGAAAATTAGGCCAACAGAGAGTACAAAGGAAGAAGAGATGACCAAGACAATAGGAGAAACAAGGACTACAAAGAAAAAGGTAATAAATCCTACTACGTTACTAAAGAAGAAACTGATAATGAATCTAAAATTAATGATGAAGAAGTTTTCTATGTTTCTATGAAAGAAGATTCTAATGACGATGAGAAAAATGTGTTAATTTTGTATGTGAGTAAAGGTGATAGATGGATAATTGATAGTGGTTGTTCACATCACATGACTGGTGGTAAAAGTAAGTTTGAAATCATGGAACCATACAAAAAAATTTTTGCTAAGTTTGGTAATTATGTATTGTGAAAGCTAAAGGATCAATGCAACTGATTGTGATCATGTTTATTGGGTTGAAGGACTTGACTATAACTTGTTGAGTGTTTCACAGTTGAAAAAATCAGGATACAAAGTTAAATTCCATCACAAAAAGGCCAAGATATTTTATGCTTCCGATAAACTGATTGGAAGTGAAGATTAGACAAGAGGTAACTTATTGTATCTAGATTTATCTAATGAGACATATTTATTTACAAAAAATGAATATATATCATTATGGAATAAGAGGTTATGTCATGTCAAATTTGATAATTTGATAAGAATTAGTAAGACGAAAATAGTAAGAGGATTTCTAAGATTGAAGAAACCTAAAAAAAGCTATGTGTAAACAATGTCAATCGAAAAAAATGACAAAGTCTAGTTTCAAGAGCAAGACCTATTCATCTAATGATATTTTGGAATTGGTTCATACTAGCCTTTGTAGACGTATTGGAGTTCAAATAAACTATAGAGAAAAATATTTCAATCTATTTGTTGATGACTATTGCAAAATGATGACTATAATATTTCTTAAAGAAAAATCTGATGCTTTTCAGTTGTTTAAGTTATACTTGGCTAGAGTTAAAAAAGAAATAGGTAAGAGTCTGAAGTGCTTGAGATCTAATAGATGAGGTGAATTTATCTCTAATTAATTCAATATATTCTACAATGATAGAGGAATCAAAAGGTAGATGTAATCACTTAGGACCCCTCCCCAAAATGGAATAGTTGAAAGGAGAAATAGATCAATTGTGGAATGTGCTAGAGTATTGATGATGGAGAAGAACATGTCACAAAAATATTGTAGAGAATTTGTAGATAAAATAGTCTATACTTTTAACTAAGTACAAGTCAAGAAAGGTACAAATGTTACACCCTTTAAATTATGGTATGTGTATACACCTAATGAAGAGTATTTTAAAGTTTATGGAAGAAAATGCTATGTATTGAAATATAATAAAAATGAAAAACTTGATGCTAAAAGTGATGAAGACATATTCCTAGGATATTCTATTAAGGGAAAATCTTATTAATGTTTGAAATTTAACACTAACAAAGTTGTGGAAAGTGCAAATTTGGAAGTTGATGAATATGTAGAAAAGAATGTAGTTGAATGAAAGTTAGAATATAAATATTATAGAACATTCAATTATGTGGATGAATTTTTTCCCTACACCTTACCTAAACCAGAAAATAAAGCTATCGAGAAAGAGCAACTAGTGAATGTTGAGTTACAGTAGCATGCTACTGAGCAATAGACCGTATGTGTCAAGTATCAGAAGAATGATGTTGACTTACATGTAGTAGATTTTGAACATCAAGAACATAATGCTAAGAAAGTAGAACTTGAACCATATTTTGAAGAAGGGATACAAAATGACCTTGAAATCATCTTTCAAGATGAACCTATGGAAGAAGAAAGAAGTAAAGAACTTGTACTAGTAAAATATGTGAGAAGATATCATGCACCTAAAAAAATTATTGGTAACAAAAAATATGGAGTTATGAAAGGGAACATAATAAGAAGAGATGCATGTTTACTTTGTAAGATTGAGCCTAAATTAGTAAAATATGCCTTAGAGAATAAATATTGGATTCATGAATTAAATGAATAAAATGAACAAATAGAGAAGAACAAAACCTAGATACTAGTACCTAGATCAAAGGACACAAATTTTATTGGGAAAAAATGGCTATTTAGGAACAAGTTGAATGAAAAAGGAGAAGTCACAAGGAACAAAGCAAGATTGGTATGCAAAGGATATGCACAAGAAGAAGGAACTAACTATGGGGAAACATTTTCCCCAATTACAAGATTGGAAGGAGTTAGAACATTACTTACCTATTCTCCTTATAAAGAATTTAAGGTGTACCAAATGTATATCAAATCTACATTTCAGAATGGAGTACTTGAAAAAGAGATTTATATTGATCTGTCAAAAGGATTTGTTGATCACAAGAATAAGAAAATGATATGTTAACTACACAAAGCCCTATATATATTGAAACAAGCCCCTAGAGCATAGCATGAAAGATTACATAATTATTTGGTAAACATTGGATTTGCAAGAACTAATGACAATGGCAAAAGGTACTTGAAGACAAAAGGTGGTAAAGGGATTTTTTAGATGAAATATTTTTTGATGATATCATATTTGGATGACAAGATGCATTATGAAAGTCATCTAAAAATAAGATGCAGAAGGAAATTGAAATGTGTATGTTTGATGAGATTAAATTCTTTGTTGGTTTACTGGCATATCAAATGAAGCAAGGTATCTATATTACTCAATCAAATTTCATCATAGAGATACTGAAATTTTTTGGGATGGAAGATTCAAGACCAATCAGCATATCTATGGCTATAGGACAAAAGCTATCTAAGAAGGATGATTCTACTAATGTGAACCAAACATTAGACTAGCACATTTTGGAAAATATGTGACTAAGTGACTAAGAATTTTAGTCACACTACTAAAATAATTAGTCATGTGACTAAAACTAATTACATTCTATGATTTCTTTGTAATTTACAGCTATAGGTGACTAAATAAGTGACTAATTTAGTCATCAAGTACAATCACAAGATCAACCAAATGAAAGTGACTAAATAAAATACCAAATAAATGAATAAATAGATGATTGGAAAATTAATCACTAATAATTAGTCATCTAATCAAAAACCACTAAATAAATGACCAAATAGTTGGTCACTAACAATCAACCACTTAAACAAAAAAGAATGTATAATATATTATAGCTCTCAACTTTGTGTATGGATGTTTTTAAACAAATAATAATAATTTATTTTATCTTTCAATCTAGAGTTTATAGAGGAAGAAAAGAAAGAGGATCTAAACAAAGCTTAGTATTCATAGCACTATTGGTTAACAATTTGTTCTCTTATTTGATTTTATAATCTGACTATTTTAATACCAAATGTTTTGGAGAAACAAAAGGATGTAACCAACTAATGGGTCAGCATATGTGTTCTATCACTACCCTCTAAATTATAAGGTGCAACTCCCTTATGACTTATAATGATGTGCAATGAATATGTCTTTCTTAGATCATAAGTTTTGACAAAATAAGCTCTTAACCTGAGAACAATAAAGGCTAACAAAATTGATTGTAGACACAACCAATTTTGAAAAATGGATTGGGACAATGTATCACACCCAATGGACTGACTATACTAGGTTATCTTAAGATTTTATGACTCTTACTCCTATTCTAAATGTAGATTAATTATTTAAATACAAAAGAGGAAAGGAAGAAGAGGTGCACATGAGGGAAAATGGAATTTCTTTAACTATTAGACTTGAATGAAATGGAATCCAAAAAGTTACTAAATGATTCAACCACATTTATTCTTCAATTCCCAATGAAACTACTTCTAACATGACATGTAATAAATAAGAGAGAAGTAGAACCATATGTGATAAAGTAAATTGAATTACTTATACTGTAAATACCATGATGAAATGGAATCGATGAGGTGGTCATAGAATCACATGTAATAATCCTTCAACTCTCAAAGAAAAACTAATCTATGAATTGAATGGGCAACAAAACATGAAGAGAAAATTAGATAAATGGAATTATAGAGCCAATTCACCATCAAGTTTGTCAAACTTTGTATTTTTAAAAGAAATTACATTTATAGATTTTTGTCATCCCTCAATTCTGGCAAAGAAATAGTCACATAATAGAAATAATATAAGAATAAAACATCAAAATATATAATCAACAGCATGGTATGGACACATGGCATCTTCTCCATCAATGATTCTGACTCCATGGCACTTCTAAAAATACATAGTGATTGTTTATCTTCATGCTACTTTAGGAATCCTATGAAAAAATTTATTTTCTTCATATTCTATTGTTTGGCACCAAATTCATATAGTTTGTCTAATGGTCACAATAGATTTAAATTTCCACTATTGGTCTCAAATCAATGAGCATGGTCAAAACCTAATAATCCTCTTTATTTTTCCCTTGTCACTTATTCGCAACTATCATTCATATGATACCTTTATTTAATATGATGATGCTATAATTGGCTCTTTATGCTTCACTATATTGACTCAAGGTTGTATTTAACCACCTACAAACATGCAAATACACATTGTCTCTCTTTTGCAACCTTAACTTTACATTACTATTAACCACTTACCATGGTGTGATAGTTCATAATTTGAATGTCTTAGGTTACTTTTCATAGTTTCACCACTTAAAGTCTTTTAACTACATTACTGAATGCAACATTTTGATCACCTTACACTTCAGTTCCCAAATCACTTTTTATATATTTTCAAGTCATATTTGAGAGTTAGCTTAAACATTTGTGACAATGTGATGTTAGTTTTAATGTTTAACTATTGCCACTTTTTCTAGGTCACAACTTAGAATGTCTTGAATGTCTTTTATCTTGGAACCTTGTGAAACATGTTTACCTTAACTTTTGTTGTCTCTCACACCTTTGAAATCATCATTAAGAATTTACCTTAACACCTTGTGACACTATGAATGCATTTTTTTCCTCCATTGCAACATTAACTCATGATTAACTTTAACCTTCTGCAAACATGTGTTAACTGTTTGACTTAACTATCATTGTCTTGCATCTTCACTATGGTCTAAGAGTTAACATTCCTTTCATCTATGATGTTGTGAAAACTTCATACTTAACCATCCATCTATGCTCATAACTTCGTGGCTTATCTTTCATCACATGGAATATGAGTTGTGATGTTGCAAACACCTTTGATCTGATCTTCATCTAATGGTCAGGGATCTATCTCTAAGAGAAATTGACTTTTCATTTGACCAATAAAATGTGTTCCTTTTGTCAATTGACTTTCCACTCATCTATGCAGCTACTAGTACAAATTGATTTCTCTATATTTTGAGCTCAATCACTTGTAATATCTTCCATTAAAATGTAATTATTGTAGACCTTTTTCCTCTAAATCCTTTTAAATCTTTAGATGATGAATTATTATAGTTTATGGACCTTCTTCTCATTAAGAAGATACTTATAACTAACCTACCAAACCCTAAATCACCTAGCCCTTGACCAATGCAATGCTTACATGGTTAGCTTGAAAGGAGATGATGGAAAGAGAGGTCATCCTAAAGGCATTCTAGACATAGACTTAAACTAGACATTGACTTGACAGTAACTTAGAGTAAAAAGGAACAAGATTGAAAACTATGCAACAAGCGCAAACCTTCAAAGAAATAAGCACAATGACACATTTTGTAATTCTCCACTAGGAATATTTACCACTTCTTGATCTATGAGTTTCTTAATTTGGAGTAACTTCAAGACATTAGTATTGAACTAAGGCTCTCTATATGAATCGCAAATCATTTGGTGCAATAAATACCTTCAAACTGACTAAAAGTTTGAGATGATCATTTCTCAATTATATAGTGTGACATTAAACATAGGTATTTCTACCTTTGAATTCTCAAATCTATCTAGCTTCAACAAGATAGCCTATAATAGAAACTATGTTTGATATTTTCAAATATTTATGACATGTAATATTAAAAACCTTAAAAAATTTCCATTGATTTTCCCTTGAATTCAATTTATCTCTCTAGTTCTATGTCTATAACCAAAATTAATGCAATAAATGTATTACAAAATGTATGCTAGAATTGATGATTAGTTGAAAATGAAAAAATCAAACATGATTACAAAAGAGGAACACTATGAATTAGTTGATATCTTATGAGGTAAAATCCTAAGAATGTGTAAAATATGCACACAACAAGAGAACAATTAGTTTATTACACTTCTCTAAGAGTTTGAGGATGTTTTTATAGTGGAATACACAAAGTTAAAAGGGTTTGATCCTATTTTAGCACAACATACTATAGAGTCAACCGCAACAACTAAACCAATTAGACACAAACAAAGGCTTTTGAATCCTATGTTAGGGCATCTAGAAAAAGAGTTTCCTTAATGTGAAAATTTCATGTACTCATGGAAACTTTTAAATGACAATTTTTTGACCCTTAAATTCCTAATGATCTCAAGGAGTTTCATTGATAACTATAAGATAATAAATACTCTAAAAGGTGTTATTTTACATAGAAAGATAACCATTTTTTTAAAATGTAACGTTATAATTTAGGCTGTATATATATATATATATATATATATATATATATATATATATATATATATATATATATATATGAAGTTATAGTGTGTAGATAATATGCCCTTTCCTTACTTAAATTTGAATTTTATTATAATATTATTATTAATGTCAAGTTTATGTGAACATATAGTCTACTAAATTTATTATACATTATTCACCATCCTCTCAAAATTATTAAAAGAATAATGTTATTTATTTAATAATTTTTATATATCTCCTATTTTAAATGTTGGAATAGTTTGGAATAACTGATTGGGGAGGGTGGGGTAAATCAACTATCCAAGGTCCAAAAAACCTCCCAATGAAACTTATCAATGCTTAACAACACTTATGTATATAAATTCTTCTTATAAACCTTACATTCAACCATTAGATCATTCCAACCACATAACATGCTACTAATTCTCACTCTTTTGAAGTGATGCCCTATGAAAGGCCAACCCTATTAAATGTTACAATACACACTATTAAATGTGACCTAGTTAAAGAATTTTAATCACCCTATTAGGAGTGAGCCTTGTTAGAGGACTTTAGGCCATTCCATTAGAATGTCACCAAATTAAAGAATTTAAAAATGACTATTAGGTAAACCTTAATCCAAAAGATTTCACCTAAACTGATACAATTATTAGAGAGTAACAATAAGGCTTGATCTGATAATAAAATATAACTCACTTTGTAGATTAAATATCTTTTTTTAGTCCTCCATTATGCTTGGCTTCATTCACTTCAGTTCTGATAGCTTGTTCACCCTTCAAGCACTCATCCTCTTAAGTCTTCCTACTTTGCATGCCAATTGCAAACTCTTTCCTCAGGCTACCATATGAAACAACACCCTAGACTCCTTATCTTCCTTGGGTTCTCACATATGCCAATAGTTTCATCTGGCCTTGCATTCCCTTATAAAGAGAATTTAGATATTTTTCCACTAAACCATAATTGTCCATTTTAGGATTAGGTAGGATTCATTGAATCTAACCATCTTTCTCTTCTTTCTTCCTCTAGAAACTTCCTTCACAATCCTCCTTGAATTTGACTAAAAATTGGTTTATCTTGAATTTTGTGCCACCAACTCATCTAGCTTATCTTTCAAACAATTCAAATAATCCAAGAAATCAAACTTATCAGCTCAAATTGATCAAATTAATAACATTGTCACTCAACATTAACTTGCTTCCGATGCTCAACACAAACTATGTTACTTAGGATCCTCTATCAGATCATGTGGTATGAACTAAAGTTATTTGATGCTCAGAATCAACTAAAATTGACTCAAAAACCACTAAGTTTTTACTTAGCTTGACATTGTTATAGTTCACTTAGCATACATTGAAAATGAACTTTGCTCAACTCTAACTAAATTTTTGCTTGGCTTGCACTTACATTGTTCAACACCTACTATGGAGTTTGTTAAGCTTGGTAGACTCAATTTGTTTCACTTATTCTTTTGAACTTAATTAGTGTATCCATCCTTTGAAACCTTAAGTAGACAATCAATCCATTATGTTATCACTATCTCACCTGATCTTTATACTTCTTTTTCATATCATAACTCAACCTTTCCTTTAGGTTCTCTTGTTACCTCATTTGATTAGATCCTTTTCATTAATCAAACAAATGATATCAGATCAACGAAGCAATTATTGCTCTAGCAAGTAATGATTGAAACACATTCTCATACTTGTATCAATCTTTGATCAACAATTTCCCTCTTTGGCATTGATGGCAAACCATTACCAACAACAATACCAAAAAGAAAAAAGTTCCTTGTATTGAAATTTTTCTCTCTTCAATAACTTCAATTTTTCTATATAGGTTAGAAAACTCTATTCTCTTGTAGGTCTCCCCTCTAACTTACTTTGATTACTCCCTATATCTAATATTCAAGTTATCTATCTTTTATACTCCTTCTTTATTGGTAAATCTATGATCCTTCTTTGTTGGTAAATCTCTCCCTCTCTGACAATAATGCCAAATACTAGTAATCTCATGTATGTAGATGTTTAATAATTCCAAGTTCTCCCTTTGTCACCTTGCTTGTGACTAGTTATTTGTTACAAGATTACTTTAGGTAGCTCCTAAAGTATAGTCCACTACATCAATCTATATCGTGTGTCTTCTATTGTGTTTGATGTAGGGTACATCTCTAATCTCTTTAGACAACTTTGGATAGGGTTTACCTCTTAGATACTAATGAGCATCCTTAGGTAAAGCTTTTATGAATATATCAGCAATCTATTCTTTTGTATTCACATATTCCATCTTTACTTCTTTGTTTTGAACCAGCTCTCTCAAGTAATGATAATTGATAGCTATGTGTTTTTTCTTTGTGTGCATCACAAGGCTCTTGGATATATTTATTGCACTCATGTTATCATCATATAATACAAAAACTTCTATGATATTATCCTTCATTCCTTTGAGTAGCTATTTGATTCATACAATGTTTGTATAATTTACTACAGCAGCAACATACTCAACTTCAGCAATAGATTGAGATACACAATTTTTCTTCTTACTAGTCCAAATATTTACTCTCTTTCATAAGAAAAATTCTCCACCACTTGTTCTCTTTCAATCATCAAAATTTCCAACCCAATCAGCATCTATATAGGCTCTCAATTCAAATTTCTCATTTTCCCTATAGTATAGACCAAAATCATTTGTTCCTTTTAGATATCTCATTATTCTTTTTATTCTATTAATAGCCATCAAATGATTATCCTTATGATTTTAAAAAAAAATTGCAACAATCCCAATAGCCAATGCAATGTCAAGTCTACTATGAACTACATGTTGCAATTTTCCAATCATAGACATATACAAAGTTTAGTTCACCTTAGTTGAATCATCATTCTTGGATAGTTTGTGTCTAGTCACCATAGGTGTACTAATAGGCTTTGAATATTCTAATCCAAAAGTTTTCAATATTTCCTTCACATACTTAGATTAAGTAATGTAAGCACCATATTACATTTGATAAACTTGCAAACCAACAAAGAATTTAATTTCTCCAAACATGGACATTTCAAATTCTTGCTTCATTTGATCACCAAATGCCTTGCAAAGTACATTTTCTCCTTCAAATATGATATCATCAACAAAAATTTTAGCTAGCAAAATACCTTTACTACCTTCATTCTTTAAGTATAAATTGTTGTTATCATCAGTTCTCTCAAAACCAATTTTTACTAGATAAATATGAAGTCTTTCATACCATGGTCTAGGTGCTTTCTTTAATCCATATAAAGCTTTGTGCAATCTACATGCCATGTTCTTGTTGTTAGCATCAACAAATCCTTTAGGTTGTTCATTATATACTTCTTCCTCTACTATACCATTTAGAAATGTAGACTTCACATCCATTGTGTAAATGTTGAAACCTTTGTATGTAGAATAAGCAAGAAAAGTTCTTATTCCTTCCAATATTGCAATAGGGGAAAATGTTTCTCCATAGTCTATTCCTTCTTCTTGAGCATACCCTTTGCAAACTATTCTTTCTTTTTTCTAGTGACTTCACCATTTTCATCCAACTTGTTCTTGAACACCCACTTGGTACTAATAACATTCTTGTTTTCTAGACTAGGTACAAGTGACCAAGTTTTGTTCTTCTCTATTTTCTCAATCTCTTCTTTCATGGCTTTACTCCCTAACTATCTTAGGTTCATGCATGCTTAGTAGACATTTATTATTTCTCAATTTATTTATTTTCATTGGTCTAGCCTCTTTATCTCCAATAATTTGTGTGACATGGTGACGCCTTTTGACATATTTTGATAATATTAGTTCTTCTCTATTTTCTTCAATAGGTCTTTCAACTTTAGAATCACTATGTGATTCTATGTTACATAATTTAGCATCTCTTTCATGTGTATTGATCTCATTGTCATAATGTACCTCAGGTTCATTTTGCAATTCAACACCTGATTGCAACTTAATTCTTGAATATTGTTCAGCATTCATTGTCTGTGACTCAACAGTCATTGGGACTTTTGTTGTTGATCTGAAACTTTGTTCATAGCAACATTCTCAATCATGTCATCATAGAAGTATACAAAAGATTTGTAATCTTTAGAATCTTTTGCAGGTTCTACTTCATATACTTCTATGTATTCATCAAATTTCACATTTGCAATTTCCATAACTTTTTTAGTGTTAGAATTCAAACACTTTCAATCTTTTCTCCTTGTGGAATAGCCTAGGAATATACCTTCTTCACTTTTACCATCAAGTTTTCCATTCCTATTATCCTTAAGAATATAACATTTTCTTCCAAATACCTTAAAATATTTTACATTGGGTGAGTATCCATACCATAGTTCAAAAGGTGTTGAATGAGTATCTTTCTTGACTTGCACATGATTTAGGGTATAGATAATTGTACTTATAGCCACTCTCCAATATTTCAAAGAAACATTTTTCTCCATCATCAATTTTCTAGCACAATCTATCCCAAATATGTTTCTCCTTTTAGTAATTCCATTTTATGGAGGGGCTCTTGGTGCAAAAGTCTATCTTTTGATTCCTTTTTTATTATAGAACTTCTCAAACTCATCTAATGTAAATTATCCACCTCTATTAGATCTCAAACATTTCAAGCTTTTGCTGATTTCTTTTTCCACTCTAGCCAAGTACCACTTAAACATTTAAAATGCATCACATTTTTTCTTTAAAAACATAACAATCATCATCCTAGAATAGTCATCAAAAAATAACATAATGTACTTATCGCCTTTATAACTTTTCACATTGAGTGGTCCACATAAATTAGAATGAAGTAACTCATGTATGCCTTTTGAATTATATGTTTTACTCTAAAAAATTTCCTTAGTCATCTTTCCTAATTCACATTGTTTATATATAGCGTTTTTAGGTTTCCTTAGTTTTGGCAAACCTCTTACTTTCTTCATCTTACTAATACTAACCAAATTATAAAGTCAACATGACATAGTCTTTTATGCCACATCCATACATCATCAAATTGTACCACTAGACAAGTAGCATCATTCATATCAAGATAGAAAAGATTACCTCTAGTCTAATCACCTTTGCCAATTAGTTCTCCATTAGCATCATAAACCTTGGCTTTTCTATTTCCAAATTCATTATAGCCAATACTATTCAATTGTGAAACACTTAGAAAATTGTAATTCAATCCATCCACATAATAATAATTATCACAAATGATCTTATCTATCAACTTAATTGATCCCTTTCCTTTGATAATACATGTTACATCATTCCCAAATCTAACACTATTTCCATTATAATGCATAAGAGAATTGAACTTACTTTTATCTCTACTCATGTGATTAAACATCTACTCTCAATGATCCATTTTTCACTCTTATTTACCTAAGATATAAGTGCAATTGCCTCATCTTCATCAGACTCATCTTTCATTGTAACATAGACAACTTCATCCTCATGATCATTAGATTATTCATTTGATTCTTCTTTACCAATGTAGCAAGACTTGTTTCCTTTGTCTTTATAATCTTTGATGTTCTCATCTCTTTTACTTCTGAGCCTATCTCCACCTTTTTTGTTCTTTCCTCTCTAGACATCTAGCAACAATATGACCAAATTCACTATAGTTAAATCATACAATGTGCATCTTACCTTTGTATTTCCCTTTGCCTCTATAAGATTTCCTAGCCAACAGTGCCTCAAGCTAGTCAAGATCTTTCTCCTTTATATCACTACCACTGGAAACAAGTTTTACCTTTGTCTTGTTCTTTACACTAGATTATTTTAGTGATACCTTAACTTTAAAAGAAGATACAACATTCTCAGTTTTCAAATCCTCAAAGTTAGAAAGTTCATAAGTAGCTTATTCATAAGTTTTCAAATCCTTCATTCTACTTGACTTTATTCACTTCAACTCTGATAGCTTGTTCACCCTTCAAGGATTCATCGTCTTAAGTCTTCCTACTTTTCATGCCAATTGTAGACTCTTTCCTTAGGCCACCATATGAAACAACACCCTAGACTCCTTAGCTTCCTTGGGTTCTCACATATGCCAATAGTTTCATCTAGCCTTATATTCCCTTATAAAGAGAATTTAGATATTTTTCTGCTCAACCACAATCATCCATTTTAGGATTAGGTAGCATTCATTGAATCTAACCATCTTTTTTTCTTGCTTCATCTAGAAACTTCCTTCACAATCCTCCTTGAATTCAACTCAAAAATAGTTTGTCTTGAATTTTGCGCCACTAGCTCGTCAATATTTTCTTCAACATGGTTCACATAATCCATGAAATCAAACTTGTTAGCTTAGATTAATTGAATTTATGGTCAAACTCATAATGGTCTCACTCAGCATTAACTTGCTTCTAATACTCAACACAAACTATCATAATCAACATCCTCTATCAAATCATGTGGCACAAACTAAAGTTTACTAATGCTTAGCATTAACTAAACTTCACTCAACAACCACTAAATTTTTACTAAGCTCAACATTTTCTACAATTCACTCGGCATACACTAAAAATTAACTTTTCTTGGCTCCAACTGATTTTTTGTTTGGCTTAGACTAACATTGTTTGGCACCTACTATGCAGTTTGTCAAGCTTAGTAGACGCACTTTGTTTCACTTGTTCTTCTAAACTTAATTAGTGTATCCATCCTTTACAAGCTTAAGTAGATAATCAATCCATTATTTTCTCACTATCTCAACTGATCTTTGTACTTCTTTTTCATATCATAACTCAACCTTTCCTTTAGGTGCTCTTGTTACCTCATTTGATCAAATCCTCTTCATCAATCAAACAAATTATAGTACTCAAACCAACTAAGAAATTTTTTCTCTAGCAAGTAGTAGGTTGAACATTAGTGACAAAAGGATGATTGAAATACATTCTCATACTTGTATCAATCTTTGATCAACATTAAAAACATAATATTCAATATTTTTGCATTTTTCATAAAATTTCATAGAAAGATTGTGAGATATCTAAATTTTATGAAGAATCATGACTTAAAGAGAGAATAAAAAAAATTTATGGGAGAAGATAAAGGAGATGAATTATAAAACTATGCTATAAAAAGTCATCATTTCACTCCCGCAAAAATGCATAGACTTAAAAAAAGGACAATATGTTCTCCACAAAACTAAAACAATAGAGAAGAGTTTGCATGGTTTGTTTCAAATATTATTCATGGTTTTAGGAGGAGATATTCTCAAAATTTGAATGTTAAACTAATTTATTCACTTTATTTATCTTGAATGTTTTGTAAAGGAAAAAGATGTTCAATGAGAAACAATATTTTCAATTGAATAGTTAACTAATTTTATGAAGAACAATGAACTTTACACTAAGAAGTGTCAAGCTTGATATTAAAAGTGGGACATTTTTTTTGCAATCCATAGTGACTGCTCAAATGGGATCTTTTGGTTTTAATATAGACAAATATAAAGAATAAAGAGTTTGTGCTTTCATCAAAGGATTCAGAAATCACAAGATGGTAGAAGATCTCATCATTAAGGAAAATATTTCTTGGAGAAATATCAAATATGGAGGTATGGTTTCAAAAAAATTACAAGCCCTAGCTTACATTACATTTCATAGTTGTTTAGTGAATATTTTTTATAGAACATTATATACAAAGAGTTCTCCCACTAAAACATACCCTTGAAATTTGAATGATTGTTTTCCCTTTGAAAATAGGATAAATACATTTAAAACAAGTGGCCTACAATACATAGTGATTATTTTTAGAACATAGTCATTATTAAGACAAGGACATTGTCAATCAAACGTGTAGTCATGAATGGTTGTAATACTATATTTATGTCTAATTTTGGCTTATAAAACTATCAATATAATCCTCTTTTGATATTCATATTTTCAAAAGAAGGTATATCATGTCTCAATTCAGTAGAAGTCAAGGTTCTTGGAGTATGACTTTGAGGGTTTCCTTGAGAAGGTAAATCATTTTTTAGTATTTTGATCCCATTGTGTAGTTTTAGAGAAAATAAGGGCCTATAGATCATGATAAATATTAATTAAGAAATAGTGCAATACTATAATCTCTATGGAGGACCTTTCGATGAGTAACACTAATTTTATTGAGCTTCTTTTGGCATTATTGATGTTGATCTATAGTTATTCTTGACATTTCAACACCCTAGAAGCCAAATTTATATCAACAAGTCCCATCAAGATTTATAGTCCTTCAGTTATTGTGGAATACATTATTTTAATTATGCATCTTCCTCTTCTTTGAAGTTCTCTAGTGCAAGAGTACTAGGAGGCCGAGAAGGTTCACTAGTTTCATTAAAGGATCTTGATAGTTCAAAATTTTAATAAAAGTGGATAAGGTCATTTTGTTATGCATTTATGGCCAGTAGAACCATTTGATGTAACAAGTCTTAAATGTTTGTCAAAGATTCTAGTTGCATGTAAACCTTTTAGGAGTTAAAAATAATTCTAATATAGATGATGGCATTTTTTTTGAATACCAAGAATTTTTTAAAAAATCAATGGTTTTCTTTTGAATGTAATAAAAATTGATAATGATGCATATTCTCACACATTTTTTATATTCTAATTTCTTTAATTTCATTAGCTTACGATCCTAGGTTCTTCCTTTTAAGCATAATCATATATATTTCAAGAATATTTCTAACTTTTGTTGGATACAAAGAAAATTTGACCATTGATTGAAAAGATAGAGAATTCATTCTCTTTGTCTATGAGAGGTAGAAAGTTCTTTTTAAATATATAGCCAATAAATAAAATTCCTTACTACACATGGAATCCCTACGAATCATGTACATACCTTGAAATTTGCAAATATATCCTTTTATATCCATGATTATCTATTTGGGTATCATGTATATAGAGCTTTGAGATGGTATTAACAATATATCTTTTAATCCAAAAAGGTCAATTGAAGAGTGAGGAGTTTTGTATAGAGTTGATGATCAATCAAGAGGATCTTACTAACTAATCAAATCTTATGGGACATTGGGAACCTAAGGACAAGATTTCTTTATAAGGTAGAGTTCATGTGTATGAAGTGTCCAATTAGAGTTGAGTATGGGAAAACATAAAATTTTGATCTGAATATGATTGTCAAAAATTGATAAGATAACTAACTTGTGGAGAGTAGTGGGCTTCGTAATGGATTTGTGTTTGGATCCACTTTCTCTTTACATTAGGAAGTCACCATTAGAATTGTAATGAAATGTGATAGTGGTAAATAAGATGATGTAGGAAGGCTCAGCCAAGGTAGAAGTTATGGTTTTATTCTTACTAATATTTTTTGTTATCCCAAAGACTTGCCATTTTGGCCCATTTGAGAATAGAGAATGAATGTTAGCAATAAAAAATAGGAGTGATAGTGTAAATGAAAAAAATGAAAATTTGTAAAGCTATAAGAAATAATAGGAAAGGAATGAAATAAAGAAAACATCGAAGAGAACATTGTGGTATGGTCCTAGAAGAATTCATGGATAGTCCCTTGTTACTTGAATAGGTTATATTAGCAGTTGTCTATCTTTTCTAATAATAAATCCTCTATTTTTGGCAATAGATTGTAGTTGTTTGCATGCCGCATATATTTGCATAGGAAATTTTGATAAAGCCTTTGAACCAAGAAAGACTAGGATTTATTAGTGGTATTTTTTGTTGGCAATATGGAAAAATATATGTCCTAATGGTTTTCATTTATGGAAACATATATTTAGCATTTCATTTATGCATTTAGAGTTAGAAAATTATCTAAGTGTTAGATAGTTTATAGTAGCACAGAGTAAAGATGTTAAGAGTATAGATGACTCATTAAGAGTTATCTTTTGTGTAGTTGAGAAAAGCTTCATGATAGTATCATGATGATGTGCACTAGTATGCAGATGTGTACAGATAGTACAGTGCAACTTATGATTAAAAAACTAGTGAGGGTATTTAATAGTGAAGAACAGAGCATAGTGAAGAATTTGATTGTACAACCTTAAGAATTATTTTGGTTATGAGATTTTTACTAATTTGTGATGAGCTAAATATGTGGATATCATTCCATAAGTTATTTCACATTATGTCAAGCGTTTGTAGACTTAAAGGCCAATAGTGTTGAATTTTGTAAAAGTGCAAGGTATATGTAAAGATATTATCTTACATAGTTATAGTGAAGTTGTGTGGATTAGATGTGATATTAAACTATTGTTAACACTATCTATGAGCCTTATGTGATGTTAATTCTAATGTATGATCATAAATAGTTTGAAGTACAACAATGACAAAGTATTGGATGTATATCTATTCTTGAAGAACTAAATTATATAATTGCATGTTAGGGTGGTGGGTTCTTCTTGCATACAATGTATTTGTTCTACTAGCTCCTAACCAGGTTGAGGCTTCTAACAAGGACTAGTCCTCTAACAAGGACTCAAGATACTATATGAATTTCATAGACTCCTAACAGGGTTAATATCCTTAACAAAATCCTATTGTTTAGTGAATCATCCAGTGGGTATCATCCCAACTAGGGTTTTCCCTTTGTTAAGTTTTCTCTAGTTAACAAATAATGGTGTTATGAGTTCTCTATGTGCATGGTTATATTTATTGTTTGCCATTATTGGTTTAATTTCATATGCAAGTTCTAAAGCAATTAATAATTTTCAATCATGGGTAAAAGTTTGTAGAATACCTAATCTAAAATCTAAGAATGTAGACCTTAGATCATATTTAAGTCAAGTGACAACTAAATTAGATTCTACTAAGATAGAACATGTTGAGTTGGAAAAGTGCAACATTATTGTAAAAGGAGAGTTAACACAAGCAAAACAATAGTTAGAAAACCTTTACACAAGTTCTAAGAAAATTGATGAACATATATTTCATCAAAGACCTTCTTATGACAAGACATGCCTTAGATACCTTATTGGAGAAAAGTTAGCAAAGAAAGAGGAGATTAGAAAAAATCCAGATCCTATTTTTGAAATCCCTAAGGAAAAGATCAAGTGGTCTAATAAGGTTGAGAAAATTGATTTGTTAGAAAATATTATGAACCTAGGATAACAGAGAAATTTGATGAACCTAAGAAAGATGATACATCCAAAGAAGTTAGACATGAATTCAGAGGTAGATGTTAAATATATAATGAAGTTGAACATACGAAGAGAGATTGCGTAGGTAAGTCTGTTAAACCTATTACTAATTTCTATTGTTATAACTATCATGGTTATGGACATAAAGCAATAGAATGTAAGAAAACCAAATTTGATGATAATAATGAGAATAGTAGAATGTTTAGGAATACTAACCCTATAGGTAATGGAAGGAGAAGATCCCAAAGTAGATCCATTGATGGTGAGAGAACTAATGATGAAAGAAAGAAGATTTATGTTTAAAATGTAATAACCCTAGACACATTGCAAGGAATTGCATAGCACCTAAGAATTAGAATGGAACCAATTAGAGGAGAAATGCACCTATATGTTAGTTATGAAATAACTTTGGGCACATAGTAAGATTCTATAGAATTGACAAAAGGAACTTTAATAGGAATCCAAATTATAGAAGGAAGAACAAAAAAAAAATTATAGAAGGAATGAAAATAGAAGTGATAATAGTTAGAAGGAAGCTATTAAGGAACATTTTGATGAGTTCAAGGAAGAATTTTTGAAAGCTTGTAATCCACTGAGTTCTCATACAATTTTGGAAGAGCGGTACTTTGATGCTTCTAATGGGAAGTTGAAGTCATAGATTATTTGTAGCTCATCCTACCTAAATTAAAGAAGTTCTAGTAGAGATAGAGCATCAATTAATCATAACTAATGTTAGAGAGTGAGATAGAGATTGCATAGTTAACAGAAGATAGTGGGCATAGAGAGGAAGCTATAGTGGAGTATGCAAGTCTAGATGTGATCTTAGTAAGCGTGAATTGTGAAAATAAGGTCATTGGTAAATAGAGACAATATTTTGAATTTTTGGTAGATAAAAATTTAATGCATATTCCAATTTGAAATGATTTAAGGATCATAAGCAAGATTAACTATACCATTTGTTCATGTGAAGTGTCTTGACTAAATTAAAGAGTGATTTAGCAATGAATTGAAGTGCAAAGTGAATTTTGAGAAGCTAAAACTTGAAGAATCCCTAAATCATATTTTCAAGGTATTTTACAAAGTATTAAATCCACTTTGTTCCAATATTGATAGCTATAGAGCAATGGATAGTCATACTATGTATGATGTAAGTGATAGATCAAGATATGAGTTCAAGAAACATCCATTTGTTTCTTTATTATATGATCCAATAGGATCATTTTTGCAAGTTCTAAAAAATGTATTGCAAGTTGAGGATATCATAATTTATATTCACTATAAGATTGAGAGCATTGGTGATGATGAAATTCATAGAGATTTAGGAGTCATGTGCAATAGTGACTTATCCCTAAATTATGTGAAGAAGGATTGAATCTAGTGAAGTATATGTTTTATATAGAGTTTGATAACTGTGAATGGACCCAAATCATATTGAGTAGGGTACATGATGATATGTTATGGTTAAGTGAAACACAGATTGTTATAGACAATGACCTAATTCACAAGGTCATAGGATTGAGAAATGAAGGTTCTAATCCTATTAATGAGAGTAATGTCAAGAAAATGGTTGAGAAAAACCTAAAAACAATGTTTGATAGAAGGAACATGAATGTTGATCCCATTCAAGATAAAGCAGTAAAATTATTAAGCAAGATATTAGGGTACAAGTTGAACCATTGAACAAGGGTTAACTCACTACCAGTTAGATTTCTTCATGTGGCTTATGTAATGGTAGTTGAAAGAAGAAAGGTTAACTTATTTGAAATTATTAGACTGCAACTATTGGAGAACATTTCAAAGATCAAGAAAACTAAGAGCACAACTTTTAGATTTGAGTCCCTATTGACTCACTTATTTTTTTATGTTATTAGAAAATTTCCTAGATAAATAAATTGGGAAAGTAGTGAGTGTTCAAGGAAATGGGTGACTTAATGCTACAAATCCAAGCTTGAAAATGTTAGAGATGATGACATTGATAGAATGATGAAGAGGTTTCAATTTGAAATGAAATAGAGGTATAGAATACCTCCTTTTATGGTGGAGAAGTACAAGCATGACTTATGTTTCATGTTGGAGATAGACAACACCTACATGGAAGCAGTGATTCCCAAAGTCAAATTCATTGAACGTATGGGTTATGAGATAACTACTAAGCTCATAGAGGGTTATTCATATATCATAGTTGAATCTAAGTAGGACACAAACTACCCTAGATGAGGAACCTATGAGGAAAGATCAAGAATAGTTTCATCTAAACTAAATAGAAAAGGTTGAAAAAGAGATATATTTCATCCTTAAGGAATTTAGTATGACTAAATAAAAGTTCAATGAGATTAAAGGAATTGCGTTGGAGATGTAGGCCAGTGGTCAAACTGAAGTGTTGACATAGCTCCCATTGTTGTAGAGGGATCTTTAGAAGGAATAATAGTGGCACAACCTTGTGCACAAGCTCCTATTGCACCTTATGTAGTAGTTGCACAAGTGCAACTAGTGAGAGTAAGATATGAATAGACTAGGAGGTAGCCAAAGGTGCAAGAATCTATTGCATAGATGAAGTCCAAGAGATTGGTAAAAATTAACCAAGAACCAACACCACAAGCCAAGAAAAGGGTCACCTAGACCACTAGCAGACTATGAAAGAGGAGGAAAATAATGTAGATAAGTAGTTTAGAAAGTTCTAAGGATGAAGCTAGAGATAAACCTGTTGAACAAGATGCATAGGAAGCAAGAATAATAATAGGAAAGAAAGCTTAGAAACCTAGGGTAGAGAATCTAAATGTATAGATAATAAATGATGATAATTTTATATAGTTGAATAAGTATTATAATATGTATAGTAGTATGGATAGAAGGAATTTAAAGAATTCTATTATAAAAAATATGATATTGAGGAACAAGAAGTTTGAGAATATATAGAATAAGATTCCTGAAGACCTATACAATAGGTTGATTAATATGAAGAAAAGAGTATTGGAAAAGGATCTAAATATGAGGATATCAACAATAAATAAATTATGTGATGTTGGATCCAAAGAGGAATCATACAAAGTTTTGAAGGGTGTTGAGCCCTTGCTAAGGAACAAAAGAAGAGCAATTCTTGTGATTGGAGGCAATTGTAAGGAAGTTAGACAAGAAACAGAGGAGGCAATAATGAAATATATGTCCTTGGTACCTAAGGTGAGCATGTAGATCAAAGCTAATAGTCCAATGCATGTGCAAGTTTATATACCTTCCAGAGAAGAGGAAGAAGTAGAGGAGACAAAGTAGGCACTCTCACCACTGCATATTGTTATGGGTATTAAATCCATGCAAGTGGATAGTACACACATAATTATAGAGGTAAAAGAAGATCCTTTTATAGAATTTGTTCAATCAATTGTTTGCAATGTCATTGCATATCCTTGCTCAAATGATGATGAGGAAGAAGAAAAGAATAAATAGGAACAAGAAAAGAAAAGAAAAGAGGTAGAAGAAAAGAAGAGAAGAGAAGGAAAAGAAAAAGAAAGAAGAAGAGAAGAAGAATAAAGAAGAAGAGGAGAAGAAGAAGAGAGAAGAAGAGAAGAAGAAGAAAGAAGAGGTAGAACAAAAGAAGAAAGAAGAGGATGAAAAGAGGAAGAAAGTTGAAGAGGATGCAAAGAAGGATGTTGAGGAAATGAAGAAAGAAGAGGAAGAGAAGAAAAAGGTAGTTACACTTATTCCTACTGTAGATTCAGTAGTAACAATAGATGGAACAACAACAGTAGTATTTATTTCATTAGACGATGAAGATCAAAAAGGTTTAATGAGCACCTTACGAAAGTTATTTGAGAAGATCTAAAGTCTTTGGAGAAGTCTCTTTTTGAAGTCTTAGAATGTATGCAGAAGATAGTTTCTATAACTGTAGATAATCTAGACATGTAGGTAAAGCTAAAGAGTTGGTGAAGACCTTTGATGGGGAGTTCACATCCTTAGCTGAAGTAGCAATAGTGCAAGCTAGGGAAAAAAATGATGAATCAGTATTTGACATAGTATGCACAAATGTCAGAAATGATATGAAAACCTTAGATGTATGCATAAAGGATTTAAAGAGGAGCTTAGATGAAGGTAAGAAGTTGTAGAGAAAATTCACAATGTCATATAGTTACTTATCAAATTTTGATTAAAAGATCAAAAGCCAATTAAGTGAGCTTCAGATACTCACTACAAGATTGTAGCAACCAAAGGTCAGAATTAAAGATGCTAAAATTAAGATTGAAAAGATCCATAATGCTATCAAAAGCATTTATTTTGACAAGGAAAAGGTATTAAGGAGACTCTTTGTTCTTGGAAAATATTTATCATCCAAAATTGTCATTTTGTAAAGGCAATTGGAGGGGTGTCTTGCAACTAAGACATCCTATGAAAAGTTTTCCTATATAGACTTGAGTGCAGTTGAAATGGCATTTTATGCACTTTGTGCACTCATTAATATATCATAGATAGTCAAAGGGAATTAGAAGAAGGACTATAACAAGCTAAAGAATGATTTTGTAGATTACATATCTAGAATGATGAGCTGATCAATAGAAGGAAACAAATTTTTGTATACAATTTTTAGCACCTTTTCCATTGATTTCAAGGGGGGAGAGTAATATGTAAGGAAATTTGTAGTAAGCAAAATATGTAAGGAAATTGTATGTTTGTAAGTGCTAAAAAGTAATATATACAAAGTGGGGTTAATATTGTATATGTAAGGGGAAGTATACATATGTATCATTGTAAAGGAGTGATAAGGGATGTAATTACCCATCAAAACATGAAAAATATTGTTATATTTTAAAGGAAATTTTGTGTTTACTTTTATTTAGCTTTTGTTGTGTATGAAATAATTTTGGGACTTAGTCAATTTTCCCAAATGTTTCCATCAATGCCAAAAGGGGAGATTGTTGGCAATATGGTTAGATATATATCTTGATGGTTGTCATTTATGGCAACATATATTCAACATTTCATTTATGCATTTAGAGTTAGAAGATTGTCTAAGTGTTAGATAGTTTAGAGTAGCATAGAGTACATATGTTAAGAGTATAGATGACTCATTGAGAGTTAAATTATGTTTAGTTAAGGGAAGATTCATGAGAGTATCATGATGATGTGTACCAGTGTGCAGATGTGTATGGATAGTACAGTACAAGTTATGTTTAAAATACCAATGTCAGTATTTAACAATGTAGAACAAAGCATAGAAGACAATTTGATTGTACATCCTTAGGAATTATTTTGGTTATGAAATAATTACTAAGTTGTGATGAGCTAAATATATGGATATTATTCCATAAGTTAGTTCATATTATGTTAAGTGTGTGTAGGCTTGAAGGCCGACAATGTAGAGTTTTGTAAATGTGCAAGGTATAAGTAAAGATCTTATCTTGCACAATTATTGCAAAGTTGTATGGATTATATGTGACATGAAAACTATTGTGGGAACTATTTGTGAGCCTTATTTGATGTGAATTCTGATGTATGATCAAAAATAGTACAAAGTATAGTAGTGAGAAACTATTGTATGTATATCTATTCCTGTGAAGAACTGAATTGTATAATTGCATGTTAGGGTAGTGGACTCTTCTTGCATACATTGTATTTATTCTACCAACTCCTACTAGGTTTTAAGCAACTCCTAATAGAGTTGAGGCTTCTAACAAGGACCCAAGAAACTGTATGTATTTCATAGACTCCTAACAAGGTCAATATCCTTAATAGGATCCTATTGTTTAGTGAATCATCTAGTGGGTTATCACCACCACTAGGGTTTTCCCTTGGCCAAGGTTTCCCTAGTTAACAAATAATGGTGTTATTGGTTATCTATGTGCATGGTTATATTTACTATTCAATATTGTTGGTTTACCTTCATATGCAAGTTATAAAGTAATTAACAATATTTTGTCATGAGAAAAAGTTTGTAGAATACTGATTCACCCCCCACCACACACCCCCCCCCCCCCCCCCCCCCCCCCCCTTCAGTATTATCTATTTCTAACACTTTTTCCCAAAGAAAAGGTGATACCATTTGAGAGGATTATGTTTTGTGCTACAAGAGGTAATTTATACCTAAAGTAGGTTGCAATTGAGGAGCCAATGAATGACCTTGTCTAAGGGGAGAAGGTTCTTTAATAATCCTCTTACATTCATTGAAAGGTTAAGGAAAATAATTTTTGTTAATTTTAATTAGAATTTCTAATAAAATTTGAATACTTTTTGCATTGTAGATTCTCTTTATTAATCTTTAAAATCAAGGTGAATACACCCAAGCATGGCATTTTTGAAGTGTCTCTAGTAAAGCTTTTCCAACAAAGAATGAAATAAATATACAATACCATCCACTAGTGACTAAGTGATTGTAAATGATTTTAAATTGATGAGCATACTAAGCTAAACATGATTCATCGTTAAGAATTTCTTCAAAACTAGAGAAAATAGCATACTAACACTATTAATCTAATTTTTGGTTGGATATTAGTTCTTTGTTACTCTGATTACCTCTTCTATAATATACTTTAATTGTATTTATATTTCATTTCATAAATCTTAGGGATGGTTCATAGAAATATCAAATAGATAGAGTATATAAAGATACTAGATAAGCTAGCACCAACTTTACATTGCTCATATATACTCATTATTATTTGCATTGTGGGAGTCCACGTGAATTTCTATTTAACATCGACATAAGAAATAGATAATTAGTTATTTCCTAGGGATTTTTTTGTTTAGAACCATAGTAATATCATATATTAGTCTTTAGTGTTCATCATTCAACGTATCATAGTTTTCAGCTGTCAAAATCTCAAGCTTCACTTTCAGCATGAAACCAACCATAATCACATTGGAGGAGAAGAGTGGTGAAATATGAGACCCATCTAGGACCACTACTCAGCCACCACTACCCATCTCCAACCTAAGTTTAGGAAAAGTGAAAATTCTACTTCTATTTACTATGTGTCAATTAATAGTTGACATAGATTCCTATAGGCATAGATATTTTATTTCCCTTTCCTTTCTGATGTTGGATTTTCTCTACTTATAACATCTAGCAAGAGGAATCTAAATGACCATTTTGTCTAAATTTTTCACAATGCACATATTTCTTCTTGGTACTTGAGTCATCAACCTTCTTTGTCTTTTCTTGAGCTACATTTATCCTTGAGGATGAAGCATTATCTACTTTACATGGTGAGCATAGGCACATGTATCATCTATGGCCACAAGTTTGGATAGAAACATGAAGCTTTAAAGATAATATATAAAGGCCTCCAATAAATTTTATGAAGAACTCATATTATTTTTTTTTGTCATCTAGAAACCCCTACTATGAAACTCACCATTGTAACCAAATGCACTTTTTCTCTCTTTGTACTTCACAAGTTGTGATCAATATATGTTTCCTCTCTATGTTAAAGAAGACAATTTTTTCATAATCTAGGAAAATATTTTTTTTTTCCTAAGTAAGAAAATGCATGCTAAAGTGTGCCCCTAAAATCTGCCAACTAGTGCTTAAGTTATTATGTATGTGTGCATATCTTCTTCATATGGTAGAATGTCAAATTTGGTCTCCACTTTGGATAAATATTTTGTTTGGATAGCTTTTCTTACCATGCAAAGTATCATCTTCCTTTTTGGAGTATGTTTTTCCTTCACATTTGGCATCTTTCAAAATGTAGATGTTCTCCACAAGTCTCCATAAGACTCTTAAGTCTTTTTTGACTGAAAAATCTTGCAATTTTATCTTTGATCTCTTAAGTCATTTACACACTAGCAATTTAGACAACCATTTTGATATAACTTCTTTCAAATCATAACAAGTATGCTTCATTCATGCATATATTTTATTCAAGATTTTTTTCAAGAAAATAACTTTTTGACAAATAAATTTACATTGCAATGTCATTTATGGGTAAGATGTATATAAAAATGTCTAATATAGACCAATAGATGCAATTTCTATTAAATATAGTCAATAACAATTAAACATTACTAGGAAAAATAGATTTACAAGTATATTATTATTGTTATTATTATTTTGATAATTTAAGTGAGCTATAGGCCTTTATTCCTTTTCATTAAAATTATAAAGATTTGCATAGAAATCCTTCCATGGCCATGGGTAAGGATTGACCAAATGAAAACTTTGAAAAACTTATGAAGTGTCAACACCAATTAACAACATTTGATGGTAACATAGATTGTAAAAATACATAAACGAAGATTGATTCTTCACACACTCAAGTTTCAATAGGCTATTACATGTTTTGTCATAGTTGTCAAAAACTTAAAAATATTGTCACTGATATTAAAGCATGAGGATTATGTATTTGATTAATTGTGACTTGTAGGTATCATCCTTTCACTTTACTTGGCAGCATTGGTGCAAGAGCGCCTATAGGTCAAATAAGACTATGAGAGGTTTTGTGCCTAGAAAGTCAATCAAGCATGTAATAAGGTCTTTTGGACCATTTTGGTATTTATTGTAATCATTTGAATTCATTTTATAAGGAAAATAATGCAAATAGCATTGTATGACCAATTATGACCTAGTAGTTCTAAGTTGGTAGAAGGGGTCAAAAGTCAAGAGAAGGGATAGAAATTTTTAAAAAATTGTCAATTAAGCCATATTTGGCACATCTATGATGTAATAGGGTGCATTAGATATTTAGGATGTCAAAATATCAAAAAAGTTGCAAAGCAACTGCAAACATTGTTGGACAACATTTGCAACATTTACAAAAGAAATCCTGTTAAGTAAAATCCAATTGAGAAACCAACTCAAGAATTGGTTGAATCAATTGCAATTGGGTTCAAGGTGTTCAAATTTCAAATACCCTCTTTTGGTCAAGGGGTAGGTAGTGAAAGTTATTCAATAAGGGTGTTATTTTTACTATGTTTCCTAACATTTTTTTCCTGGTCAGAAGGCTAATACTCATAGCCATGGATTGATCATGTCATACATCTATTTAGATTAGTCATAGTCTTCTTGTAGTATATAATTTTGAAATTTTTTTTTTTACCTTACATATTGACCTCATATTTCAACTCAATTAAGGATGCACTTACTTTTATATCATTAAGATTTTAAGCTAATAAAGACTTGAACCGATGAAGTGGAAACATACAAATAATAGAAATAAAGGAAAGAATTGAAAAACTATTTAAAAATATATATGGAAAATCTTACCATGAACCATTTGAATGAACAAAAAGTTTTTAGAATTTTTTGCACAAGCTCAATGTTCAAAAAATATAATGCATTTAACTTGGACAAAGTTTCACATGACCTTGTCCTTTATTTGTATTTGCTCCAAAATGAAAGAAAAAATCTATATGTCAAGTTCCTTATGTAATCACCCAAAATGGTCCAATAAATTATAAGACCCCTTTTTTTCCTTTTAAAATTATTCTAATACTAGACCATAAATCATTTATCTTGATCAATTCTATTTATTCAATTACAACTTATGGTTTGACCACTTCATCCTAAGTTTCTTATTTAATTAAAAGAACTTGCTCCCTTTTAATTAAATAAAAATTATCACTTATCCTAAGTGTGCACACATAAAGCATTATTTCTATTTTAAAAATAAAATAAAAGATATTTTTTTCTACACATAAATGCACAACTTTCTATGAGAGAGGAATCTTCTATTTTTTAAATAACTTTAATTCTCCTCCACACATTTCTTTCCCTCTGAAAAGTCAACTATTGATTTTGATTGGTGGAAATTCTTATTCACATGGATCACTCAAGATGCATTCTCCTCTTTGATTAAGCCTCATTTTCCTCTTAATCTTTATCCTCTATTTTTCTTTAAAAAGGAGGTATAAAGAGGTTCTCTCCCCATTCTTACATAACAATAATATGGGTAAGGAGTTTGAGCTATCATCACACTGTTGGTTTGAAGCCTTGGTACCTTGAAGTCTCATTGCATTCTTGGAGTACTTGAAGCTTGCCCTTATCTTACATCTTGGACCTTGTTCCTCGTGGCTATATTAATTTGAAGGCCAAAACTATAGGTTTTTAAAAAAAATTGATATAATCTCTCAAACGGTTTGGCATTCAGATCTAAAACTTTTTTGATAGATTCGGGATGCATCTAAGATGTCTCAATCCAAAATTCTAATTTTTTAAAGCTATTTTGCATGATTTATAATTTTTTCATTAGTTTTCATGAAAAAAACATTTTCAAGCACAAATCAAACAAAATTCACAAAAAATTACATTTTTAGAAAGGTCATTAAATTCTACAAGGGGTCAATTCTTTGTATTTTGTATTTGGAAATCATATTAATACTCAATAACTTGATTTGTAAAAACTAGTCTATTTTCATAAAATGGGTCCCTAGTGAACAAATTTTAAGAAATTGTTAAAATTCTTGCATTTTTAGAAAACTCATGCTTTTTTACTATAGGTTTCTTCTTTTCATTTTCATTTTTAGGGCCAAAATCATAGCATAGAAACCAATTTTGTTGACTAGGTCAAAAATAAAAAATAAAAAAAAGGAATTTTAGTGGTTAGCTTATACTTAATTTGCACAAAGTTCAATGAATAAAATGAGTTGTCATTTTATATGCAATAACTTAGTCCAATGTGTTATCATATGAATTCTCCAATTTCTTCATGATTTCATGCACTTGATTGAAGTTTGTGAAGGTAACTTAGAGGTCTAGGGACCAAAAAATGGAAAGACATTGGAAAGCATGAAATCAAGCCACACACATTTCAAAAACTTCTTATTTGAATTATAAAAAGTGATCATTTTCTTCTTTTTCATTGTAAAATAATTTCCTTCTTTTTTCAAATTATTTGATATGTCTTCCCAACATTGAAAAAGGGCTTAAAATCAACCATTCACATTTGGATTTGGGCTTAAAATAAACCTCTTTTGTCTTTTAATCCCCAAGGTTTTCTTGTTGATGTTATATTCTTGCATCCTTGTTAAGGAGTTTGAGGGGAACATAAATAAGGGATATTGATTATTTTTAGGGGGGCTACCTAGAGAAGTGATCACTCTAAGGGATGACCTCAACTCTCATGTCCTGGTAGAGTACAAATAATATGGATTGAATCTAAAGACAGGTCTCTTTGAAGTAGAAATATTATCGATCTTGGTTAAGCCACAAATAGCTTTATGCCTTTGGGAAGTTAAGGTGGAGTTTTTGTTATTGTTTCCTCTCGAGTGTTTGGTAGTATTCTCTTTCATTTGTGAGTTTGGGCCTCACGTACCTTGTGTATATTGAGGACATCCCATAGTTGAGCTTGTGCATCCTTGTAGAAACCTGAGTACATTGTTGGTGTGTTTGATGTGCTAGAATGTTTAGAACCTTCCCCACTTTGAAAAAAAGGGGACACATCCATCAAATTGAGCCTTAGGATTCTTTCATTTTTACATTCTTTCATTGTGTATTTTTATGCAAAAACCCCAAAATATCATAAAACTTCAAAAACTTCAAAAACCCAAAAAATTCAAAAAACTCCAAAAATATTTTTCTCTAAGTGAAATATCATGTCTAAGCATATTTCTTGTGTTTCTTGATAGAGGTATTTCCATCATTTAACTTTTCTTTGATATGTCTCTAGTGCTTGAACTTTTTTAAAATGTTCCTTAGTCTTACCACCCTTGATCTTTTCTACCTTCATGGTTTATGTCATCTTACTAAGACGCTCTTTTGCTAAATGGTTACCTTGATCTCTTGACTATAGTCCTTGATTGGGAAAATTGTTCACTTTTCATCTTACTTGATCTATCTATTCCTATCTTTGACTTGAGTCACGAGTGCCATAAGTTTCTTAATTTCTTCACTTTCCATCTCACTTGATCTATCTACTGGCTATTTTGGCTTCTTGCCTAGCTCTTGACTTGAGTCACTAGTGTCATACATTTCTTGGACACTTTCTTGATAAGTCACTTTACTCTATCTTTACTGTTTTGGCAAGTGAATGCTCTACCTCTCTAGTTTTGACATCAAGTTATCTTGTGTAACCTTATTATCTTCCTCTAGTCTCCTTCATGCTTGATTTTCTATCTACCTCTATGGCATTCAAACCTTGTGCTATGAAATCTCAACCAAACCTAGATGATCATGAGCTCCTCTATATTGTTAAAGGGTTTCAAGATCTATATGCTCAATACAAAGAGACAGAAAAGACAAATGATCCAACTTACCTTTATCTCACTAAGTGCATAATGGGAATCCAATATAAGTTGGAAAAATTGTTAGAGAATATTTCATCATTACATGAATCTTCCTTAAAATGTTTACATAAATGTGAGTCATCTTCTTTAAGGTCTACACCTTTTACTCCAAGACATCAATTTTCTTCATTTTCTGGATCCAAAGAGCTCTTGAGAGAAAAAGTGAGTAATAAACCCTTTGATCATATGCCAATTTTTTTAATGATGGGCCTATCTTTGACCAAGATGAGAATGACAAAAAATGGCCCTAGACATAGTTTTGAGAGAATTTTTACTCCTTTGGGATTTTCATATGACATGGTGCTTGAGACCTTAGCTACAAACAAGATAATTACTTTACCATATGAATCTAGACCTTATGAATTTGAGGTAAAACATCCATGGTGGAAAGATGATCGCTATTATGGTTACCATAGAAACAAAGGTCATAAAATTGAAGATTGTATTGCATTGAAATATAAAATTCAAGATCTTATTGATGATGGAACTATTGATGTTGAAATTCCTAAAGACTTATCTGATGAGGATACTTTATTTGAGAAAGATCATGTTGATGAACTTATGTCAACTGATGGTTTCTTTGACACCTCCACTTCTTCCAATACTCGTGAACTTCCTAAAACTTCAAATCTATCCAACATACCTCCATCAAACAAAGAGCCAAATTCTTTCTATGCTAACTATGTGTATCCTCAAGCACTACCTCTAAAATAAACTCAAACTAATCCACACTTGGTTGCAAACCTTTTTCATGCTACTAAGACCAAAGATCATCAACCTTCATGTGAAACTATGCCTACTATACCTACTTCCAATAGTCCTTTGTTACCCCTTCCTATCATGAAAACCTCATATTCTCACTTGTCCTTAGAAGTGGCTTAATGTCAAGAGGACTCTCAAAAGTGTAAAGATAAAAATGTCAACAAACATCAAGATCAAGCACCCCTTCTTCTCCTTCAAGATTTTTCCACTCCATATCCTATGTCTTATCCACCTCCTAAGTATGATGAGGATACTACTTCCACTATTTCTCTCAAGCTCACTAAAAATTGTTAACAAAGTTCTAAGCCTATTCTATCCAAAGAAACATATCAAGTTCAAAGAATCCCTTCTTGTTTTACTTTTCCATATTCACTTCAAAATTATGCTCAACCTTCAAACACTCCTATCAAAGGTGTTGCTCCCATGAAATCTACTCATGACTCTATTGATGGCCTTGGTCACATTGCTCACTCTAAATATTTTGATATTCCTATCCACTATCCCTTTTCATCTCCTAAATCTATCCTTGAACTTTATCTGTCAAAGATAAAGCCCTCAAACTACCATCTATATTGGTACCTGTAGACACTTAAAATTGTCCTAAAAACTATATTAATTCATTTAATATTTTTTTGAAATTATAATTAATTAATTATTAATTAATTATATTTGTCATATTCTTCTACTTATTTAATTAAATAGGTTCATTTCTCTAAAGTATTTAAATTTAATTTAAATGCATCCCCTCTAATGTGTTAAATTTATTTAAAGCATAGTGCTCCATAAATCCCCTTTTAAATAAATTATATTTATTTAATTCCTTCCATTCCATTAAATTGTATAATCCTATGATTAAATTAAATCCTATTTAATTTAATCTTAAACCTATCCTAAAACCTAGTATACACCCATCACTTTCATCCTTATAAGCCTACCCACTTCTTAATCCCACTTATTTATCCTAAACACCTTGCTAAACCCCTTTTAGTTCCTAAGTGTGTACTCACACATGTGTGAGGAACCCTCACACTTCTCACACTTCTCATGCCTTCCACACCTCTTACACCTTTGTCCCCCACTCCTTCTTTCAAGTTTTCTCACACGTGTGAGCAAACTTTGAATGTTGACCATTTGCATAACTTTTCTACATGTCTCCCTTGTGGTACCTATGTGGATGCCACATAGATTCCACCTACCCAAGGCCTCTCTCAATCCTATAAATAGAGCCCTTGTCTCAAGTATTTTACATCTCCCTCATTTTCATTGTTATCATACTAGTGTGATTCTAGAGCTTTTTAGGGATTTTATGCTTAGAACTAATCCTTGGTAGTTGTTTACATACTTAGATTTCTAGCTTGCATTTAGCTTTCATGGTAGTATGATGTTCTAGTTTCCTTTCTTGCATTGCATTTCCATCTCACTCCTAGAATCCTTAGAGGATTGGCTCACTCGTAGCCATTTCTTGAAGGAATTCTTCACTCATTTAGTCTTACATTCATTCATCTCATATTGCATTTTTATCAAGAGATTCAATAGTTTTGTTTTGGAAGAGCACAGCCACATCCCTCCAATCTAAAGCATACCAACAAGGCCTCTCATGGGTGCCTTTGTTGAGATGCATTGAGGTTACATGATGACTTGTCTTTTTTAGTTGCATTGAGTTGAAAAACTCAAGCATAGTGTTGATTGTATTTTATTTTGTTTTGAATATTTGATACATGTATGCAACTAACATTTGCTTGTTTATGATTGCTCTTAACAGGTTAGGTTTTCTTACATATAGTACCTTATGTTCCTTCATCTACTACACTTTCCACTTCTATCTCACCTATTACACTTCAAGATCAACAAAGACACTCATCCTTGATGAAACTTATTTCATCTATCCATATGAACCAATCATACCAACCTTATTCATCCACAAATCCCAATTCTTTTAGAAGTAATTTGGATGATCAACATAAGAAATATAAGAATCCATTTAAAAATGAAGATCTATATATCCCATCTAATTGATGTGTGAATATAAGAAAAGAAAAAATATGCAAGATACCCCAATGGTCTACTACCCAAAGAGATAAATCAAAGTAAATATGGGTTCCTAAACCTATTATTGAAGAAATGTGTTCTAAAGCATCCAAAAGAAAAGAAAAATCTAAAGCTATTTGGATTCCCAAGTCTCTTTTGAAAGGCTTCACCATTGAAAACAAATCAAAGTTGAAATTCAAGCTTCCAAAGGCTTCCACTTCAACTTCTGCCAAACATCTTCCTAAAACTATTTCAAAGCCTACCACTATTGAAATTTGATTGAAGAGATCATTGTTAAAGAAGGAAGATTCAAGGGAGGATTTTGATAAAAGAATTTTTTCTATCACTGTTTTGTCACTAATGTGAAACCTTTTTTTTCTTCAGAATGACAATTTCTTATAAGATCCAAGTACTATTACTTGGTTGATTTATGAAGAGGATTTAATCAATAAGATGTAACAAAAGCACCTAAGGGAAAGGTTGAGTTATGATTTTGTAATGAAGTACAAGGATTAGTTAAGACAATGGTAAAATGATGTATTAATAATACACTGAAGATACAGAGGTTGGCTACACTCGCAAACTTTAAAAGAATAAGTGGTAACAAAGTTGTCTACCAAGCTTAACTAAATTCATTAGTGGGTTGCAAGAAAGTTAGTTCACACCAAGTAGATTATCAGTAAGTGCTGAGAAAATGTAAAATCTAGTGTTTGTCAAGTGAAACAAAAGGTGCCAAGTAAGTTTAGGTGTTGAGCTAAGACAAAATGTAATAAGTGTCAAGCATCAAAAAACTTAGCTAATGTCAAGTGAATCCATAATAGGTGTCAAGAAACAAAATATGTGTCAAGCATCAAAAATTCAATGGTGCCAACCTACTACATTATTTGAAAAGTCAAAGATTTGCTAGATCTTAGCCAACAAGTTTGTTACCTTGAATTTTGTGAACCAGATAGAAGATAAGAATGATGAGCTGATGGCACAAAATTTTAGGTTAACTATTTTTAGGTGAATATAGGTGGATTCTACATGATGTTTCTAGAAGAAACAAGATAAGGGGAAGATACATCATATCTTACCTAATCCATTCAAATCAAAAATAAGAGTAGGAAGATTAGAGTAGGAAAAGTATTCTAGACTTCTATTTAAGGAGTTATAGGCCAAGAAGCAAAGAAGTTGGAGGGAGTATGTGGTGTCAAGGAGAAGGCATCAAGAAGGAGGAATAGAGTACAGAGACTCTACTTTGATAGGTGACCATAGAGGTGATTGCATTGGCACAACAAGCATGGAGACTGAAGGAGATGAAGCTTAAAAGGAGGACAAGCTGCCAAAGGTATAGAGATTGAAAGCTAGGCAATTTTGTAAACTGACTTGAGATCTAAAATTTGCAAGTTATGTTGTGAGTTATATTAGATCAAAAGCCCTTATTGTTACTCTCTAAAAATGGTATTAATTAGGAAAAAATCCTATGGACTTAGGTTGTTTTAACAACCATTTTGTAAATCCTTTAACAAGGTGACATTCCAAGTGAATGTTCTAAAGTCCTTTAACTAAGACCACTTCTAACAAGGTGGTTGAAATCCTTTAACTAGGTCACATTTAACAATGTGTTTTGTAGCCTTTAATAGGGTAGGTATTTCATAGGGCATCAGTTCAGAAGAGTGACAAAGGAGTAGCATGTTACTAGTGGTTTTTCCCAAATTAAATTTTCACATAAATAATTGTATTATGTGTTGATCTTTCATGTCTTATTCTTGCATATTGTTTAGTAACTTGCTAAGAAGAATGTTTAGCTTGGATGCATGATTAGTTTAAATGGTCTCACAATACTTAGTGAAAACATTTTATTAGGACATTTGGACCTTGAATAACTAATTTACCCCCCCTCTCAGTTATTTTAAAACATTTTTAACAATTGATATCAAAGCCATCTAGTAATTTGGTTTAAAGGTAATAGAAGTAGAAAGATCAAGATGTCCAAGAGAGAAGTTCCCAAGCTCAATAGAGATAACTTTTCTACATGGAAAATTTTAATGAAGCTACACCTTAGATCAATAGGTGATCATGAACAAACCTCAATCAAAGTGGAACATGTTGATCTAGCCACTATCCCTACTACAAAATATTTGAAGAAAAAGAATGAGCATAATCAAGTAATGTTGGAGATTGCGTCTACCCTCAACTATGTTAAATTTGATGACATCAAGGGATGTACCTTTGCATTCAAGATGTGGAAAGCCTTGATAGATATTTATTGAGGAGATTAGAATGTCCAAAGAGAAAAAATGAAAAGCCTCAGAGGAAATTTTGATGACATGAGAATGGAGAAAGGTGAGAACATTGCTCAATATGCCTCTAGAATAAAGGAAGTAGTAAATGCAATAAGAAGTTTGGTTGGTCATTTAGATGATGAAACTATTAATAGAAAATTGTTAAGAACCTTGCTCCCCATCTATGCTATTAGAGCATCAGTCATCCAAGAGGTGAGATGCATACCAAGAAAAAAGCCAACTCTTGAAAGTATAGTGGGAATACTTACTACATTTGAGTTATCCAACTTTGATAACTACAAACCTGAGAATCTTGAATCTTCTTTCAAGATCAAATTGTCATTGAAAGATACTAAAGAGGTGAAACCAAAGAAGAAGAAAAGAAAGATAAAATATGCATCCAGTGACAACAACATAGATGAAGAAGATGTGGAACAATTGGAAGCATTGTTGGCTAGAAGATTTCATAGAGGAAAAGATAAATTCAAAGGTAACCTGCCTATCATTTTTTTAATTGCAATGAAGTAGGACAAATTGCTACAAGGTGTACAAAGAAAAAGAACTATAGGGAAGGCAACAAGTACAAAAATAGGAGAGAAGATTATAGTAGTGATTACAAAGACATGTAAGGAAACTCAGGTGCGGAAACAACTTCCTACACTAATCTCATAAGGAAAGTATGATGCAAATCTTATTAAAATCTTCTACACTTACAGATTCAATATCATGCAAACAACAATATTGTAGACAACCATGCATACAAAAAATAGATAGAGAAAGGAACACATAACACAAGGATTTTCTGATGGGGAAAAACCTTTCAGTAAAACAACCCCACCCCTTCAAGACCTGCACAATGTATTATCTTCAACACAAGGTTACAATACACTTGCAATGCAAGTTCAACATTGACAATAGAAGACTCTAGTAGCTACTCGCAATACCAACAATACACCTTTTTTGCATTGCATCTCTTCACAACCCTAAAAATGCTTATAACATGTGCTTCACTTTAGGGCTACTCCCAAAGGTAAATCATATTAGGGTTTTACCATTCTCCAAGAAAATAGGAACCCCAAATTTTTTTTCAAACCCCACTATTGGGGTAGAGTGTATAGTACTCAAATATCTTAGTTGCCACATGTTTTCACCTATCATTGAATCTTCCTAACATAGCTCTTACGTGTCATAGGAATCCATCATAACCATTTTAGTCATGGTCTCCTTACATACAATTCAAGATGTCGACACATCAACATTATTTGCAAGAAATACATTTTACAAAACAAATAATAAGAATAGGAATTATACAAGGTTGAGACACCTTATTCCTAACATTCTCCCACTTGTTGAACACCTTGTAAGATCAATAGGAACATAACAGGAACTAACTGCTATAGGCCAAAAGGCCCATAGACTCCGAACACCATCTAAACTTCTTAGTGCCCACTAGTTTCGTTAATGCATCTGCAACATTCTTCATAGTATCTACCTTTTCCAAATTTACCTTTCCATCTTCCACCATATCTCTCACAAAGTGATACTACACATCAATGTGCTTCATTCTAGCATGGAAAGTTGGATTCTTCGCAAGGCAAATAGCACTCTGACTGTCACGCCAAATAGTAATCTATTTTGCATCAACACCAACATCAAAACACAATCTCTTAAGCCAAATGACTTCCTTACAAGCATGAGTAGCAGCCATGTACTCAGCTTTTGTAGTGGACAAAGCAACTACAGGTTGTCGCTTGCTCATCCAACTAATGGCACCACCAAACATAGTGAACACATAAGCACTGGTGGATCTCTTGTGGTCAATATCACCTGCCCAATCTAAATCCACAAATCCATGAATACAAACTAAATGTGAAGATCCAAAAGAGTTACCATGATAACATATGGAGTAATCTGATGTACCGCTCAAATATCTGAATACTCGCTTAACTGCATCCCAATGTATCCGTCCAGGATTAGCCATAAATTGACTCAAGACTCCCACTGCTTGGGCAATGTCTGGTCTAGTACAGACCATAGCATACATAAGACTGCCAGCTACACTAGCATAAGGTACTCTACTCATGTCCTCCACCTCACTAGGATATTTTGGACAATCATCTATAGATAACTTTGTTCCCACAGGAATAGGAACACATAGTGTTCTACAATCTACCATGCTGAACCTATTCAACACAGACTTCACATACTTACTTTGACTCAACCAAAGTTTTCTATTAGACCTGTCTCTACTGATTTCCATACCCAAGATGTACCTAGCTGCCCCAAGATCTTTCATCTCAAACTATGGTGACAACTAAGATTTAAAATCAGAAATCATACCCTTACCCTTCCCAAACAGCAACATATCACCAACATATAATGCAACAATAAGAAGGCGATCATTTTCAATTCTGAAATAGACACAATGATTTGATTTTGATCTTACAAATCCAATTGAAAACACAAAGGAATCAAACTTAAGGTACCACATCCTAGGAAATTGCTTCAAACCATATAAAGATTTCTTTATTTTGCAAACTAAGGATTCTTTACCTTTAACAATGTAGTGCTCAGGCTATGACATATAAATCTCTTCCTCCAAATCACCATGAAGGAAAGTTGTCTTCACATCCATCTGTTCTATCTCTAAATCATATGATGCAGCAAGATAATAGAAATCTAATGGATGTCAACTTTGCAACAAGAGAGAATATTTCACCATAATCTATTCCCTCTACCTGTGAATACCCCTTTGCAACCAATCTAGCTTTGTACCTTTCAACACTACCATCTGCACATAATTTCTTCTTGAACACCCATTTACAGCCAACAAATTTTCTCCCTTTAGGAAAAGGTACAAGGTTCCATGTTTTTTTTTTCTCTAATGAAGCCATCTCATCATCCATAGCCTCAATCCAAGAACCTGCATCTTCCATGCCCAAAGCCTCTTTCACAGATCTAGGCTCATCAGTGTTAGTAATCAAAGAAAAAGCACAACTGAAATCTAACATAGAATAACCAAACCTATCTGGTTTCTTTCTTTCTCTTTTGGATCTCCTCAAGGGCTGAGGTTGAAGTTGTTCTTCCTCTTCTTTTGAACTATTAGAGCTGCTAGAGCTCTCCTCATCATTAGACCCAACATGGTCTCTCTGTTTAGTCTTCTTAGGGGTAGGAGGAAACTAAACAACATATTTTTCTTTTTCCTTTTCATCTGGTTGTAGCACAATAGGAGAAGATGTTAGCTCTCTAAAAATAACATTTCTACTATACAACACCTTACTAGTCACAGGATCCCAAAGCTTGTATCCTTTCACACTAGCACTGTACCTGATGAAAATACATTTAACAACTTTGTTTTCCAACTTAGATCTTTTCTCCTTTGGAACATGTGCATAAGATTCACAACCAAAAACATGAAGATGTCTAATTGAAGGCTTCTTACCAGACCACAACACCATGGGTGTGTTACCAACAAGGACTGATGTAGGAGATCTGTTAACCAAATAGTAAGCAGTGGCCATAGCTTCAGCCCAAAACCTTTGTTCTAAACCAGCTCCACTAAGCATACTCCTAACCTTCTCCATCAGTGTCTTGTTCATTCTCTCTGCAACTCCATTTTTCTATGGGGTGTATGGACTTGTCTTATGCCTCTCGATACCTTGTTCTTTACAGAACTATTCAAACTTTGCTGAGCAAAACTCACCACCATTGTCAGTTCTCACACACTTAATCTTCTTACTAGTTTGATTCTCTACAAGGGCTTTAAATTCCTTGAATCAACTAAAGACTTGTGTCTTAATTTTAAGGAAATAAATCTATGTCCTTCTACTATAATCATCTATGAAAGATACAAAAAATATAGACTTGGAGATTGAAGGAACTTTTACAGGACCAAATAAATCAGAATGAATAAGATTCAAAACATCAGAAGATTTGTGAGAAGTAGAGTAAAATTGAACATGATTTTTTTACCATAGACACAGTGTTCATAGAAGTTGAACTTGAGATTGCAATCATTTAACCCCTCAACAAGGTTTTTGTTTTTCAGGGTTCCGAGACCGTTCTCACCACTGTGGCCAAATTTCATATGCCACAACATTGTCTTTTCTATAGGAAGCTTTCCTTCCAAAGTGTTTGCACCCTTAGGTACACTTATTGCACTACCATCAACACCACTAACCATAGTCTTCTTTACTGCTCGTTCAGATGGTGGGGATAAAGTGATAGCTGCTCTCTTCTTAGAAACAAAAGAACTATTACACTGAGAAATATACGCATCAAGATGAAACAAAGTACCTCTCCTAGTACCCTTAGCAAGCACCATAGCTCCTCTCATCATCTTACATTCATCTTTAGAAAAAAAAACTTGCACACCTACATCATTTAGCATACCTACAGATAATAGGTTTCATGCCAAACCTGGAATGTGCATAACTCCATTGATTCCCTTTACTAATCCATCAATAAATTTGATAGTGACCCTTCTACGTCCAACTATCTTTAGGTGAGAATCATCACCCAAATACACCTTTCCACCATCAAAATCTTCATATCTTGAGAACCAATTTCGATGAGAGGTCATGTGAAAAGATGCACCTGAGTCAACCAACCACACATCATCAGATGCATGGGATACCAAAGCTACGATGAATGCATCACCATCTTCTTGAGATTTTTCAGAACTAGAATCTGAGGCTTTCTTCTTCTTCTTAAGCTCTTTACAGTCTTTATGGAAGTGTCCAGTCTTATCACAGTTCCAACATTTTTCCTTGGACTTATTGGAAGTCTTTGACTTCCCACAAGATTTGGATCTACCCTTATTGTCAGACTTATTGTCATTTTTCTTCCCTCTTTTTGTGGATCTCCCATGAATAGCAAGGGCTTCTTTTTTTGAAACAGAACCCTTTCTCTGCATCTCCTTTGATAGCAATGAAGACACCACATCATCCATTTTGAAGGTGACTAATGTGCTTCTAAGAGCCATCACAAGATGGTCCCATGAATCTGGTAAAGAATACAAAAGTGTGTAGCAATGATCCTCCTCCTCTAACTTGACACTAGCTGATGTCAACTGTGCAGCTAGCAGATTAAATGCATTTAAATGATCCATTAAGGATCCACCTTCCTCCATTTGCAAAGAATACAACTTCTTTAGGAACAACTTGTTCACCAAAGATTTGGCCTGATACACGGCCCCAAGTCTCTCCCACAAACTATATGCGGTTTTCTCATCTAGAACATTCAGAAGAACTACATCGGTTAAATAGAGTCTTATGAGACCCTTAGCTTTACGGTCTTTGATATCCCAATCTGCTTGAGCTATAGTTGCTAGTATTGTAGCACTTGTAGTCACTTCCCATAGGTCACAATATTCCAACATGTCTTCCATCTTGAGTTTCCACAACTCGAAATTAGTGCCATTAAATTTCTCCACCTCCATTCTTCCATATGATGAACTCGCCATCTCAATCTAAAAATAAGATTCAAGATGTTCTACACAAGACTCCCACTCAACTTGAGATTAGCTCAAAAAACCCTACCCAACAACTAGGATCAAAAGTTGATCAAGCTTTGATACCACTTGTAAGGAAACTCAGGTGCGAAAATAGCTTCCTACACTAATCTCATAAGGAAAGTATGATGCAAATCCTATTAAAATCTTCTACACTTATAGATTCAATATCATGTAAACAACAATATTGCAGCCAACCATGCATACAGAAAATAGACAGAGAAAGGAACACATAACACAAGGATTTTTCGGTGGGGAAAAACCTTTCGGTAAAACAACCCCACCCCTTCAAAACCTGCACAATGTATTATCTTAAACACAAGGTTACAATACACTTGAAATGCAAGTTCAACATTGACAACAAAAGAATCCAGTAGCTATTCGTAGTACCAACAATACACCTTTTTCACATCGCATCTCCTTGCAACCCTAAAAATGCTTATAACATGTGCTTCACTTTAGGGCTACTCCCAAAGGTAAACTGTATTAGGGTTTTACCATTCTCTGAGAAAATAGGAACCCCAAAAAAAATTTTGGGGCAATGCTCCAAACCCCACTATTGGGGTAGAGTGTACAGTACTCAAATATCTTAGTTGCCACATGTCTTCACCTGTCATTGAATCTTCCTAACATAGCTCTTACGTGTCAAAGGAATCTATCATAACCATTTGAGTCATGATCTCCTTACACACAATTTAAGATGTCGACACATCAACATTATTTGCAAGAAATACATTTTACAAAACAAATAATAAGAATAGGAATTATACAAGGTTGAGACACCTTATTCCTAACAAGACAAAGGAAAAATGTGTTACATTATTAAAGAAGAGGATTCTAATGAAAATGATGATGAGTTAGTCTATGTAGCCATGAGGGATGAGTGAGATGAAGATGAGGCAATAACACTGGTAACCTATATAAACCAGAATGGTAGGTGGATCATAGATAGTGGGTGCTCACATCACATGATAGGAGACAAAAGTAAGTTTGTTACCTTAACTTTGTATGATGGAAATAGTGTTAGATTTGAAAATGATGCTCCATGTCTAATCAAAGGAAAATGTTCTACTAAGCTTATAGAGAAAATTTCATGTGACATTGCATATTATGTTGAAGGATTCAATTACAATCTACTGAGTGTGTCAAAGTTAAGCAATGTAGGATGCAAAGTAGAATTTGGAAATAAAACTACCAAAATCTATGACTCTAATGGAAATCTAATAGGAAAAAGAGACCAAACTAGGAGTAATTTGTTTTACCTAGATATGGAGGATAGTGCCTATTTTATTGTAAGATTTGATGATGTGTGGCTATGGCATAAAAGGCTATGTCATGTCAACTTTGATAATCTAATTAGTATCAGAAAAATAAAGAAAGTCAGAGGTTTACCTAAACTAAAGAACCCTAAAAATACAATGTGTAAATAGTGTTAGCTAGGAAAGATGACCAAGTCAAGTTTCAAAAGCAAAACCTATACTTCTAAAGAAGTACTAGAGTTGGTCCATGCTGATTTATGTGGCCCAATAGAAGTGCAAAGTTACAAAGTAGATAGATATATAATGTTGTTTGATGATGACTACTCTAGGATGATGACTTTCATGTTCTTAAAGCAAAATTATGATACATTTCAAATGTTTAAATGGTAGTTAGCTAGGGTTGAGAGAGAAATAAGGAAGAGTCTGAAGTGCCAAAGATCAGACAGAGGAGGATAGTTCACATCAAAAGAATTTGAGACATTTTGCAATGATAAATGAATTAAGAGACAAACATCAACAACTAGAAAACCCCTATAGAATGGCATTACAGAAATGAGGAATACATTAGTGATGGAATATGCCAGAACATTAATGATGGAGAAGAATGTTTCTCTAAAGTACTAGAGAGAAGCTATAAGTACAGTTGTCTACACCCTAAATCAAGTACAAATCAAGAAAGAAACATATGCAACACCTTTTGAATTATTGTATGGTCACTCACCCAATGTAAAACATTTCAAAGTGTTTGGTCATAAGTGCTATATTCTTAAAGATACTAGAAATGGAAAGTTTGATGCAAACAGTGATGAAGGCATATTCCTTAGATACTCCACTAAAAGTGAAGCATATAAGTGTCTAAATACTAACACTAACAAAATTGTGGAAAGTGAAAATGTAAACTTTGATGAGTATACAAAAGTTCAAGTTGATGAATCCAAGAAACTAGAGGAGTACAGATCCTTTGTATACTTCTATGAAGGAATGTCTACTAAAGAAGAAGCTGCCAATCAAGTTGGGAATCAATAATAAGTTTCAGTATTAGCCAAGTTACAACCAATGAATACCAAATTGCATTTAGAAGCCAAGTTGCATTTAGAAAATGAGTTGTAGAATGAAGATAATGCACATTATAACTCTAAAATTAGTACACATGAAAGAGATGTTGAGCTACCTAAAAGAGATGTTCATAGTGTCTCTGAAGCTGAAAGATCAAACATGGAAACAAGGACAGAACTAAGGCTATCCAAGTATGTAAGAAGACATCACCCTATATAACAAATCATTGGTGACAAGGAAGCCAAACCAATGAGAAGGAATAAACTAAGAAATGAATCATGTTTGTTGAGCAAGATTAAACCCAAAATAGTGAAAGATGCACTGCAAGATGATAATTGGTGTAAAGCTATGGAAGAAGAGATTGATTAGATAGAGAAGAAAAAAACTTGGACTTTAGTTCCAAGACCAATTGATAAGAATGTGATTGGTACCAAGTGGGTATTTAGGAACAAGCTAGATGAGAATGGTGAGATCACAAGAAATAAGGCAAGACTAGTTTGTAAAGGTTATGCACAAGAAGAAGGACTGGACTATGGGGAAACATTTGCCCCTATTACAAGGATGGAAGGAGTAAGAACTCTAGTTACAGTCTACCAAATGGATGTAAAGTCTACTTTTCTAAATGGTATACTAGAAGAGGAAGTCTACATTGAACAACCAGAGGGATTTTGTTGATGACAACAACAAGGATATGATTTGTAAACTGCATAAAGCACTCTATGGTTTGAAATAATTGCCTAGAGCTTGGTATGAGAGACTTCACAAATATCTTATGGAGATAGGATTTGAGATAATAGATGAAAACAACCTATATATCAAGACAAAAAAAGGTAAAGAAATTCTAATATCTAAAGTATTTGTTGATGATATAATATTTGGAGGAAAAGATGCACTATGCAAAGATTTTGCTGATTAGATAAAATATGAGTTTGAGATGTCAATGTCTAGGGAAATAAAATTACTTTTTGGATTGCAAGTACATTAACTAAAACATGGAATATTTTTGACTCAATCAAAATATATCAAGGAGATACTCAAAATATTTGGCTTAGAGGATTCAAAACTAGTCAGTACACCAATGATAATAGGACAAAAGTTATCCAAGAATGATGAGTTAGCTGAAGTAAATTAGACAACATACAAATAAATGATTGGAAAGTTACAATATGTTGTATATAGTAGACTAGACAATGCATTATCTATTGGAATAGTGGCAAGATTTTTACAAACCCAAGAGAAAATCATTCTATGGTAGTAAAAAGAATAATGAGGTACCTAAAAGGAACAAATGACTTTGGCTTATACTACAAGAGGACTGAATAGTTTAAGTTGAATGCCTACACTAATGCAAATTGGGGAGGTAATATAGATGACAGAAAAAGTAATAGTGGAGGAGCACTTTTTCTAGGTAAAAGATTAGTCACTTGGACTAGTAGAAAGTAAAGTTGTACCTGATAGTCCACAGCTGAAGCTAAGTATGTTGCTGCTACTATCAACTGCACTAATATTGTATGGATCAAGCACCTATTGAAAGGTATGAAGGAAGAGGTAACTGAATATGTGATACTCTATTGTGATAACACTAGTGCCATCAACATATCAAAGAATCTTTTAATGCATGCCAAAAAAAAGCACATTCCAATTAAGTATCACTATGCAAGAGAATTGGTGGAAGACAAACAAGTGAAGATGGAATATGTCAACTCAAAGGAACAAATTGCTGACATCTTCAGAAAACCATTACCTAAAGATACATTTAAGCATCTTAGAGGTAAGTTAGTGGTGATACCCCTATCTAAGGCTATTTAAGTAACAACAAGATTTCCCTGCATCAAATGAGTTCATTGTTAGAATGATTTAAATTCATGCAGGGGATCCTTACTTTAGGTTCTACCTAAAGTAATTAAAATATTGAAATTCCAAAGAATTCACAAGCAAGGTGACAAAGGGAGAAATTGGAGCTCACAAATGCTATACCTGCATGATAAGATACTGAACTAATATGTCTTTGGCATTATTTTCAAAGAGGGAGAAATACAAGAAACTAATCAATTCTAGAGGATCAAATGTATAAAGGGAGAAATAGCAACTAAGAGGTAGAAAATAGCACAAATAGAAATCAATCAAGATGACAAGATCAAAGAGGGAGTAGAACAAAAAGGAGAAGACAATGTATCAACAAAAGAGATATCCCTAATACTTTGAAAGAGGAAGTCACTTACAGAATTCAGAGGGAGTCATAAGAAATTCAAAGTTTCTGATACAATGAATAATTTTGGATACAAATTTTTCTTTTTGGAATTTGACTTACTATTATAACCTAGTTAGCTTGGTCGATCAATTTGACTTGCCATCAATGCCAAAGAGGGATACTGTTGAAATCTAATTGAAAAGATCATTATTGAAGAAAGGAGATTGAAGGGAGATTTTTGATAAAGAATGTTTTCAATCATTTTTTTGTCACTAATGTCAAACCTACTATTTGTTGGAAGGAAAATTGCTTATAAGATCCAAGTACTATCACTTAGTTGATTGATGAAGAGGATTTAATCAATAAGATGTAACAAAAGCACCTAAGGGAAAGGTTGATTTATGGTTTTGTAATGAAGTACAAGGATTAGTTAAGACAATCATAAAATGTTATATTGATAATACACTTGAAGATATAGAGGTTGGCTACACTTAGAAATTCTAGAAGAATAAGTGGTAACAAAGTTGTCTACAAAGCTTGACTAAATTCATTAGTGGGTGTCGAGCAAGTTAGTTCGTGCCAAGAAAATTATCAATAAGTGTCAAGCAAATAAAAAATCTAGTGTGTGTCAAGTGCAATAGAAGGTGCCAAGATAAGACAAAATGTAATAAGTGTCGAGCATCAGAAAAACTTAGTTGATGCTAAGTGAATCCATAGTAGGTGTTGAGTAACATAGTATGTGTCGAGCATCAAAAAGTCAATAGTGTTGAGTTGCTGTATGATTTGAAAAGTCAAAGATTTGCTCGACTTGAGCTGACAAGTTTATTACCTTGAATTTTTTGAAATAGATGGAGGATAATAATGATGAGCTGGTGGCATAGAATTCTCGGTTAACTATTTATATGTGAATACAAGTGGATTCTACATGATGTTTCTAGAAGAAGAAAGATAAGGGGAAGATGCATCATATCTTACATAATCTATTTGAACAAAAAATAAGAGTGAGAAGATTAGAGTAGGAAAAGTATTTCAAAATTCTATTGAAGGAGTTACAAGTCAAGAAGCAAAGAAGTTGGAGAGAGTATGTGGTATCAAGGAGAAGGCATTGAGAAGGAGGAATGGAGTATAGAGACTCTACTTTGATAGGTGACCACAGAGGTGATTGCATTGGCACAATGAGCATGGAGACTCAAGAAGATGAAGCTTAAAAGGATGACAAGCTATCAAAGTTGTAGAGACTGAAAGCCAAGTAATTTTGTGAACTGAATTGAGATCTAAAATCTACAAGCTATGTTGTGAGTTATATCAAATCAAAAGCCCTTATTGTTACTCTCTAGTAATTATATTAGTTAGGGAAAAATCCTATGTACTTAGGTTGGTTTAATAGCCATTTTGTAAATCCTTTAATAGGGTGACATTACAACTGAATATTCTAAAGTCCTTTAACCAAGCCCACTTCTAACAGGGTGGTTAAAATCCTTTAACCAGGTCACATTTAACAGTGTGTTTTGTAGCCTTTAATAGGCTAGGCCTTTCATAAGGCATCACTTTAAAAGAGTGAGAAAGGAGTGGCATGTTACTGGTGGGTTTTCCCAAATTGATTTTCCACGTAAATCATTGTATTATGTGTTGATATTTTATGTCTTATTCATGCATGTTGATTGTTCAATAACTTGCTAAGAAGAATATTTAGCTTGGATGCATGGTTAGTTTAAATGGGCTCACAATACTTAGTGAAAAAGTTTTATTAGGACATTTGGACCTTGAATAATTGATTCACCCCCCCTCCCCCTCTAATTTATTCTAAATAATTTCAAACTCCATCTTCCTCCAAGATTACTCTAACACTTCAGACATATAAAGCTCAAGCTATTTTTGCCATGATCCCTTCATCATTCCATCACCCTTTAAGGTCTTTGTCAATGTTGATCTTTCCCAATTTTTCACCTACACATATGTCATTTTTTCAAGCCTACACTTAGTTACTATCCATACTCCTTTCCTTCCAAAGAATGCACTCTTATCCTCCATATGCTCTTTCTACTACCACCTCCCTTTGATCATCCTAGTAGCATCTTTGAGCATATTTATCTATGATCTTGGCTTATAATGACTTATTCTTTCTATAGGAGCACTATCTAAATTGAAAAAACTTTATCTATTACTAAAATGGAAACGAAAAGAGAAAAAAATTGAAAAAAGGTGCCTTGGTGAAAACCTAGTACACAAGCACCCTGGTAGAAAAAAGTGAAGAGAAATAAATCCATCCTATAGTGAAAACTACTTATTGTGGCATCTTGGATAAGTAGCATGATGAAGACTTGGAAAACAAACATTCTATTTTTCATCTTTGATTTTGACAATGTTGCACTATCCTTGAGTATTGAATATCTTATCCATTAGCTTCCCCATTGTGCTTATTCATTCATAGCTTTCATATCTATCTTCATTCTTATTACTCCATCTTATAATTTTCCTATCCAATCAACCCCTTGGTCTTTATCACATAAGGAAAGACATGGTTCTCATAGGCCTCTCGACATATCTACTCTTTTGGATTACATGAATTCATGTTATCTTTCTTATTGACTTCTACTGCTTATTCTACATGCACATTCTTTCATGAATTTCTTGGGTTATCCAAAACATACTTCATATGGCTATTTTATGCTTTCCCTAGCTTGGGTATGCTTGAGGAGTTGGTCCTTGAGGATTTCTTTCACTTTCTTAATACTCCTTTCTTATCCATCTATGCTTATCTACTAGCTTGTTGCTCCATTATAATCTACACCTTTCTCAACAATGGAAAAAAATGATGTGATATTTCTTGCCAAATAGTGATCTCTAAATCATTCTAAAATCCAAAAAAATGAATATATGATCTAAAAAAATACAAAAAAATTATAAAAAGTCCTAGAAAAAAAATCTTGCCAAGTGGTGAAAAGTTGGAAACAGGTGCTACTTTAGACCCTTGTACTTATGTCTATATTCATTTCAATTTGCACTTTGAGCTTAATCCATTTCACTTCATATGTCTCTTTGATATTCCTGGTTTGGAGTTGATTCTAGTCTAGGTCTAGGGGGCATAGGTGGTTTCTTGGCTTTATCTAGGATCTCTTTGTTGCGTTGGCATTTCTTTGGCAACTCTTGGAAACAATGTTTTTCAAAACTCCCCTAGCATCAAGTGTTTCTTAACACTTATTAGATAAATTTTCTATAGTCTAGGATGTCATGGTGCTTCTCATTGGCAGAATTGATGTCCTAGGAAAATAGTCATGTGACTTACACACACTTATTTAAACAAAATTGGATCAGACTTGTCGGCTTATTTTTATTTTGTGTGTTGTCTATGATTATTTATTTATTGAGTATTCTATCCCTAATAATCTCTCAAGGATGTCATCAACTAGAGGACTAGGGTAATGGGGCATGTTTTCCTTTGATTTCTATCTATGGATGTTCTCTCTGATTTTATCATAGGTGTATTAAGCATTTTTCTTGGTCCCATGGTTACTTAGGATCAATTCAAAGGCATCATCATTTTCTATTTTGCAAGTACATACTTATGGTCATCTCAACTTTCTTCTGTCTTGATACAAGCACAATCTCGCCACATTAAAACTATGAAATATAATCATGTAGTCATCTTGACCTATATGTCTTTGATGCATAGGTTGGGTTCTCACATTTGTATCTAATATAGATCATATTGACATCTTCATAGGTCATCCTAGTGATGGTTGTATGATCTTATAATGTCCCTAGTAAGACTCAGTGATAACAAAATTCTAACAAAGAGGACCTACTTTTACCCTTACATCATGTAGCTTCCATTTTAGGGTTCATTCTTAGGAGTAGTCTTACATTACAAGTCTCAAGTGAACATCCTTTATGTTTTATGAGCTTATAGAAAACTATGTTCATCTTCACTTTCTTCTTGATCATATCTTTTCATTTTCTTGATCTTTCATGTTGCATGTTTGCTATCATGTCATCGCAAGGAGTTAATCTTATCATCACATCTATCTAAAATATTTTGATTTAATTTTCAAACTCCTCAAATTTGCATGAAATATGCACCCTTACCTAATTTTGATTTACTAAATCTATTTTTGGGCTTAAAATCAAAATATGAGTTCATCTTGGTTGTCAAATTGGTCTTTTAAAATTTTGTGTTCCTCTACATAGTTGACTATTCTTTTGAGGCATTATCTCATCTTTCTCTGTGTTTGACCTAGTTTTAATGCTCTATCATTCTTGGTCAACTTAATTACATTGTGACATATTCTATCATTCTAATGGTCATTTTTCTACATCAGTTAATCTATTATCTTGGACATAATTCTTTAATGATTTCATCAAATATCTCAATCTGGGTTTTTGCATCTCCTCTATTATCATTTTGATTTTGATCCCAAAGGAGCAAACATATCTATTTCTTGATTCTTGTTCTCATTCTAGGGTAGGATCTTTTCTCAATTGCTTAATTTTCTTAGTTTTCTTAGTTTTCTTAGTCCTTGATTGGCCTCTCTTAGTCTTTTCTTAGTCTTTGACTTTCTTTGTTCAGTCTTTCTTAGCTTTGATCTTTCCTCAATCCTTGCCCAATCTACTCAATTCTTGCAAAATTTGGCCAATCCTTGATTTTTATTTTCTTAGCCTCTTGTTCTATTCTAGGGAAAGATCTTTGCCTTTTGCTTTAACATCATCATTCTTTGGCATAATTTGTTCTCAAATGAATCACACATTAGTCAAATGGGAGAAAATATAATCACCCAAAAATGGTCCACTAAACTATAAGACCCCTTTTTCTCTTTTAAAATTATTCTAATACTAGACCATAAATTATTTATCTTGATCATATCTATTTATTCAATTATAACTTATGGTTTGACCACTTTATTTGTAGTCTCTTATTTAATTACAAGAACTTGATCCCTTTTAATTAAATAAAAATTTCCACTTGTCAATTATCCTTAGTGTACACACATAAAGTATTATTTCTTTTTTTAAAATAAAATAAAAGACATTTTTGTCTACACATTAATGCACAAATTTCTATGTGAGAGAAATCTTTTTTTTCAAATAACTTTAATTCTCCTCCAAACATTTATTTCCCTCTCAAAATTCAACAATTGATTGTGATTGGTGGAGATGCTTGTGCACATGGACCACTCAAGATGCATATACCTCCCTTGATTATGACTCTTTTTCCTCTTAATCTCTACCATCCATTTTTCTTTTAAAAAGGAGGTTCTCTCCCCATTATTGCATAATAATAATATGGGTTAAGGAGTTAGAGCTATCATCACACTATCGGTTTGAAGCCTTGGTACCTTGGAGTCTCATTGAATTCTTGGAGTACTTGGAGCTTGCTCGCATCTTGCATCTTGGACCTTTTTCATCATGGATAGGTTAGCATCTATCCATCTTGCATTTTAACTCTTAGACTAGCTTGTTGTCTTCATTGCATTGCATTGCACTTTTACTTTCACCATAGCTAGGTCTTGCATCTCATTTAGCTTAGATATAGTATTTGATTTGAATCTTCCATTATATGGTGCACCTTTTAAGGGTTTCTTAATTGGGTTCATTTGAGAGCCATTTTCATAATGTTATTTGCTTGATTCAACCTTTCATGTCATAGATAGGAAGCTATAAGCCACCTCTTGGGATTTCTCTTCATCATGGGTATTTTCAAGTATAATGGTTTATAAAAGTGTGTCTACATTTTTCACATACACCTTAAAAATTCTTGATTTGATAAATTAGTGTGTGGTTTAGACAGTGATGAGGACCAAGTTGGAAATTAAATTCATTGTTTAATGGCATAAAGGTTTTCTCTATGTTTATATTTTTACTTTTAACTCATAGAAAGTGTATCCTCTTTAAACTCCTTTTTATTATTGTAACTTCTTTTGTTAACTATCCAAGGGGTTAACTTTTCAAGGAGACCCCCTCTGACATTGAAACAATTTAAGGTAGATTAGAAAGCATTTTTGGGGTTAGAAGATTAAGGAAAAATATAATAGTTTTTTCTACATGTTAGAATATGGAAAATGTTATCCTTTGATAGTAATGGTAGAAATGAATTGATATGTGATATGTGATAGATCTTTTGTTATTGAATTAATTGGAATCATTACAATAGGAATGGATTTATGGAATTAGTATAGATCTATATTATCTAAAGATTAAATTGAGGAACATTTCTTTTTAAATGTTTTCTTTGAAATTCTTTTTCTATTGTAATCTTTGTTGAGCGAAAAATTAGTTACTATTATCTTCTAATAAAAGTTCAAATTACCAAGAACTTGAGGAAATTTGCATCTTCTTGTTTTACTTACTATTTCCCATAATCATTTATTATTGACCTCTCATCCAAGAATAAGATGTGTTTTCTTTTATGTTTACTTTCATGTTTCTTGGTCAAAAATAAGCATGTGTTTCTTAGTTTAGGGAGTCATTGAACATCCAATAGGGGATTTGTACCTCATACAATTTAGAGGGAAGGTAGTTATTTAACCTTCCCAATTATTATGAACTTATATTATCTTCAAAAAAAGGAGGGTAACAAAGTCAATTAGAAAATATTAGAATAAAGACAAATCTATTCACTAACACATTCTTTATTGCTTGAATTTTTTGCAAAAATTGATTATGAGAAATGAGCTCTTTGATGCTCAAATCTTTCACTCTTCTAGCATACTTATCTAGTTTAGTTTGAAGTGTCTCAAGATCTACCACTTCTTGAGTGTGTCATTTATAAAGTTCTCCTTCATCTTCAAAGCTTGATGATGATGATGATTATGAGAAGGAGGAGGAGGAGGGTGTTCTTCTCCTTTTCATCCTTTTCTCCTTAGGTTGTTCAGACTCTATTCTCTCTAGTTATAGCTTTCTCTTTTTAGATGTGGGCCTTAGATAGGATTTAGGGTCCACTAGTGTTTATTTCATGTTTGGTTGGTCATCTCTCCTCTATGAATATTTCCTCTCTTATGTAGGTTTCTTAGTAGTGTCTCCTTTTGGACTTCTTCCTTTCTAACCTCTGTTGATGAGATTTATTGTACATGTTGAGCTGCTGCTAGTTTTCTTGGTTGAGTATAAGCTTCTTCATTTCTCTCCTCATGCTAAGTTCTACATGATTTTTTTGTTTTAGGTTTTGTTGGCATATCATCTATCTTTGGGTGGTCATCCTAAACATGTGTGTCAAGTGACTTGAGCATTCACCAATTCTAGTTATATTTTTCTTTCTATAACTATTTCAACATGTGTTTTTATATACTCCACTTTCCTTGGGTTTTTTAGAGGGTTGAAGTTAATAGGTCCCTTGTCTAATTCTTCAACATATCCCTCAAAATATAATATTCTATGAGTTTCAATTTCTTTAATTGTCTTTTTCTTTCCCTTATCCTTTGGATCTAGTCCTATTAGAGGTTTTTCTTGTTGTTTTCGTCCTTTTCACCCATACTATCTCTACTTGGTATGTTATCCATTTCTATATTTTGATTGCCTTTTCAAATGTTTCTCTTTCTCTTCCTATTGTGACTAATACAATATTTAATTTTATTAATAATTCATTGGTATATGCCTCTATGTAGATCTTGTTAGTAATATGTTTAGATAGATGTCTTGATGGTTGTAATTTATGGCAACACATATTCAACATTTAATTTATGCATCTAGAGTTAGAAAAATTTCTAAGTGTTAGACAATTTGTTGTAGCATAGTGAAAAAATGTTTAAGTGTCTAGATGACTCATTGAGATTTAGCTTATGCACAATTGAGGGAAGATTCACGAAAGTATCATGATGATGTGTGCATGCACGTAAATGTGTGTAGAAAATGTTGGTAAACATATTGTTCTTTTGATTTAACTCTATAAATGCCTAAATCTTTAAATAATAGTTGGAAAGTTGTTTTGAAATGACTAACTTCCCTATGAATTTATAGGGATAGCTCCCTATTGTATTATGATTTGCAATGAATTATGTCTATTTCTAAAGTTGAAAAGGGGCATATTATTAACCCAAGAATAGAAGAGGAAAACCAAGCTAGGCCTATATAGGAACTAACTTAGGTAAGGGTCAGTACTTTAAGATTGATTAAGTCTATGAACTCATACATCTTATGAACCCACAAGGCTTAATGGCTCAGTTATGCATGCTAATTAAGATTAAACTAATATCACTAGAAAAATAGTCTACAAAGATTTAAAGACTAACTTGAAATAAAATACAAAAGAGATTTCTCTTGAACATATGATAAAAATACTATCATCTTTAGTTCACTACCTCAAAATAGGGGAGTGAAGCTCTATTCATTCCTTGAGTTAATTTAGATTAAAGAGAAAACATAAAATTTAACACAAAAAAAATGGAAAAGACAATAATTGACATAAAATATGATTCAATTTTCTCTACAACATCAATTATTTTACAAATTAGTTGACCTTTTATTAATCTTTTGTTCTAGTACATATAGGATTCCAAGATGACCGTTACAAAGGAATTTAAATCATTTCATCTCTTCAAAAATGACAAATGGAAAGGAGTTAGTTTTTCCATTACAATCATTACATCAAAATATGAAAGGGGAAAAATATGAATAACTTCACATTCTTTCCCTTTTCTGATTTTTTCCTATAGGCCTTAGTGGTGATAATGATTGGAATCAATTCCTCATGCTTATGTATATACATTAGTGTATCTTAAGAGCCATTTAGAATGTTTTGTGGCCAAATATTTGACAACACTTAAACAGTCTTGTATCTCCTCCATGGCCATGTGTATACACCCACCAAGCTTTTGAAGTTTGGAAACTCTATTCTAGTGACTAGAAGATATCCCTGGAAAACAATCTACGTAATTGGATAAGTTCATTTTCATGATAGTTATTCTAATGATTCCCTTCCCTTGTCCACTAGTCTTAGAGTCTATATGTAGACCTCTTAGGATTTTACAGTCTCTATCCTAATCCTTCTTCACTTTAGCTTCTATTTCCTTAAGCCCTTCTTCCACTACCATGATCATCTTAGACTTTTATTGCATGCTCTGAAGCCACTCAAATAATAGCTCATCTCCTTTAGGCAAGATCTTTGCTTTGACAACCTCCTTAGCCTTCATATGGATAATCATCTTTAGTAAAGAGACACAATATTCACTTTCAACCTTTTCTACTACTAGGGTAGCTCTATTAGCTAAAATATTGTCCTTCTCTATTTCCAACCTCAGTATGGCATTGTCAATCTATTCTATAATGAAGAGTCCATCCAAATTGAGTTTCCTACTCCAATCTCCATCGATTAGCCCAAAGTTTTTATCTTCTTGGAGTTAAGAGATTATTTCTTGGACATTGGTAGCAATAGGGTCACTAGTGATGGGAATTCTAGAGATGCTTGCCAATGAGGTAACCAATTTCCTAATGAAGCCATTTAGTTCATGGATTTCAACCTTCATTCTAACCTTTGATAATTTAAGACTTTCAAGTTGTCCCTCTATTACCTCATTTTTTGACTTCCATAGGTCAACCTTGCTATCATTTCTAGCCTCCCTGAGATCCATAGAGTGTAAGGAAATATTATTTGTAGGCATATCTTTGATTCTTCCTTCTTTGGTAGGCTTTGCAATCTCCATTGTCGAAAGCCTAGTTTAGGATCTTGTCCAAGGATGGACAAGGTCTTCTACTTTTTTACCTTGCTTAGTACTAATCTAGAGTGGATAGAAAGAAATAAAGTATCTTTATTGGGAGCTCATTCATCTCTCCTCTTTATTTTTCTATCTAGGGTGTCCTCTAGCCATGAATCTATGCCTATCACCTTGGAGGTAGTTCCAAGAGCATCTATACTAAACATCTTTCTCTTGGTCAAAGTGAGTGTCTTTAGAGCTAAAGAAAAAGAATTCTTTAGGGCTTGTGAAATAATATTTGAAGAATCTAGGTGCTTATCTACCTCTGAAGTCTTCTTTGTTTCCTTGTCAAGTTTAGTCAACTCACTCTCACTACTTCCACCATCTCTGGGATCTACTGCTTACGCTTGGGGAATACTCAGTAGGAGAAGTGTCACACTTACGAATGGGTCTAGGCTGCCATGAGGTGATATTGAAAGAGTGATTACACCATATTTTCATTCCTCTACTTTCTTCTTCTCATCTTTTGATGGAGTTTTGATCACTAGGAGGAAGTCATCCTAACAAGTCTTAGCTAAGGGAATACTTTTGTTAGGAGGTTGATCACCTCCATCTAATGGTTGTGCTAGCCCTTGGGTAATGGCCAGGGTTACTCCTAATGTGCCACCCTAAGAGGAGGAAGCCACTACAACTATTGGGGAAGCTTGAGTGGTTGTACTTTGTCTTTGATTCCTTCTGGTTGTGGTCCATTCGACTCATTTTCCAGTCCTTTTAATAATCTAATCCATCATTATAACTAGCTCTTCCCCTAAATACTCATAAGGTTCTAACCTTATTAGAGTGCTTCTTAGCTTGGTTAGGTAAGTGTTACTATACATATTCTAACCATCATCTTCTACTCATTCTACATCAATATTGACTTGATACATTTTTACTTGATCAACTATTAGTCTAGCAAAAGCATGATCACAACTCTTGAACTTGTCCTTACAATCAACCCAATTGTCTTCAATGGTGATGATGTGCTTAATAACACTTCTAATTTGTAGAACATCCCTTGTGTACCCATTTGGATTGAACGTGGGCCTCAAGACTTCATACATTTCAAATCTATACTTCATTTCAAACACCTTTAACATGTTCTTAGCATTCAAATGGGTTTCATAGCTAAAGGCTCCCACTTTCATGGGAAACTCATAACCTTTCTTCTTCAGACTCCCACTCAGCATTTTCTCTTGAGTAGCTTGTTGCACAATTACAATCAACATGATTGTATCACTGGGATACCTCGTTAGGTTCAAGGGGAAACCATCAAAAGTTGTAAGATGTAAATAAGAAAAGGATTAGAATTGGATGAAATAACTTCCAAATTGGCTAATGGCTATGATGGCTTTGGGATTGAATCTCCTTTTTGTACATCCTTGAATCTCCCTACAAATTCTCATAGTGAAAGCATCATTAACTCTCACATATTTTGTAGAGTTATTTTCCAACTATAAGGATGCATAAAACTTATAAGATTTCACATCGTTAGGAAAATTTTCCACTCTAGGGAGACCTGGTCTTAATTGTAAAGAAGCCAACATATAAATGAGGAAAAAGGACACATAGAATTTATTTTAGAGCTTTGTGGCATGAAGAACATTGGATAGAATCTTTCTTACCTTGTGAGCCCAATCAATATATTAGATGTCAAAGTAGATGACTTGCACTACAAAGAAATAATTCTCAAGAAAATTCAAAGCTTCTACCTCACCTTTCAATCTATGTAGGACCAAGATATCAATGATCTCTAGTTTGCAATTAGTCCCAAACAAGGTCTTAAGAACCTTACTCTTAGCACTCTATAGTTTTTGGAACCATGTCTGCATGATTTCCTTTCTCCAGATCATATTATTTGTAGAAAACTCAAAAATGGCTCCTCTAAAGGTCAAATTTGAGAATTTCTCTCATTCTAGCACTCATAGGAAATTTACCATAGTTTTCCTCTTAATTGAAATTAGCATTGTATCATCTAGTAGCACAATTTGCCTTGTACCTAGGTTGTAATGATTTATACATTCATAGATCCTTGGAGCTTCTCAATGATGGGATGAATTTTCTTAGACCTCACTCTCTTTTGAAAATCGTACATGTAATAGAAATATAGAGAGGTATTTGTGAAATTTTACAATTGAGACTTGATTCTATTTAAGTTGTCAAAACCCACAAACCTAGTTGCCATTATTTTAAAAATGAATTTTTAATTAAGAAAGTGGGAATAAAAGATAATAGAATAGATACTGGCTTTTTGAAAAATTTATGCACATTAACATAATAACAGTTCAAGAGAAAGAGCAATAGTTTGTCCAACTATTCATGTTTCCATATATATAGGAGCCTTGATTCATCTGTTGATCTTTAGAATTTGTACCACACAAATGAATTAAAGGAGAGATCTATTGAAATAGTAAATGCACAGTTTTAATGGATATCTTGGGATCTTTTCACCATTCTATTGGCCCAATGGTAACTTTCTATCTCCTCATACTTACTTTCCTATCTTCCTTTAAGTTTTTGGAAGTTACCAATAGAGTACTCTATGGGAAAATATCTACTAAGTTGAATTCTACTCATCAACTCTTTCTCATAATGGTTAGATTCTTTCCATTATCATTATGAGACATTTTATGCATAAATTCTAGGTCCAATCTAATTACTAGCTTGATTTTCTTTAAAATTTGGGAAATTGTCTTCATGGGTTGATAACCCACCGAGGAGAAGATAATTTTTGTTTTTTTGTTAACACTTCCTTTTTAATTGACCTTTAGACTCTTATCACTTTTAGGTTCAAAATGTCTAAGTGACATGCAAAAATTCTATCTGGGCCCACCTATCATTTCTATTCACTTTAAACTACCTTTTGCGAAAAACCAACTTCATGGGTTCAAGTCCCACTGAGGAGAAGTTCATTTTGAGTTTTCCACTAGGAATGATTATGAGAGCTATGATGAATTATAAAAATTTTATGAGGTAATAATCATAAAGGGAACATGGATTTTCCATAGGATACCTTGCTATCTTCTTGCTTTTGATCCATATATATCATTTGGTGCCCTTTGCAAGAAATAGTCTTCATGGGTTAGAAACCCACTGAGGAGAAGATGAATTTTGGATTTTTGCAAGCTTCCATTTCTATTGAGAAAGTGATGGACCAAAAGAAAATATAACTTTTAAATGATCATTTTATGAGAAACATGAATCTCCATCAGACCAAACACTAACCTACCTGTAAGATCATTTTGACAAAATGGAGAACCAACTGGCTATGAAATGTGGAGAAGGGGACAAGGGGAAATTTGATGGAGACTCATTCCACCTAAGAAGTTTTAGACCTAGAATCAAACACAAATAGGAACTCACTATAACTTAACTATTCATTTTTACTAATCTGTTAGAGGATGAAAAGTGGACCAACAGTTGGCTCTATCTCAGGACTTGGACAATCTATGTCTAAGAAAGGAATCCAAAATATTTGGTTTCACAAAAGTAAATGGGGGCTACACAACAAAGAAAAACAATAAGGAAAAAAAAAGGAAATTAGGGGAATAAGGAAAACCTAACTAGGAAAATAAGAAAGGGAACTAAATGTAACTATAGCACAATACAGGGGTTACTTGTTTTTATTTGAAATTTGATAGAGCTTAAAATCCTAACCATTATATGTCAAGGGCAACACTTTTCCATCCAGATATGCCAATTTAAAGGAGTTTTTTCCAAAAGCATAATAAATAGTGAATGGGCCTTTCCACAGAGCATCCAATTTCTTGTGCATACTTTTTGGTGCCTTTTGTTTATCCCACAATAGTACACTATCTTTGATCATAAACTTTTGTGGTCTCACCCTTTTATAAAATAGGCTCTTTACATGCATATGATGTCATGTGATATGATCCATGATCTCTTCTCTTTCCTCTTTAAGTTTTCTCAAGTACAAGATCCTCTTCTTTAGTCTGTCTTTATAGGTGCCATCTTCAATTACTATTCTCAATTTTCTCAAAGCTAATTCCAAGTGTAAATGAAAATTAGCCTTAGTCCCATAGACCAATTCAAAAGGAGATATTCCAATTATCCTATTAGGGGTCACCCTATCTACCCAAAGTGCCTCATGAATCTTCTTGTGCCAAGTTTTCTAACTATCTGATGCCAATTTCTTAATAATATTCATTAAATTCTTGTTACTAGATTTAACTTGGCCATTTCGTTATTGAAAATAGTTAGATGAATGAATGACTATGATGCCATACTCAAAACAAACCTCAATGGTTTCAATTGAAGAAAAGTATGTTGTATTTTCCATTACTAGTTTGATGGGTATACCAAATCTAACTAGTATGTTTTCCTTGATGAATTTGCAAACTACTTCAGAAGGAGTTTTCTTGGTTGCTTTGACCTCCACCCACTTGGTGAAGTAATTGATCATAGTTATAACATACTAGTGACCAGTGCTAGATGGTGGATTGATAGGACCAATGAGATTGAGGCCCCATTGTTGGAAAGGACCTTCAATGATGATAGGTCTAAGAGGCAGAGTGGCTAGCTAGGGTCTACCTACAAACATCTTATATTTTTTGCATTTTGAAACCCAATAGTAAGCATCCCTAAACATGCCAAGCTAATAATAAAACTATCTTAGTATATCAAAAGCCATGACTAAGGATGATAAATGTCCACCACATGCTTCATCATGAAATGTTCTCAACAACCTTTCCTATTTTTTTTTAGCTACACATCTTAGAAAGGTACCATCTATGGCTCTCTTAAACAATTTTTCATCCCAAATTATGTGTTTGGAAACTTTTAGCTTGAGATACCTTCTCTATTTTTTTATCATGCCTTCTAGACATTCTTCATAAGTTAATAGATAGGTAATGTTCTCAAACCAAGAGTCTTGTAGGCCTACCACCAAAACTAATTGCTTCTCTCCAACTCTTCTGATTCTTTAGAGACTCTATTTTCTACAATTTCCTTGCATAAGGCATTACCCCTCACTAGCTTAGTAGGCTTGATTTTGATGTCATACTCTTGCATTTTTTCTATCCATGTTCCTCTATCATTGCACCCTACATCTTGTTGGGTTAACACACTTTTTATTGCTACATCAAGTACATAGACCATAGAATGCGAGTTCAAGATATAGAACCTAAAATTCTTTAGTGCCTTAACCATTGCAAAGGCATGTCTTTTGATTTGAAAGCATTTCAAATCATGACTTTTTAGAGGTATGCTCATGAAGGCAATATGATCTTGTATTCCCTCTTTGTTATCCTACGTAATGATAGTTGATAAGGTGTGTTCAGAGGTGTAATAGTAGATAATAAAATCCAATTTATAGTCTTGATGACATAGTATTGGAGCATTAGCAATAGAAACCTTTATATTTTGGAAGGCTTGTTTCCTAGCTTCATTCCATTTAAAACCTAAATTTCCCTTCATCATATCCACAATACACTTTTTGTTTTCTGCAAAGTCTAGTATGAACCTCCTAAGGAAATTTACTTTTCTAAAAAATGACTTAACTCTTGTTTTGTTTACTGGTAGGCTTAACCTTTGAATGGCCTTGACTCACTTGGGGTCAATTTTGATACCTTCTTGAGAAACTATATGACCCAGTAACTTTCCTTTTGTTACATACAAAAAGGACTTTTGAGGATTAAGTGAGATTCCATGTTCTTAGTGCCTTTATAATACATTCTACAAATCTTCTATATGGTTTTTCCTCTTTTTTTGAAAACACTGTGGGATCATCCAAGTATATAACAATAATCTAGTCCTTTATATCAACAAAATATTTACTCATACACTTCTAAAGTGTGGCACCAACATTGATGTGGCTGAAGGGCATTCTATGATGTGCAAACATACCCCAAGGAGTGATGAAAGCCATTTTGTGTTGATCTTTCTCTTCCACTTCTACTTGATTGTATCCTGAGAACCTATTGAGCATGGACATTGTTTCAACTCTAGCCATTATTTGTAGTAGGTAATCCATGTTAGGAAGAGAAAAATTATCTTTCAGAGATGCTTGCTTCAAATTCCTAAAATCTACATAGATCCTTATTTATCCATTCTTCCTCCTAACTAGTACTATATTAGGTGTCCAGGTGGAGTGATGAGTGGGATAAATTATCCTTGCCTTTAGTAGCTTGTCGACTTCCTAGAATATAGCACTTGGTACTTTGGATTATAATTTCACTACTTCTTTTAGAAAGGAACTACATCAAGTTTCAATGGAATCAAATGTTTTGTTTTCCTACCTCTATAGCTTTTCAAATCTTCCTTCTCCTTAGATGAGAAACATTTTCCAATATTGATCATGTTAGGACTTTGCAAGTCTCCAATATTCACCCCTTCATGTTCTCCAGTAGTAGGACCCTTTTCTATCCTCTTTTTATTTAGGTAGGCATCATGCCTATTAAATGATTTTTCCAAAGATAGTATGATATTACCTCATAATTGGACTTTGTCAGTTTGATCTTCCTTTTGCTTATGGTTAGGTTCTTCTTGATTGCCTTCATTGGGTTGGTTTTTGCATGTAGCTTTATCATTTTCTAAGAATAGTTGTAGACTCTTGTCATATTTTAAACCTTGCCAAAATTTTGCATTGTTAGGAATAGAGGCTCAATACACAATTTCCATTTGATACATTTTATCTTTGAATTCCAAGTGATGAATAAATAAGGATATAGAAACAACTAGTGAATATACTTTATTATTTATCTCTCTTGGCACTAATTCAATAGTGAATGCATCTAGGCCTTCTATTTTATTCCACACTCTATTTCTATAAATTTTTAACTTATGGTTCTTCACAAAGTATTGCCCCTTAATTTGTCTCACAATGAGTTCTACATCACCTCAAGCTCTTAGAATCTTTATTCCCTTTTCTTTTGTAGCTATTGTACTAAGTAATAGAGCTCCATATTCTATAGTGTTATTTTTATTCCCAAATTCTAGTTTGAAAGCCATGGGTTCAAGTTCTCCTTTAGGAGGTATCAACACTATGCCTACACCAAACCCTAATGAAGAGAAACTTCTATCAAACTCCAATTTCTATATAGATGATGACTCTTCTTCCTTACTCGGGATTTTCTTTCCCAAATTTTTGAGTTCTTTCTCATTTAGAGCATATTTGGTAAACAACATGTAATTTTTGAACTCTATTTCTTGATATAGAATCTGGGCTTAAGGATCATTTGACTTTAAGACATTAAATTTTTCTTTTTCTTCAAGTTCCAACTTAACCTTCTTGCTTCTTGTAGGTATGACTACTAGAGACTAGTCTAATTTTATTTCTCCTCCTAGATCTCTAAAAAAAATTCTCTTAAGAGTAGGCTATAGCTTGTTAGAATATCCCCAACCAAGATGGTCAACAATAATTTCTTTTCTAGATGAGAGGCTAGAGCCACCTAAGCATCTTTGATTTTCCCAAGTAATAGGACTTGTTTAGCATCCATTGAATAACATCTGTCATGAACTTAAGTAAGGGTGAGGCCTAGGGCTTTAGCTATAGACTAAGGCATCACATATTTGATGCACCTAGATCTATTATTCAATTACTTAACTTTCATCTATTGATGTATAGTGATATGTAGACCGGGTCAGGTTTTTGCCTAGGAAAAGTCACTAAGATAGTGGAATCCTCTTGATCAAAAGGGTTAGATGTCAAAGGTTTATCTTCTTCTTTAGTGATAACATTATGATTCAAATCCAAAGAACCTCCTTTATATTGATCTATCAATCTCCTTAAGTTATAGGGATGAGATTTTAAATAGTCTATAGGAGAAATTTGGATCCTTGACTCTATACAAATTTGGATGAAATCAAAAGGATTCTTGTCCTTACCTATTTGAGATATTGATGCTCCTTGATCAATGTGAATGGTATTTGATGAAGAGGTAGGATCACTTCCTAGAATATGACTATAAGATTGATTTTTGTGCTTTTGACTCCAATTAACACTATGTATGAAGTTCCATCAATAGTTGTATAGCATTCCCCCTTCAGCTCAAAGTCTAACTCATACTCCAAAAATAAGTTGCTAGATTTTCCATTTGAGTACAAATCTAACTCAGAGCAGGGAGTTGTAGTATTCAACTCATTAGTGGATAAAAATTGCATCATATGATCCATTTTCAGATAGCTTTCACTATAATGATCTATTGTCAAATAAAACACACGCATATTTCCTTTCTTAGGTGTCACCTCAATTGGCAATCTTGGTTGTGAACCTGTAAGCTATGGAAGTTTTCCATATTATTCCTCCCTAGACAATTTTGATAGTTTTATTGATAAGAGTGATTAAATATGAGTAATTGCCTCTTTATAACCACCAACTCATTTGATAACTTTTGAATTATTTCATTAGATGAAGTAGTATTGCTACAACTTCCCTTGGTTTGAAGTTCTCATTTACATTTCCCAGTAGAGATCAAGTCATCTTCAAATTTGACCAACTTCTTTTGTGCATCCACTAAATCTATGTGATGTGACCTCCTCAAATCATAATTGATATCTAGTGGCATCACACTTATAAAGAATGTTTACAAATTTCTAGTAGTGGATCTATCGATAGTGGGGATCCTACTATTGTTCTTATTAAAGGTTGCGACAAAATCTCTCATACTCATGGAAAGCTTCTTTTTAATAGATGTCAATCATGTTAATAGGACATGCTCATCTTTTTCCATTTTGAATCTTGTTTAAAAATTTGTCCTCATCATGTCCTAGTTTGTGACTGAGCCATCATCTAAATGATAAAACCAATCTATTGCATTCTCTATCAAGGTTTTCACAAATAGCCTTATAGCTATCAGGAATTGTGAAAAAGGCCTTAATATGTTCATCAATAGTAACTTTCCCATCACCTAAAAACTTAGGGAAATTCTTCCTTGAACCAGATGGGAGTGGGTGATAAGTTGTCAATACTAACAAACCTATCACCATGGCCCAAGGAGTAGCCATGATTATTCTAGCAAGGTATGACAAAAAATTGACAACTAGAGGAATAGCTACTCCACGTAAGGCCAATACCTAGCAAGTAGTATGTGAAGAACTTTGATTTCTAATAGGTGAGAATAGTTTTCTCTAACTTTTCTTCTCACCTTTTCATCTAGGGGTGTCTAGGATGGGAAAACCAAATTTTGTAAGCCTTTTGAAACTAGGTTCTTGCCCACCTTGTCCTTTGGTACTTCTAGGAACCTTTCTTGTTCCAAGATGTTAGGGTAATTTTACCTCCAAACTTCACATTCTAGTTGTCTTTCTACTCTTTGGATTTCTCTCCTCTAAATAGCTCTTTCTAATGCTTTAGCCCTTAATTCTTCTTCTTCCAATATCTAGCTAGTGTTTTTGTAGTGCTTTGTGTTCCTCTAATTCCTCCAAAAAAATGTGTTAAGGGATGAGATTATATCTTACTCATCATCTTGAAATCCAAGATCAGGTTGGAACACTGGGACTATGTTCTCATGAGGTAGTACCAGTATCCATCATGTTATAGGTTTATTAGTCAAGTGACTATTCATCTCCCCAACAAAGTCACCAAAAATATATTGGTAAATAGATTGTTCTTTTGATTTAACTCTTTAAATACCCAAATTTGTGAACAACATCTGGTTACAATAGTTGCAAAGTCTTTTTGAAATGACTAACTTCCCTCTAAATTTCTAGGTATAGCTCCCTATTACAGTATGATTTGCAATGAATTATGTTTGTTTCTAAAACTAAAAAGGGGTATGTTCCTAACCTAAGAAAAGAAGAGGAAAACCAAGCTAGCCTATATAGGAACTAACTTAGGAAAGGGTCAGTACTTTAAGATTGATTAAGTCTATGAATTTATACATCTTATGAACTCACAAGGCTTAATGATTCAGTTATGCATGCTAACTAAGATTAAATTGATATTAGTAGCAAACTAATCTACAGAGATTGAAAGACTTATTTGAAAGAAAATACAAAATATATTTCTCTTGAACCTATGATAACAATACTATCAGCTTTAGTTCACTACCTCAAAATAGGGGAGTGAAGCTCTATTCATTCCTTGAGTTAATTCAGACGAAAGAGAAAACTTAAATTCAATACAAATAGAGTGGAACAAATAATAATTGACACAAAATACCATTCAATTATCTCTACAACATCAAGTATTTCACACCAAAAATTAGTTGACCTTTTATTTATCTTTCATTCTAGTACATATAAGATTCTGATATGGCCAATATAAAGGAATTTAAATTGATTGATCTCTTAAAAAATGACAATTAGCAAGGAGCCAATTTTTCCATTACAATCATTACATCAAAATATGAAATGGGGGGAATATGAATCACTTTTCCTTCTCTCCCTTTTCTAATTTTGTCTTATAGGCCTTAGTGGTGACAATGATTGGAATCAATTCCTCATGCCTGGGTACATGTACATTAGTGTAACTTAAGAGCCATTTAGAATGCTCTCTGGCCAAATCTTTGATAGCACTTAACTAGTCTTTTATCTCCTCCATGGCCATGTGTATACACCCACCAAGCTTTTGAAGCTCAAAAAGTCAGTTATGGTGATTGGAAGATATCCCTATCAAACTATCTATGTAATTGGAGAAGTTCATTTGCATGATAGTTATTCCAAAGATTCCCTTCCCTTGTCCACTAGTTTGGGAGTTCATCTATAGACCTCTTAGGAGTTCATATTATCTATCCTAATCCTTCTTCACTTTAGCTTCTATTTCCTTAATTCCTTCCTCCTTTTCCATGATCATCTTAGACTTGAATTGCATGCTCTGAAGTGACTCAAATAAAATCTCATCTCCTTTAGGAAAGATCTTTGCTTTGATGACCTCCTTAGCCTTCATATGGATGATCATCTTTAGTAAAGAGACACAATCTTCACTTTTAAAATTTTCTATTGCTAGGGTAGCTCTATTAGCTGAAATGTTGTCCTTCTCTATTTCCAACCTCAATTTGACATTGCCAATTTTTTCTATAATGGAGTCCCTCCAACTTGAGTTTCGCACTCCACTCTCTACCAATTTTCTCAAATTTTTTATCTTCTTAGAGCTAAGAGATGAGTGCTTTGACATTAGTATAAATAGGATCACTAGTGATAGGCATTCTAGAGATGCTTACTAACGAGGTAACCAATTGCCTGATGAAGTTGTTTAGTTTATGGATTTCAACCTTCATTTTGACCTTTGATCATTTAAGACTTTTGAGTTGTTCCTCTATTACCTCATTTTTTGACTTCCATAGGCCAAACTTGGTGTGATGTCTAGCCTCCTTGAGATCCAAAGAGTGTAAGGGAAAAACCATTTGTAGACATATCTTCAATTCTTCCATCTTTGGTAGGATTTACAATCTCCATTGTTAGATGCCCTATTTCTTGTCCAAGGATGGATCAAGTCTTCTTCCTTTTGACCTTTCTTAATTCTGATCCAAAGTGGATAGAAAGAGATAACATATCTTTTTTGGGAGATCCTTCATCTCTCCTCTTTCTTTTTCTATCTAGGGTGTCCTCTACCCATGAATCTATGCCTATCACCTTGGAGGAAATCTCAAGAGAATCTATACTAAACATCTTTCTCTTGTCCAAAGTAAGTCTCTTTAGAGCCAAAGAAAAATAATTCTTTGGGGCTTGTGAAATGAGCTTCAAAGAATCTAGGCCTTTATCTTCCTCTAAAGTCTTCTTCATTGCCTCATTGGATTTAGTCAACTTACTCTTGTTGCTTCCACCATCTCCTAGATCCACTACTTGCACTTGGAGACTACTTGGCATGAGAAGTGTCATGCTTATATATGGGACTAGGCTTCCATGAGGTAAGAGGGCAAGAGTGACTACACCATCTTTTGATTCCTTTTCTTTCTTCTTCTTAGCTTCTGATGGAGTTTTGGTTACTAGGAGGGAGCAGTCTTGACAAGTCTTAGCTAAGGGAATACTTTTGTTAGGAGGTTGATCACCTCCACTTGATCATTGTACTAGCCCTTGGGTAATGGCTAAGGTTTCTCCTAATGTACCACCCTGGGAGGAGGAAGCCACTACAACTATTGGGGAAGCTTGAGCAATTGTACTTTTTCTTTGACTCCTTTTGGTCATAGTCCATTTAACCCATTTTTTGGTCCTTTTCATAATCTGAGCCATCATTATATCTAGCTCTTCCCCTAAATACTCATAAGGTTTTGAGCTTATTAGAGTGCTTCTTATATTTTTTCAATAAATGCTACTATTCATGTTCTAACCATCATCTTCTACTCCATCTACATCAATATTTGACTTTATACATTTTCACTTGATCAATTATCAGTCTGGTGAAAGCATGATCATGGCTTTCAAACTCGTATTCTCAATCAGCCTAGTAGACTTCAATGGTGGTGATGTGCTTGATAAATCTTCTAATGTGTAGAACATTCCTTATGTGGGCCTCAAGACTTCATATATTTCCAATTTACACTTCATTTTAAACACCTTCAACATGTTCTTAGCATTCAAAAGGGTATCATAGTTGAAGGCTCCCACTTTCATGGAAAACTTGTAACCTTTCTTCTTTAGACTCCAACTCAACACATTCACTTGAGTAGCTTGCAGCATGATCTTGATCAGCACAATCATATCACTAGGATACCTCAGTAGCTTCAAGGGGAACCCGTCAAGAGCTGCAAAACCTAAATAAGAAAAGGATGAGAATTAGATGAAATAAATTCTAAATTGGTTGATGGTTTCCATGGCTTTGGGACTAAATCTCCTTTCTAGACATCCCTAAAGCTCCCTACAAATCCTCATCATAAAGGCATCATTAACTCTGACATATTCTACATAGCTATTTTCCAACTATAAGCATGGGTAAAACTCATAAGATTTCACGTCATCAAGAAAATTTTCCACTTCGGGGAGACCTGCCCATAATTGTAAAGAAGCCAATATATAAATGAGCAAAGAGGACATATAGAATTTATTGTATAACTTTGTGGCACAAAGAGCATTGGACAAAATCTTGCTTACCTCATGAGCTGAATCAATATATTGGGTGTCAGAGCAGATAACTTGTACTAGAAAGAAATATTGCTCAATAAAATTCAAAGCTTCTACCTCACCTTTTAGTCTATGTAGAAGGGCCAAGATATCAATGATCTTTGGTTTGACATTAGTCCTAAATAAGGTCTTAAAAACCTTACTCTTGGTGCTCCATAGTTTAGGAACCATGTCCACATGATTTCCTTTCTCCAAATCATCTTCTTTGCAAAGAAATCAAAAATGGCTTCTTCGAAGGTCAAATTTGAATTCTTATTGCTTTGGTACTCATAGGAAATTCACCACTATTTTCTTCTTGATTGAAATCAGCACCATGTCATATGGTAGTACAATTTTCCTTGTGTCTAGGTTGTAATGATTTATAGATTTATAGATCAACTCTAGGACCTAAACTACAACTAGGAAACTAGCTACCTTGACCAACCCACATCCTTAGAGCTTCTCAATGATGGGATGAATCCACTCAAACTTCACTTTGTTTTGAAAATCTTGCATTTCGTAGAAATAGAGAGAGGTATTTGTAAAATTCTACAATTGAGACTTGATTCTATTTAACCCATCGAAACCCACAAGCCTAGTTACCATTGTTTTGAGAATAATTTTTAAATTAATAAAGTGAGAAGAAAAGCTAATGCAATGGATATTGGCTTTCTAAAAAAAGTTATGCACATTAATAGAATAACATTTCAAGAGAAAGAGCAATAGTTTTTCTAATTGTTCATGTTTCCATATATATAGGAGCCTTGATTCATCCATTGATCTTGAGAATTCATGCCACACAAATAAATTAAAGGAGAGATCCATTGAAATAGTAAATGTATGGTTTTAGTGGATATCTAAGGATCTTTTCACTATTATGTTTTCCCAATAGTAACTTTCTATCTCCCCATACTTACTTTCCCATTTTCCTTTAAGTTTCAAGAAGTTACCAATAGAGTACTTCATGGGAAAATATTCACTAAGTTGAATTCTACTCATTAGCTCTTTCCCATAATTGTTATATTCTTTTCATTATCATTCTATGACATTTTATGCATGAATTGTGGGTCCAATCTAATTACCAGTTTGATTTTCTTTAAAATACAAGAAATTGTCTTCATTGCTTGAAAACCCACTAAGGAGAAGACAATTTGTGTTTTTTTGTTAACACTTCCTTTTTAATTGACCTTTAGACCCTTATCCTTTTTGGGTTCAAAAATTTCTAGGTGATGTGGAACAATTCTATCTGGGCCCACTTATCATTTCTTTTCACTTTAAACTACCTTTTGTAGAAAGTCAACTTCATGGGTTGAAGTCTTGCTGACGAGAAATTTGTTCTAAGTTTTCCACTAGGAATGATTATGAGAGCTGTGACAAATCCTAAACATTTTCTAAGGTAATAATCATAAAGGGAACATGGATTCACCATAGGATACCTTGCTATCTTCTTGCTTTTGATCCATATGTATCATTTGGTGCCCTTTGTGGAAAATAGTCTTCATGGGTTAGAAACTTGCTAAGGAGAAGACAAATACAAGATTTCCACAAGATTTTGTTTCTATTAAGAAAGTGATGGACCAAAAGTGGATATAACTAATAAATGATCATTGTAAGAGCAACGTGAATCTTCATTGGACCAGGCATTATCCTACTTGTAAGATCATTTTGACAAAATGGAGAATCACTTGGCTATGAAATGTGGAGAAGGAAACAAGGAGAAATCTAACGGAGACTAGTTCCACTTAAGAAGGCTTAGACCTAGACTCAAAAATAACTAGGTGTTAGGATAAACCATGGACAGAAATAAAAAACTACATGCAAATATAACCAATAACAAAAAAATAATATAACACAGAGAAATGAGCACAAGGCACCAAGATTTAACGTGGTTCACCCAATCCCTGGGCTATGTCCACTAAACAGCAAGTCCGATCTTATTACAATTCAGTGATTACAACTTGATTACAATCCGTAATCCCTTACAGCTCAATACCGCCGCAAGAACCAATTTTGTATCACAACATTATGAAAAATACCCAACCCTAAGCCCTTTTATACAAGTATTAAACCGCTTTAGGGTTATAACATGTCGGCCATAATATGTCAGCTACCATGTCGGCTACTACCCGAACCCCACTATTTATGAAGTATGTACAGTACTTTTTTTATCAGTCACCACAATCTAACAATCTCCCACTTGGGGACTGATCAGGCTCCACACTAAACAACAATCTCCCACTTGGAGACTGATCCTATAGCAATACCACTACCACATGGGGCCCCCACTAGATCAAACCATCCTGGACTCTACTGTTCTTTTATTCATGTTTAGTCTAAAAGACCAACCAAAGCTAAAGAGGAGTTCAAATTCTCCATTGTTACAACCTTTGTCAACATATCTATTGGATTGTCATTGGTATGTATCTTCTCTAGCTTTAACTATCCATCCTCCAAAACTGATCGAATGAAATGGTACCGCAACTGTATGTGTTTGGTCTTAGAATGCAGAGCTAAATTCTTAGCAAGATGAATGACACTCTGACTATCTGTGAACAAATAATTATCCTTTTGAGGATGTCCCAATTCTTCCAAGAAGAACTGAAGCCATATCATCTCTTTGGTTGCCTCTGTAGTAGCAACATACTCTGCCTCTGTAGTGAAGAGAGCATTAATCTTTTGTAATCTAGAAACCCAGCTCACGATTGCCCCACCAATAGTAAAGACATAACCTGTAGTACTCTACCTGGTATCAATATCCCCAGCCAAATCTGAGTCAACATAGCCCTATAAATTAGTAGTAGAGCCCCCAAAGTGTAAACACTTATTGGATGTTCCTCTCAAATATCTGAGAATCCACTTGACAGCATTCCAATGCTCAAATCCTGGATGACTCATATACCTGCTAATGACCCCCACTGCATGTGCAATATTTGGCCTAGTGCATACCATAGCATACATCAAACTTCCTATAGCTGAAGCATAGGGTACCTTGGACATCTTATCCTCCTCTTCCTATGTCTTGGGACACATCTCCTTAGTCAATTTCAAATGACCAGGTAAAGGTGTGCTAATAGCTTTAGCATTCTCCATAGAGAAACATTGCAACACCTTCTCAACATAATCAGCTTGAGATAGTGTCAATGTTCTGTTCTTCCTATCTCTGCAAATCTTCATACCAAGGATTTGTTTTGCTGCCCCCAAATCCTTCATAGAAAATGCATGTGCTAATTGGCATTTCAGCCCCTTAATATGATCCATGTTAGACCCAGCTACAAGCATATCATCAACATATAAACATAAAATAATGTAGCTATCATCATCCAACCTCTTAACATAAACACAGTAATCTAAATGACACCTATTATATCCATGCTCATGCATAAAACTGTCAAATTTCAGATACCATTACCGAGGTGCTTGCTTCAAGCCATATCAACTTTTCTTCGATTTGCACACTAAGTTCTCCTTACCTTTGACCTCAAAACCCTATGGCTGAGCCATATATATTTCTTCATCCAAATCACCATGAAGAAAGGTTGTTTTACCATCCATCTGCTCTAAATGCAAATCTTCAGTAGCTACAAGACTTAAAACAGTACGAATAGAAGTCATTTTAACAAGAGGAGAAAATATCTCATCAAAATCAATTCCCTTTTTCCTTTTCAAATCATTTTACAACTAACCTGGCCTTAAATCTTTTCTTACCTCCTTCCTCTTCTTTCAACCTATAAACCCATTTATTCTATAAAGCCTTTTTACCTGCAGGCAACTTGCACAAATTCCATGTCTTATTTTTCAGCAAAGAATCCATTTCATCTTTCATTGCAGACTCCCACTGAATCTTAGTATCCACCTGCACAGCTTCATCATAACTTTCAGGTTCACCAGCATCAGTAAGTAAAATAGAATACAAAGAGGGAGAAAACCTTTGTGGAGGTCTAATTTTCCTTTTTGACCGTCTAACATTCACTGGTGTGTGTGGTATTTGTTGTTGCAGTTGTCGCACATCATGAGGAATGGCTGGAACATCAGCTTTTGGAGTATCATCCAGCACTACATAATCATCTTCTTTCTTCTCATGTTGCTGCAACAAATCTTTGTACAACACTTTCTCATTGAATATGACATCTCAACTTCTAATAATTTTAAAATTTTCAAAATACCAAAGCCTATAACCAAATTCATTAATGCCATATCCAACAAAGACACATTTTTTTGATTTAGCTTCTACCTTGGTTCTATTTTCAGAGTCTATATGAGCAAAAGCTTCACAACCAAAGGTCTTGAGAAAAGAATAACTCACCTTCTTACTAGTCCATGCTTCCTCTAGAATACCATAGCCCAAAGGAGTAGAGGGACCTCTATTAATCAAATATATTGCAGTATTGATAGCCTTCGCCCACATGTGTAAGGGCAACCCAGCATGCAACCTCATGCTCCTTGCGCGCTCCATTATAGTCTTGTTCATGCGTTCAGCCACTCCATTTTCTTGTGGAGTCCTTGGAACAGTTTTTTGTCTACGAATACCATTAGTGGAGAAATAATATTCAAATTCATGACTGCAATACTCACCACCATTATCAGATCTGAGACATTTTAATTTCTTACCAGTCTCATTTTCAACCAAGCATTTCCATTTCTTAAAAGTTTGAAATACATCAGATTTCTATCTAAGGAAATAAACCCATACTTTTCTAGTTGTGTCATCAATAAATGTAACATAATAATGAGAGCCACCAAGGGAAGATACCTAGGCTGGTCCCCATACATCTGTATGCACAAGCTCTAATTTCTCCTTTTTGTTTTCCTTCCCTGTCTTTACAAAACTCACTCTCTTTTGTTTTCCATACACACAACTTTCACAAAAATCCATATTCACACATTTTAGACCTGGTAAAACTTTCCTTGAATGAAGTACTTTCATACCTTTCTCACTCATGTGCCCAAGTCTATTGTGCCACAGCGTTGTATCAGAATCTATAGCAGTTATTTGTTCTCCCAGCTCAACTGCAGTAATTGTTCCTAAATATTCATTTTTCTTTGAAACAATCAAAGTAGAAGGAAAAATATGACCTGTACAAAGATATAAGGTGCCTACTTTCACACCTTTTGCTACTACAAGGGAACCTTTTGAAACCTTCCAATTTTTATCATTAAAAGTAACTACACAACCCTCATCACCGAGTTGTGCTACTGAAATTAAGTTTCAACTTAGTTTTTGAACATGTCTTACCTTGTGTAGTAGCCAATGATTCCCATTTTGCAACTTAATCTTAATTTTTTCCCTTTCCAACAATCTGACAGGGTTCATTATCCCCCAAATAAACAAGCCCAAAATCCCCTTGGACATAATCAATGAAATAACCTCTATGAGGTGTAGCATGAAATGAAGCACCAGAATCTAAAACCCATGAATCATCAACACTCTCTAAAGACAGAAGCAAAGCATCCTCTTCAGATTTGTTACTTACCACATTTGCCTCCTTGTCTCCATTTGATTTATCTCCTTCATTTTTCTTTCGATTCCAGCAATCTTTCTTTTTGTGCCTTGGTTTCCCATAGTACCAGCAATCATTTGGTCCTCTCGATTGAGACCTCCTCCCCTTTGACTTTCCTCTTGATTTTCCACAATTTCCAGAGTTACTTCCTCTTTCAGTCATTTTGCCCCTGCTTTGTGCATTTAAAGCACTTCCTGATGTAGATCCACCTGAGGATTTTCTACAAGTTTCCTCACTTAAAATAACACCGATCACATCATCATATTTTAGGGTACTAGATCTAGGAACAAAATTACTCACCGCCATTACCAAGCCATTCCAGCTTTCAGGCAAAGAACACAAAATCAAGAGAGCCCTAATTTTTTCATCAAAATTGATACCCACAGAAGATAATTGACTAGTAATAGTACTAAACTCATTTAAATGATCTGCAACAGATCCACCTTCTACCATTTTCATATTAAATAAACGGTTCATGAGAAATACCTTATTTGAAGCGGAGGGCTTTTCATACAGTGTCGCTAGGGTTTTCATCAAATCTTCTGTCCTCTTTGCTTTTGTAATATTAAATGCCACCAATGGTGCCAAGCATAACCGAATGCTTCCTAGTGCCTTCCTGTCCAAAAGATCCCATTCAGCCTCTGACATAGTTCCCTGATTCTTGGCTTTTCCTTCCAATGGCTTCCATAAATCCTTCTGATATAAATAGTCTTCCATTTACATCTTCCATAACTGGAAGTTCTACCCATTAAACATGTCAACCCTCAACTTATCCTCATCTACCATCACTCTCACTCAACTGTGAGACTCCCACTTAACCGTGAGACTTTCCTGCAGAGGATAACTGAAATACAACCTTGCTCTGATACCACTTGTTAGGATAAACCATGGAAAAAAATAAAAAACTATGTGCAAATATAACCAATAACAAAAAATAATAGAACACACAGAAATGAACACAAGGCACCAAGATTTAATGTGGTTCACCGAATCCCTGGGCTACGTCCACTAAACAGCAAGTTTGATCTTATTACAATCCAGTGATTACAACCTGATTACAATCTGTAATCCCTTACAGCTCAATATCGCTGCAAGAACCAATTTCATATCACAACATTATGAAAAATACCCAACCCTAAGCCCTTTTATACAAGTATTAAACTGCTTTAGGGTTATAACATGTCAGCCATATGTCGGCCATAATATGTCGGCTACTGCTCGAACCCCACTATTTATGAATTATGTACAGTACTTTCCTGATCAGTCACCACAATCTAACACTAGGAACTCACAATAACATAAGTATTCACTTTTACTAATTAGTTAGAGAATGAAAAGTGAGGCAATAGATAGTAGGATGCAAGTTATGATTAAAATACTAGTGTGGGTATTTAACAATGTAGAATATATCATAGCAGAGAATTAGATTGTATGGCTTTAGGAATTATTTTGGTTATGAAATAATTACTAAGTTTCAATGAGTTGACTGTGGATACTATTCCATAAATTATTTCATATTATGTCAAGCATGTGAAGACATTAAGACCGATAGTGTAGAGTTTTGTAAATGAGAAAGGTATAATTACAAATCTTATCTTGTGTGGTTATTGGGAAGTCATGTGGATTAGATGTGATATGTGAACTATTGTGAGAACTATCTATGAGCCTTATGTGATGCAAATTATGATGTATGATTAGAAACAATTTAAAGCATAGCAGTGAGAAAGTATTGTATGTATATCTATTCTTGTGAAGAACTGAATTGTATAAATTGCATGTTAGGGTAATGGGCTCTTCTTGCATACATTTTATTTGTTCTATGAACTCCTTATAGGATTGAGGTTTCTAACAAGGACTTGAGACACTATATGTATTGCATAGACTCCTAATAGGGTCAAGATCCTTAATAGGATCCTATTATTTAGTGAATCATCTAGTGGGTATCATCCCCACTAGGGTTTTCCCTTGGCAAGGGTTTCCCTAGTTAACAAATAATGGTGTCATGAGTTATCTATGTGCATGGTTATATTTACTATTCAAAATTGTTGGTTTACTTTCATATGCAGGTTATAAAGTAATTAACAACATTGAGTTGTGGGCAAAAGTTTGTAGAATATTGATTCACCTCCCCCCTCCCCCTTAGTATTACATATTTCTAACAATTGGTATCAGAGTGTAGTTACTTTGAAGAGGCTTAACAACTTAAGTAAGATCCTAGTGAATATGGAATAGTTGAAGAAAAATCTTGAATAAGCTCTTGAGAAAATTGACCTTTTTATTAAAGGAAAAGATAACCTAAAAGATAGGTATGAGGATGCAAAAGTTTACATTGGCAAACTAAAAGATAAGATTGATGATTTGAAATCTAGTAAAGAGATAATTGTGTAGACTACTGAAAACGATAAGGTGGGAAATATCAAGAAAGAAAATGAGATCTTGAAACATGAGTTGAAAATTGTTTAACTTAAGTTGAGTTCTAATACTAGTGGTAGCAAGAGTGAACCTAATCTAGAATCTAAGAATGTAGACCTTAGATCAAAATTGAGTCAAGTGACATCTAAATTAGATTCTATTAAGATATAGCATGTTGAGTTGGAAAAGTATAACATTGTTATGAAAGGAGAGTTGACACAAGAAAAATAGTAGTTAGAAAACCTTTACACAAGTTCGGAGAAAATTGATGAACATAAATTTCATCAGGGACCTTCTTATGAAAAGATAGGCCTTGGATGCCTAATTGGAGAAAAGTCAGTAGAGAAAGATGAGATTAGGAAGGAACCAAATCCTATTGTAGAAACCCCTAAGGAAAAGATAAAGTGGTCTGATGAGGTTGATAAAATTGATTTGTCAGAAAAATTTGATGAACCTAGGATAATAGAGCAAGTTAATGAACCTAAGCAAGATGATACATCCAAAGAAGTTAGACATGAATTCAGAGGTAGATGTGTTATATGCAATGAAGTTGGCTATATGAAGAGAGATTTCATAGGTATGTCTTTTAAACCTATCACTAATTTCTATTGTTATTATTTTCATGGTTCTAGACATAAATTAGTAGACTGTAAGAAACCTAAATTTGATGGTAATAATGAGAATGGTAGAATGTTTAGGAATACTAACCCTATAGGTAATGGAAGAAGTAGATCCTAGAGTAGATCCATTAATGGTGAAAGAAAGTAGATTGTATGTTACAAATGTAACAACCCTAGACACCTTACAAGGAATTGTAGAGCACTTGAGAGTCAAAATAGAACCAATCACAAGAGAAATGCACCTATTTGTTAGTTATGCAATATTTCTAGACACACAGTAAGATTCTATGGAATGGGTAGAAGGAACTTTAATGGGAATCCAAATAACAAGAGGAAAAATAATAGAAATGACAAAAGAAACAAAAATGACAATGACAATAGTTAGAAGGAAGTAGTTAAAGAACATGTTGATGAACTCAAGGAAGCATTTGTGAAAGCTTGTAATATAGAAATCTCTTGTATAGTGTTGGAGGAACAGTTCTTTGATGCATCTAGAGGGAAGTTAAATTCACAGATTGTTTGTGACTTGTCCTATTTGAATTAAGAAATTTTAACAATAGTTGAGAATCTATTGGTTTGAATTTATGTAAAAGAGAGATTTGGAAGTGGCATAGTTAGCAAAAGGTAAAGGACATAAAGAGGAAGCTGTGGTCAAGTGCACAAGTCTAGACATGATCATAGTGAGCAGGAATTGTGAAAACAAGCTTACTAGAAAATAGAGACAATATTTAAAGTTGTGTACCATTTGTTCATGGGAAGTGTCTTGAGTGAATTGAAGAGCAGTTTGATAGTGAATTGAAGTGTGAATTGAAGTTTGAGAAGGAAAAAGTTGCAGAAGCTCTAAATCATATTTTAAGGTATTTCGTAAAGCTTGAATCCATTTATTTTTAAAGTATTTATAGTTACAATTAAAATGGTAAGTCAAAATGTGTATGATGTAAGTGAAAGACCAAGATATGAGTTCAAGAAACATCTATTTGTTCCTCTATTGGATGATCTATTGGGCAAATTTTTGCAAGTTCTAGAAAATGTGTTGCACATTGAGGATATTCGAAGTTACATCCATCATAAGATTAAGGGAATAGGTGATGAAGAGTTTCATGAGGATTTGGGAAAGATGTGCAAAAATGACTTATCCTTGAAGTCTAAGTTTGCACACTTAGAGAATTTGAATTTGGTGAAGTATATGTTCTATATTGAATTTGAAAATCATGATTGGACCCAGATCATTTTTAGCAAGGTACATGATGATATGTTTTGGTTAGGAGATAAGAAGATTGTTATTGATAATGAACTAATTCACAAGGTCAAAAGATTGAATAATGAACATTGCAATCCTATTAATGAAAAAAATGTTAGGAATATGGTTGAGAGAAACCTAAATACAAAGTTTGACAGAAGGAACATGAAAGTAGATTCTATTCAAGATAAAGGAGTAAAGTTGTTAACTAAGATATTAGGATACAAGTTGAACCGTGGATCAAGGGTTAACTTAGTATTAGCTATATTTTTGCATGTAGCTTATGTAATGGTTATGCAAGGAAGAAAGGTTAACCTATATGAGATTATCAGATTGCAACTATTGGATAACATTACAAAGTTGAAGAATACTAAGAATGCAATTCTCAAATGTGAGTCCTTATTGAATCACTTATTATTTTATGCTACAAAGAAGTTTCCTACATTTATAAATTGGGATAGCAGTGAGTGCACAATGACATTGGTGACTCAATGCTATAGGCAAAAGCTAGAAATCATGCCATGTCATTGTCCTATCATCATGCCACCTTGGCATGCCATGTCATCAGTTAGCATATTGCATGATGATTCAACATCTTTCCATGTCATTGTGACATAGTGATGATTCAACATCTTTCCATCTCAGCTTCTTTTCATGTTTTTAGACTCCCAAAGGCTTGAATGGTACCCATTTATGGTTGGATCCACAAAACTTTTTAAAAAAAGAAATTACCTATCTTATTGATGAATGACACAATTTGATCTCTGCCATGGATATAATTCCATATATTTCGTTACCCTCAAAAGATGAAATTTTTATACTTGATCCCCATGTGATTTCTTGATAAATAATTTTCACTTTAAAACTCAGAGTGTCTTTAGGATCTTGAGACATCCCATCAATCTGAAGTAGTCAGTTGGACCCCAAAATGGGTCTGGCTAAAAAAAATTCATCTTCAAAAAACTGAACTATCAAATTGATCTACTAAACATTTGATACCAATTTGATCAAAAAACAATCAATTTGCATCATTGATTTAACTTTTTTAAAACTCAATCCACCTCTTTCTACAACTTGTCAATTTTTTGTTAGGGGAGCTGTTGACTAGCTTTAAAAACTGACAAAAACACCTAATCGGGCCCTAAAAATAGACCCACTGATTATCTATTCCACACACTCTTATGTCAAATCTAATTTCATGATGAATTATCAATCCAAAGATATTGACTATCAAAGTTACCATCTCAAAATTACGTGCAAGAAAACATGTTAGAAAACAATAAATCGTGTTCAAATTTGGCTTTGAAAATAGGCAAATTGACAATTGAGGAGATGAAAACTGGGGTATTGGTTCACTATCACGAGGAGAGTATAAATATATTATTAGATCTTATGATGAATAATGGGGGGAAAATGGTGAGCAGTCAAAGTAGGCTACTCCAATTTCTAGGACTAGAAACACTATCAGAAAAGTGGTTTTTACAAATGGAATGGATCTAGGAAAGTGTGCAAATGGATTTATCAAAACTTGCGAGCAGGTAGACTTAAAAAAAATTAGAATAGAACACAAGAATTAAATCCATTTGATCACACCTATCATGGATTTAGAGATATAACATCATGAATAGGGGTACCGACCAATCTACATTTCTTGACACCAGTAAAACTTTACAAATTGCATTTGGAATCATGTTTGAAAAATGATCAAAATTTTTTTTTATAAGCTCAAAATTGAAAGATAGTAAGTATCCAATCTGTAGAATGCAATGAAAAATGAATTTTATCATTTTTATCAATTGGGTTAAAGTTATAACAAGTTAAACAAGGCCCCCTAGAATTCTGAACAATTTGCATTAGCATGACAATAATAAATGACCAACTTTGAGGGATTCAAAACTTAGCCAAAACATATCAAAATGACTCAAAATATGAAAAATAGATTTTTTGGTATGGATATTAAACACTTCCAAAGCAGTGAGTCATGAAACATTACTGAATGTGAGATATTCAATTGTAAACAAGACCTCCTGCCATTGTTTGACACTTAGGCAAAAAAGCAGATTTGGATATTGCTCAAAACAGAACTTCATAGAATGACTCGAAATGGAAATTTATCATCATGGGATGCATGGACATACTAAATGTAAGGCATTAGAAATATTAAACACCTTTTAGGCCTCAAACAAATAGTCAAGTACACATGCATCAAAAAGTTCTTATAAGGCTTGATTTTTTGAATGGTACTCAAAATCCAAGCTTCAATTTAGAGTCCCAATAGGTAACCAAGACAAGTCTTGTCATAGATAGGTCTTTGTAGTGACACTTCTTCATCAATATTTTCTCCACCAAAATAAATATTTTCAAGTTGTACCTTGCTTAGAGTTAGCTCATATTTCACAATAGTGTTGTACTTTTGAAGTTCATAATCTTATTTTAATGCTTCAAGTTTAGATGTCATCTTTTCTAGATTGGCTCTAAGATTTGAATTTTTAGTCTTCAAATTAGATTTGACTTTTCTAGGATCACTCTTCAAACTCAACTTTAGATTACTAAGATTCAATTCATGCTTTAAGATCTTGTACTCTATTTTCAACTTTGAATATTCATCATCACTAATTTGAGATTTAGCCTCGGATTTGAGATGTTCAATCTTTTCCTTTAGTTGTCCAATGTAGACTTTGGAGTCTTCATATATGTTTCTCAAATTTTCTCTTTCTTTGGTAAGGAGATCAATTAGTTCAAGTGCCTCTTCAAGGTTCTTGATCAACTATTCCATATTCATCAGGGTCTTACTCAAGTTGTGGAGCCTCTTCTAAGTAACTATAGTCTAATACCAATTGTTAGAAATGGGGAATATAGAGAGTGGGGGGTGAGTTAGTATTCTACAAACTTTTGTTACCAACTAGATATTATTTATTACTTTGAACCATACATAAGAAACTAAACAAGTAATGATGAATAGTAAAAGTAACCATGCATGGAGAGAACTCACAACACCATATTTTGTTAACTAGGGAAACCTTGGAAAAGGGAAAACCTTGCTGGGGATGATACCCACAAGAAGATGTACTAATATAAATGTTCCTTGCTAGAGGATGGACCTTGTTAGGAGTCTATAAACTCATTTAGTACATATGAGTTCCTATTAAGAGACTTTGAATCCCTATTAGGAGATTCCAACCTTGTTAAGAATTGCAATACAATGTATGCAAGAAGAGCTCACTGCCCAAACATGCACTTTCAATTACAAGAAGAGCTCACTACCCAAACAAGTAGTTTATCCTTTAAGTTCCTCAAGTATAGAAGTATAGATTTTGTAACTTCTTGTAAGTCCCACACTAGCACCCTACTATAGATCTTGATGAAATAAACATGATTAGGAGTTGATTAAGTTATGATTGGCATTTTTGTTACTAACAATGATTTATGAGATCCTATTAGAGACTGAGGTAGATTTTGTTTATTATAAGATTGATTTAATATGAATATCGCTCGATGAAAAATTAATTACGTGCTAAATAAAATGTTAGGGTTATCTGTGCATAGCATAATAAAAACTTAGAGGCACAAATAATTTTCAGTAAATTGAAAAGCCTAGTCAAAGATATCGAATTGGTTAAGTCAATATAGATAAACCCTAATAATAATAATAATCAAATTAAATTTTTTTTTTAAAAATTAAACTTTTTTTTTAAAATTAGTGTGTTTTGCCTTGGTAAATTAGGGCATGACATTCTGATGTAAGGCCCACACTAGCACCCTACTATAGATTTTGATGAAATAAATATGATTAGGAGTTAATTAAGCTATGATTAGCATTTTTGTTACTAACAATGATTTATGAGATCCTATTAGAGACTGAGGTAGATTTTGTTTATTATAAGATTGATTTAATATGAATATCATTCGATGAAAAGTTAGGTATGTGCTAAATAAAATGTTAGGGTTATCTATGCATAGCATAATAAAAACTTAGAGGCACGGGTAATTTTCAATAAATTGAAAAGCCTAGTCAAAGATATCGAATTGATTAAGTCAATATAGATAAATGCTAATAATAATAATAAAAAAAAAATTATATATATATATATATTTAAAAAAAGAAAAATTAGTGTGTTTTGCCTTGGTAAAGAATTCTCTATGTTTCCTTACCTCCTTGCCCATTACTGTCAAGAATAAATTTCTAAGACTTGATAAACCATAAGCAATAGGGTGTGGAACACTCTCTTGACCATTCTCAGGAAGGATCAAAAATTCAAGGGAATTGTTTTTGCATACCATTGATTTACCATGTAGCTCTAGGACAACCCTTCCTCTTCTATCCATTAGGAATACCCTAGTACGACCGCAATGCTTTCAAGAAATTGAAATGTTATGAATTGTTGTTGATGGTTTTTATTTTTGCAAATTTTGGTAATTTTGTGGAATGTTCATTTATGATGGTTTCTTGATATGGTCCCCTTTTGCCTCGAGACATGACTTGTTTTAACAAAATATTTACCATTGTGGCCACACTTCTATTTAATTGGTGATTTTATCTTGTTTTAAGTTACTTTATGAGGTAATTTTTCTATGAGTGTGTTACCTTACATTTATAAGTCGGTCATATCAAGGGAAAAATTTTGACAACCATCATGAGGAAATTTGAATACCACACCTTTCTTATAATAAGATACGATGTCATTCAACTTTATAAAAATGGAAACACTTTAACCCTCATATGAATATACCTCAATTTCACACCATGCTAGGACTTAGGGTAAAGGTGCTGGAAGTAGTAAGACTATAAGGACCAAAAGTGATAGGTTATGCAATGTTATTCTTGACCTAATATCTAATTAGTATACCAAACCAATAGTGCAATGGCCAGATTTCTCAATTAAGATGTAACCAAGGAACACCATAACCACCGACTGTCTACAATTGAGGACTTGTAAGTGGATTTGATGTTAAACTAAACCTAATGAATTTTTGGAGTTTTTATGAAAGATATCAACCCTTCACTGATAAGCTGATCTTGGACTATCATCATAGACCTTATCAATGCTAAGGTGAGTGAGTGACTCAAAAACTAATAGGGGGTAAGATAGTCATTTAGAACTAATGAAGAATATGATGACATTGGTAAATGAATAGTTTCCCAAAAAAGACATAGTATATAAGATCATAAGCTATCAGCATAGAAAAAAAAACCATAAAATAAGAATAAAAAAGCAAGAGAGAGAGAGGAAATCAAGTATGCCAACTAAGGTACAACATAAGAGGAGATAGGTAGACAAGTAACACTTACCTATAAATGGAAATGACACCAATTAAACAAATTCACAAGGTAATGAGACCATGCAACGAACAAGGAACTAACTTAATAATCAACAAGGTATGATTCTAGTAGCTATTGAATACATTATTCATGATAAAAAAATTCTTAATTGCCAAGAGACTGGGAATGTTGCAATGAGCCTAAATATTCTAGATATAAGCAATAGCCACTCTATCCATCTAGAAAGGAGTTAGCAATAATATATTCATATTGGGTATCGATAGGTACCCTAACGTGGGATGATACCCAAACAAATCAATGGTGAGTTAATCAATTTTAAGAAGAATTATCCCTCAATGAACTATGGGACAATATTTTATAAGTCTATATTTTGATTATATGTAAATTTGTTACCAATGTGAGCTGATTTTAAGGCAAGGCCTAAGTGGGACAATTATGTTGGATCAAGGTAAGCTCTATATATGGAAGTTGTGTCCTTGATTGTAGAGACTTCTAGGAGGAAGTCGATAGCGAGGGGGGGAGGATGTAAGGCCCACACTAGCACCCTATTATATATCTTGGTGAAATAAATATGATTAGGAGTTAACTAAGTTATGATTGGCATTTTTGTTACTAACAATGATTTATGAGATCCTATTAGAGACTAAGGTAGATTTTTTTTATTATAAGATTGAATTAATATGAATATCATTAGATGAAAAGTTAAGTACGTGCTAAATAAAATGTTAGGGTTATCTGCACATAGCATAATAAAAATTTAGAGGCACAGGTAATTTTCAGTAAATTGAAAAGCCTACTCAAAGATATCGAATTGGTTAAGTCAATATAGATAAACACTAATAATAATAATAATAAGATTAAATTATATATATATATATATATATTTAAAAATAAATAAAAAAATTAATGTGTTTTTCCTTGGTAAATTAGGACATAACACTTCTTTTTGTTGATCTTTGTCCTTGGCTCAATCTTAGATCACAAAATTAGGTTATCAAAAACTCACTTTTGCAAATGATACAAAACTTCGCATTCATATCTTTTGCACATCACTTCCCAAATAACTTTCCAAGATGTCTTTGCATAAATACCATACCTTTTTACAAATTGCTTCTAGGTCAGCTAGGAACAAAATAAACTTTGCCAACTTAAAGTAAACATCTAGGATGTCGTCCCTAATTCATCAAGTAATTATTTTGTAAACAAAATAATTTATTTACCTTTCATTTTAATGTTTTGTTTATATTAGTAATCATAAATATCTCTTCTCTATACTATTCATACTAATTTTTGAGGTTATACACATCATCATCAACATGTATATTGTTTCCATCTAACCTCTCTCTTGAAAATAACATCATATAAACAAGTTATACTTCAAAAAAATACATTGTTGTAAACCAATTTCATACTTAGATAATGTTTTGAGTGCCAAAAAGCTAAGTATCTTTATTTTTGAGGTTTTCTACAAGCATGTACATCATGTGTTTCTATTAATGATAAAATTTACATATCTACATATAGAAAATTGTCAATAGAATCATCTATTACACAAAGAAAGTTTGAAAGATTGGCAAAGGTGAAGCATGAACCTGCATCAACAACAAAGAAAAGGGTCAAATAGAGCACCAGGGGACCTAGAAAGAGAAGAAAAATAGCACAAATCAATGATTCTGAGGAATCAAAAGATGAAACAAGAGATAGATTAGTAGTCTAGAATGTGCAAGAAGGAAGAACAACAACTGGAAAGAAAGCATGGAAGCCAAAGGTAGAAAATCTTAACATGCAAATTATTAATGATGACAATTTTGTACAATTGAATAAATATTATGATTTATATAGTAATATGGATAGAAGGCAATTAGAAAATTCCATTATAAGGAACATGATTTTGAGGAACAAAAGGTTTGAGAATATATAGAATAAGATATCAGAGGATCTGTATAGTAGGCTTGTAAATAGGGAAAGGAGAGTATTTGAAGAACATCTAAATATGAGGATCTCTACAATTAATAAACTATGGGAGTTTGATGCTAAGGAGGACTTAGATAGAATTTTGAAGGGTACTTAGCCCTTTTTGAGGAAAAAAAGAAGAACAATTCTTCTAATGGGAGGAAACTATGAGGATGTAAGAAAAAAAATAGAGGCAATTGTAAAGTATATGACTACAGTGCCAAAGGTGAGTGTACATTCAAAGCCTAACAACCCAGTGTATGTGCAAGTCCATACATGTTCCAAGCAAGAGGAAGAAGTACAGGAGATAAAGTAGGAACTCTCACCATTGCATATCATTATGGGTACTTAATCCATGCAAGTGGATAGTATACACATAGCTGTAGATGTAAAAGAAAATCCTTTTGTAGGATTGGCCAATCCATTGTTGGAAATATCACTACATATACTAGCTCTAATGATGAAGATGAAGAAGAAAAGAGAAAAAGAAAAGGAGGAAAAGAAAAGAAGAAGAAGAAGAAGAAGAAAAGAAAAGAAAATAAGAAGAGGAAAAGAAAAGAAAAGAAGAAGAGGAGAAGAAAAAGAAAGAAGAAGAAAAGAGGAAGAGAGAAGAGGAAGAATAGAAGAAGAAGAAAGAAGAGGAAAATGCAAGGAAATATGTTGAAGAGAAGAGAAAGAATAGAAGAAGAAGAAAGAAGAGGAAAATGCAAGGAAAGATGTTGAAGAGAAGAGAAGGTTGAGAAAGAGAAAAAAAAGGTAGTTGTACTTATGTCTACAGTAACTTTAATGGCAATAGTAGTTGGATCATTAGCAACAGTAGTTGGATCATCAACAACAATATCAATTCCATTAGATGATAAAGATTAGAAAGGACTAATGAGTACCTTAAGAAAGATATTTGAGAAGAAAAAATCTATGAAGTCTTTGCAAAAGACTCTAACTAAAGTCTAGATCAAATGTAGAATATAGTTATTACAACTATAGTCAATCTAGATTTGTAGGTAAAGGCCAAATAGTTGGTGAAGACCTTTTATGGGACTGAGAAAGCATATTGATGAAGGGGAAAGATTATATGGATAATGTGTGCAGTCATACAAGTACCTTGCAGATGTTAAGAGTCAAATAAAAGGTAAGTTGAGTGAACTTGAATCACTCATTGTCAAGCTAGAACTCCTAGAATCCAGTATTGAAGACTATGGAGCAAAAGTGCAGAAGGAACATGGTATGATCAGAAACTTGGAGTATGATAAAGAGAAAGTAACAAGAAGATTCTCTAGTCTTAGATAAAAAATTTCATCCAAAATCAACATTTTGCAAAAGTAACTTGAGGAATATCTTATAGCTAAGGCTTCCTATGACAAGTTCACCTATACTGACTTGAGTGCAGTTGAAGTGGCATCCTATGCACTTTGTGCACTAATCAATATCTCAAAAATAGTAAAGGAGAATTGGGAGAAAGAGATAGAAAGACTAAATGTTGTTTATGCGGATTGTTTTTCTAGATTAATAGGTTGATCAACAATAGAACACCCAAATTTTTGTATATAAATTTTGACACCTTTTTCATTGATGTCAAAGGAAGAGAGTAATATGTAAGGAAAATTATAGTAAGGAAAATATGTAAGGAAATTATATTTTTGTAAGTACTAAGAAAGAGTATACACAAAGGGGGAGTAATATTGTATATGTAAGGGGGAGTGTACTTATGTATCAATGTAAAGGAGTGATAAGCATTGTAATAATCCATCAAAACATGAATAATTTTTTTATGTTTTGAAGGCAATTTTATACTTACTTTTATTTTCTTTTTATTATGTACGATATCATTTTAGGACTTAGCAAATTTCCCAAATTTTTCCATCAATTCCAAAGGGGGAGATTATTGGAAATATGGTCAGATAGATGTCTTGATGGTCGTCATTTATGGTAACATATATTCAGCATTTCATTTATGCATTTAGAGTTAGAAAATTGTCTAAGTGTTAGATAGTTTGCAGTAGTATAGTAAAAAAATGTTAAGTGTATGGATGAGTTATTGATAGTTAGCTTATACATAGTTAAGGAAAGCTTCATGATAGTATCATGATGAAGTGTGTCAGTGCATAGATGTGTATGGGTAGTATGGTGCAAGTTATGATTGAATACTAGTGCAAGTATTTAACATTGCAGAATATAGCATAGCAGAGAATTGAATTGTCCAACCTTAGGAATTATTTTGGTTACAAAACAATTACTAAGTTGTGATGATCTAACTATGTGGATACTATTTCATATGTCAAGTGTGTGAAGACATGAAGGCTAAAAGTGCAAAGTTTTGTAAATGAGAAAGGTATAACTAAAGATCTTATCTTGCGTGGTTATTCGAAAGTCATGTGGATTAGATGTGATATGAAAAATATTGTGAAAACTATCTATGAGCCTTATGTGATGTCAATTCTGATGTATGATAAAAAATAATGTGAATTATAGCAATGAAAAAGTATTGTATGTATATATTTTTGTGAAGAACTAAATTGTATAATTGCATGTTAGGGTAGTGGGCTCTTCTTGCATACATTGCATTTGTTCTACCAACTCCTAATAGGGTTGGGGCTTCTAATAAGGACTAGTCATCTAAAAAGGACTCAAGACTCTATGCATTTAATAGACTCCTAGCAAGGTCAATATCCTTAACAGGATCCTATTATTTAGTGAATCATCTAGTGGGTATCATCCTCGCCAGTTTGACTTTTGTCAATGCATCATCAAGAATCTCCTTTAGTTGTGATACACTAGTTCATCACTTCTTGATTATAATATATACCAATTATTTTGGTAGTATCTTCTTTACCATGCATGATGTTCTATTTTAAGCCCTTATGCTTACAAGTATTACACTTATAACATTGTTCTGATCTTGCTCACTCATAAATGCATATTTGTACATTATTCTATTATAATTTCCATTATAAAATATTTCATTTAGTATGTTATTGATGTTGGAAATATGGCCAAGTAGATAAGTGAGTGTTTTCATTTATGGAAACATATATATTTTTGGTATTTCATTATGAAATCAGGAGATAGAAAATTGTCTAAGTATTGGACAATTTGTAGCAACATAGAGATAGATTCAATATGTACAAATGATAGAGTCTGAGTTAGCTCATGTGTAGTTGAGAATTGATAGTTGATAGTGTCATGATGATGTATGTTAATGTGTAGATCTATATGAATAGTATAGCATTAATTATAGAGGAATTACCAATATAGGTAATTAACAAAGCATGATAGTAAAATAAATCATACAGCCTAACGAATTATTTTGATAACAAAATAATTACTTAACTATGATGGGCCAACATCCTAGATGTTAACCCCCAAATTATTTTTATAATTAGCTAAGCATGTGGAAGCTTCAAGGCTGACTAATCAAATTTTTGATAATTTGCAAGTTATAAGTAAAGATCATATCTTGCAAGCTAAGAAAAAGTGAATATGTGATGTGATGATGTACGACAATCCTAACTGTGAGGGCAATCTTGCATCACCCAAAACTATTTTTACTTTCAGCTTGTGTCTTTTTAGTTTTAGGATTTTCTATTATAATTAGGACTAGTAGACAAGGGGGTTACTATTTTTGGGAACTTATTATTTTTAGTAAGTTTGTCATACAAGCTCAAAATATTTTTATTTTTGTCAAGAAGGTTTTTTTTAGCATTATAAGCCTACCATTAAAATGCTATCACTTTAGCTTCAATAGCAGAGAAGTTATTGTAAATTTTTGGTGAAATTTTTTTTAGGATTGTCTTTGAACTTAGTTTTGAAGGCTTTAGAGGCCCGAAAATGGGGTTAGACATTGATTCAATGGTTCTTCACATCTCAAGCGCAATAGTTCAGGATCTACCCTTTTTGAAAAGTGGTTATAATAGTCAATTAGAGCTACAATTTGTGAGTTATGGTCTGCAAAAGTTTGGTTACCTTACTCATGGCCATAAAATAAAGTTTCTTATTCCTTAAGCTGAATCTAATGTAATAAATGTAATTTATGTAATTTGGGGTTTTTTGGCCTCAATGGTTAATTTCTAGAACCTTCTCAAGTGGCATAAAATTATCTATTTAAGAAAGGCCTGTAGGATTGTTTAGGATAGTTCTAGGTAGCTTTGGGTGAAAGTTTACTACTTTGCCTTGCAGATTTCTATAATGAAGGCACCCATGAAGGTTAGTATATTGTAATAATGAATTCTATAATGCCATATTTGTGGTGATAATAGAAAGCCAATATTTTATTCTTGCAAATGGTTATTGTTTCTTCGCTTTTTGTTGTGTTTTTGGTATTAAGAGGAGCACCCTTCATCAAGTGGTATTGAAGTTAGAGTTCTTGAGTGTGTGGATAAATCACTAGTTGTTTCACACCAGGACTATGGTTTGAGCTAAGCATGTAGATAGCTTGCCAATTGTTAGCCATTTTGCACTAGGGTTTCAGCATAAGCACAAAAATGCCTCCACGAAGAGAGTGTGGCAGAAGAGCTATAGGTGTTACACTTGAGGGTTTTAGAGCCCTCCAAAGATCAGTCCAAGAATTGGAAGAACAAATGCAAAAAGGAATAAGTCTTCACACAAAAGATGAAAGTGAGGATGAATATGAAGTAAAAGAAAATATCAAAGTAGAGGTAGTTGTAAACCTAGAAGAAGAGAGGCTTTTTAAAGCCATCTCCAAGATTGGAAAAATACCTAAGTTTGAGGTTCCCAAATTTTTAGGAAATCTTAACCCAGGGGATTTGATAAATTGAATCAATTAATTAGAGGAGTACTTTGAGTATGAATGTATTGAGGATCCTAATAGGGTCAATTTTTTGAAGGAAAAACTGAAGGGACATATGAAGTTCTAGTGGCGAGAGGTTCAGTTGAAGAAAAATAGGAAGGGAAAGGACAAAATCACAAGATGAGATTAGATGATAGCTAAAATGAATCAACAACTCATTCCAATGGATTATGAACTTTATTTTTGGAAGAAAATGTAAGGGTTGAAGTAAGCCAGAAAATCTTTTCAAGAGTATATTGAAGAGTTCTACCGTGTTCTCATTAAAATCGTCCATGCAAAAACTAATAAGGAGAAAGTGGCCCATTATCTTAATGGGTTAAAGTAAAGTATTCAAGATGAGCTAAGTCTAGTTCAAATGAATAGTAATGAGGAGGCATACCAATCTACCCTAAGGGTTGAGGAGAAATTAAGCAAGAATTTTGACGACAAGAATAATGGAAGAGGTTGTGATGGAAGATATGGTGGACGATCTTATGATGGTTGAAAAGATGATCAAAAGAACAAGGATGAAGCTGGAAGTAGTAGCCAAAACTAGAGGAGAAATAATTTTAATCATTTCTATGATTACAACAATAGTGATTAGAGAGGAAGAGGCAAAGGACAAGGATCTAGAAAAGGAGGCTTCTGTGGGAAATGTCTTCATAGCAGAGAAGAAGGGCATAGAGCATTTGAATATTCCCAATGCTAAGGAAGGATAGATGAAGAATAGAAGGTTAGGCTAGAGTTGCACATGTTGATGAAGATGCTAGATCATCGCATTTTGAAGATGTTGAAAGAGGAGAAGTCCTAGTTAATAGAAGAGTCCTATTGAATGGTGAGAATGAACTAGATCAAAGAAGGAGCTTATTTTGCACTAGGAGAAAATGTGTAGATAAGTGTTGTGATGTGATCATTGACGGTGAAAGCACTGAAAATCTAGTGTATTAAAATATGGTCACAAAGTTGAAGTTGAAGAGGCAAAAACACCTGCATCCATATCATATTCCTTGGGTGCAAGATGATCATAAGGTCATGGTCAATGAGGAATGCTTAGTGAAGTTCAAGATTAGAAGTTACCAAGATGAGGTAGCTTGAAATATCATACCAAAGGACATATGTCATATGTTATTGGGTAGGCAGTGGTAGTTTGATAGGCATGTCGTACATGATGAACAACCAAATACCTACACTCTAACCAAGGAAGGAGTGAAACATAAGTTGAAGCCTTTGAAGAAGAAAGAAGAAAAGGTATATAGTTTTGCCAAAATTTGTTTCATTGATGGAAAGGATTTTATCAAAGGCATGAAGCATGAGCATATGTATTTTTCTTTAATTCCAAAAGATAGTAAACAAGAAGTAGAGAAGGTACCTAAAAAAGTTGTAGATATGTTGGGAGAGTTTTTTGATACTGTACTAGATAATGTACCTAATGGATTGCTCCCAATGAGGAAGATTAGTCACTAGATGGATTTGGTTCCAAGAGCCAATTTGCCAAATAAGGAAGCACATAGAATGACACCAACAGAAAGTGAAGATTTGATCAAACAAGTTCATGAGTTATTATAGAAGTAGTTGATTCAAGAGAGTCTAAGTCCATGTGTTGTACCAATAGTATTAGCACCAAAGAAGAATGGAGAATGAAGGATTTTCATAGATTCTCATGCTAGTAACAATATTATGATCAAGTATAGATTTTGATTGCCAAGGATGGATGATATTACTGACTATTTGAGTGGGGCTAAGTATTTCACAAAGATAGATATGAAGAGTGGGTACCATCAAATTTGCATCAGTGAAGGAGATGAATGGAAGATTGTTTTCAAGACTAGGGAAGGATTGTACAAGTGGTTAGTCATTCCTTTTGGGCTAACCAATGCACCAAGCACTTTCATGAGGCTCATGAATGAGGTACTGAAGGCATTTCTACGTATTTTTTTCATTATTTACCTAGATGATATTTTGATCCTTAGTAAGACATTGGAGGAGCATTTTATTTATAGTGGAAAGGTGTTTGATAAGTTAAGGCAAGAGAAGTTGTTGATAAACCTAAAGAAGTGCAGTTTTGTTAAGGAGTTGGTGTGCTTGGGATTTGCAGTCTGAGCAGAAGGTCTAAAAATGGACCCATAAAAATTGAAGGCTCTCCTTGAATGGCCTTCTCCAAGGAATAAACTGAAATAGTAAGAGGGGATAGGAAAGAATTTAAGTGGACTATAGGAGAAAATAAGAGTTTTAATCTATTGAAACAAAAACTTACTTAATAACCTATTTTAGCACTTCTTGATTTTAACAAGGTGTTTCAAGTAGTAAGTAATGCTAGTGGTATTGCAATAAGAGTTGTTTTGAGCCAAAAAGGTAGACCTATTACTTATTTTAGTGAGAAGTTGAATGATGCACAAAGAAATTATTTTGTTTATGATCAAGAATTTTATGCTATAGTTCAAGCATTGAAGAAGTGGAGACACTATCTTCTTTCCAAGGAGTTTGTTTTTTTATGTTGATAATCAAGCTTTCGAATATTTGACTAGTCAAGGAAAATTAATCCAAAGGCATTTGAAGTGGATTGAATTTTTGTAGACTTATACATTTTTTTTGAAATACAAGAGTGGGAAGTCTAATAGAGTTGCATACACTCTTAGTAGAAGACACCTTTTTCTAACAAAAATGAAGATTGAGGTGGTTGGGTTCAAGGAACTTAGTAAACTGTATCTAGATGATCCTAATTTTGGTGAAGCATGGAAGTCTTGTAAAAAACCTATTACACTTGAAAGAACAAAGTTTTTGGATTTCATGATCCAAGATAGTATGTTGTTCAAAGGAAGCCATTTGTGCATTCCTAGAAGTTCTATGAGGGAGAATCTCATGAAGGAAAAGCATAGTGGAGAATTGGTTGCACACTTTGGTCAAGATAAAACCATTTCTTTGGTTTTTGAGAATTATTAATGGCCACAGTTGCAGCAAGATGTGAAGAAGTTTGTACAAAGTTGTAGAGTATGTCAAATGGCGAAAGGAGTGAAGCATAATATAGGGTTGTATCAATTATTACCTATACTAAAGAAATCATGGGAGGATGTCAGCATGGATTTTGTTCTTGAATTACTAATGACTTAGAAAGGGCATGATTCTATTTTTGTGGTGGCTGATAGGTTTTCAAAGATGGCACATTCCATTCCTTGCAAGAAGACTAGTGATATTGTTCATGTAGAAAAAAAAAATTTTAGAGAAGTGGTAGGGTTAGACATTCAAACAAAGAGTATAGTTTCAAATTGAGATACCAAGTTTGTTGGGTATTCTTGGTGTACATTATGGATAAAATTGAAAAAATATTTGAAGTTTAGTTCATTGCATCATCCACAGATTGATGGATGGATAAAAGTTGTGAAAAGGAGTTTGGAAAATACGCTGAGGTGTTTGGTTGGAGAAAAGCCAAAAGGATGGGGATATGATTTTACCATAGATAGATTTTTCATATACTAATTTTGTCAATAAGAGTACTGGTAAATCACCATTCTAGATTCAATATTGGAGTAGTCCTAGAAATTCCTCTAAATTGAGGAAGTTAGATAAAGGAGAGATAAGTAATGTTGAATCAAAATAATTTGTTGAACATTTGAAGAACATCCATGAAGAGGTGAGGAAGCACATTATAAAAATGAATACACAACACAAAGCTAAGCCTAATGTGAAAAGGAGGTATAAGGAATTTCATATTGGAGATAAAGTCATGGTTCATTTGAGGAAGGAACATTTTCTAGTGGGTACATATAATAAGCTCAAAATGAAGAAGTTTGGACTGTGCAAGATAGTGAAAAGGCATGATTTTGGAAATGCCTATGAAGTAGAGTTTCCTATAAACTAAATATTTCACCAATAATTAACATTTTAGATTTTATAGAGTTTTTTGAAGGAGATTATAGAGATGCACTTGTAGAAGAACAATGGAGTATTCCAGTAGCTACTTCAAAAATAGAGGAGATTGAGAAGATATCGGATAGTTGTACTAGTAGAAGTACAAGGAATAGAACCTATGAAGATAAATAGTCAAATGGAAAGGATGACCAGTTGAAGATTCATCATGGCTAGAAAGGGAGGAGACTAACCACCTTGGTTTTCCTCTAAACATCTAAGACATGATAGAGTCACTTCTCAAATTACCCTAGGTGTCTAATGCTAGAGCATCCTAGGTATGAGGGCAATCTTGCATCACCCAATAATATTTTTACTTTCAACTTGTATCATTTTAGTTATAGGGTTTTTTATTTTAATTAGGATTAGTAGACAAAGGGGTTACTATTTTTGGGGACTTTCAATTTTTAGTAAGTTTTTTATACAAGCTTAGAATGTTCTAATTTTTTTAGGAAGGTTCATTTAAGCATTATAAGCCTACCATAAAAAGCTTATGTCTCCAAATTCAATATCAGAGAAGTTAGTGCAAATTTTTGGTGGAAAATTTTGTAGAAATATCTTTGAACTTGGTTGTGAATGCTTTAGAGGCCCTAGAATGGGGTCAAATGTTAGCTGTGTAGCACTTCCCATCTTAGGCATTGTAGTTCAGGATTTGCCCTTTCTGAAAAGTGTTTATAATAGTCAATCGGAGCTATAGTTTGTGAGTTATGGTCTCCAAAATTTTGGTTACCTTAGTCATGGTCATATAATAAAGTTTGCAATTCCTTGAGCTAGATCTAATGTTATAAATGTAATTTATGTACTTTGGTGTTTTTTGGCCTCAATGGTTAATTTCTAGAACTTTCTTGGGTGGCATAAAATTGCCTATTTAAGAAAGGCCCGTAAGATTGTTTAGGACAGTTCTGAGTAGCTTGGGTGAAAGTTTGTAGCTTTGTATTGTAGATTTTTGTAATGAAGGTGCTCATGTGGGATGGCATATTTTAATCCTAAATTCTATAATACTACATTTGTGGCAATAATAGAAACCCAATATTTTGTTCTCACGAATGGTTGTTGTTTCTTTGCTTTCTGTTATGTGTTTATGGTATTAATGGAGCACCCTTTCCATCATGTGAACTATTTATAAAGGAATTATATGTGATATGTGAGCCTTGTGTGAGGAAAAAGATGATAAGTGATTAGAAGAAGTGTGAAATATAGTAGAGAGATAGTATTGTACGTGTGTCTATTCTTGTGAAGATACTTATTTGTATATTGTGTTTTAGGTAAGTGGGTTCTTCTTGCACACATTATATTTGTTCTACCAACTCCTAATAAGGTTGAGGCTTTTAACAAGGCCTAGTCCTCTAACAAGGACTTGAGACACTATATGTATTTGATAGACTCCTAATAGGGTCAATATCCTCAACAAGATTCTTTTTTTAAGTGGATTAGCTTGTGGGTATCATCTCCATTGGGGTTTTCTCTTGGCCATGGTTAACAAATAATGGTGCTATGAGTTCTCTATGTGTATGGTTTTATTTATTGTCCAAAATTATTGGTTTACTTTCATATGCAAGTTATAAATTAATTAACAATATTCATTTGTGGGAAAAAATTTGAAGAATACTGATTCACCCACCCCGCTCCCCTCTTAGTATTCTCTATTTCAAACAATTGGTATCAAAGAAAAATTACTCAAAAGAGGCTTAACAACTTGAGTGAGATCACTATGAGTATGGAAGGAATAGCTAAGGAGAAATCTTGAAGAATATCTTGAGCAAATAGATCTTCTTATAGAAGAAAGAGATAATCTAAAAGATAGGTATGAAGATACAAAAGATTACATTGGTAAACTAAAAGATAAGATTGATTATCTCAAATCTAGAAAGGAATCAAATGAGTAGATTAATGACAATGACAAAGTAGGAATCCTCTAGAAAGAAAATGAGATCTTGAAACATGAGTTGAAAATTGTGAAACTTAAGTTAAGTCTTCAGAAAGATGATAATAAAAGTGAACCAAACCCAAAAATTGAGAATGTGAACCTTAGATCACAGTTGACTCAAGTTACATCTAAATTAAATTCCTTTAAAATAAAGCATGTAGAATCAGAAAAGTACAATACTTTTGTGAAAGGAGAATTGACACAAGCTAAACTATAGTTAGAGAAGCTTTATTCTAGTAGTGAGAAAAATGATGAATAATTATTTAACCAGAGATCCTCTTATGATAAGATGGATCTTGGATATCTTATTGGAGAAAAATTAGCCAAGAAAACTGAAGTTAGGAAAGAACTAGATCCAATTGTTGAAACCCCTAAACCTAAAGAAATTGATCAAAGAAGGATTGAATCAAGCATATCTACAAAGGCATCTAAAGAAAATGAAAATTTTGATTTGTCTAAGAAACCTGGTGAACCAAAGAAAATAGAGCAAGTTGATGAACCTAAGAAAGTTGAATCACCTAAGTTAGACATGGATTCAAAGGTAGATGTTTTATATGTAATAAATTTGGTCATGTGAAGAAAGATTACACATGTAAGTCTTTTAAACATATTACTAATTTCTATTGTTATAATTGTCATGGTTATGGACATATAGCAGTAGATTGTAAGAAACCTAAGTTTGATAGTAGTAATGTAAATAGTAGAATTTTTAGGAATACTAACCCTATAGGTAATGAAAAATAGAGATCATAAAGCAGATCCAATGATGGAGAAAGACCCAATGAAGGAAGGAACTAGATTATATATTGCAAATGTAACAACCCTGGACATATTGCAAGAAATTAAAGAGCACCTAATAGTTAGAATGGAACCAACCAAAGAAGAAATGCACCTAAAGCCAACTCCAAAGATGCCCAAGATCACCTACATGCAAGAAACTATCAAAGAAAATCCAAGGAGAGGAAGAGCCGTAGCGCTTGATGCTTTTTTATAGCCTATTTTTTCAGTTGAAGTCCAAAGTCCTATTTTTGACTCTAGCATGAATATCTTTTGTGTCCCATGCCTATTTTTTGAAAACTTTATATTTTTGGAAATCTCGTTCTATCACCTTTTCATAAATGTGGTCCTTTTCTTGATTTTTTGGCCTATGCTCTTTCTATCATAGTTTTGGCATTTTTCCTATATGGTGGATATTTTGAGTGTTTTAGGCCCAATGATCATTTTCCTAGCATGGTTTCCTTTTTTTTAGGTTGTACTATGTTTTGAGTAAGCTTGTTTTTGGTTTTGATCATTGTAGCTATCATTTTGATGCAATTTTATGTATCACACTGAGATAAAGTGCCACTCTTGCATTTCGGGGGTCATGAATGTTGTTTTGAGTCAATTGTACATGCACTATTTTCATAAAGCACCATGGGGGGGATAGTTGATTACTTTTTTAGGAATTTTTCCTTTTTCAAGTGAGTGTCCCTTCAAAGACATTAGCCCATGTAGTGTCAGTTTGACCATGTTTTTATAGGTGTCTATACCTCTTCCTCTCTCGTCGTTCTTGGTTCATCTGCAGGAGACTTTGGCCCACCTTCTCAGTTGTCTATCATCACACCCCATCTACATTAAGGAGGGGTTATGCTATTTTTCTAATGCATTCTTGGTTCAATGGTTCAATAGTGTGAACTATGTATTTAGTGGTTGATCCTATGTACAAGGAGATTGCAGTGGTTGGCTACCTATGCATTTTGGTGAGATGGATCATCTACCATATAGACATGCTCAGTTCGTACCTTCTTCTTCCATGGAGGTTCTTTAGATCAATAATTTGGAAAATTTGTAGCTTCTTCATGCTTCAATGATGCTTCTTCATGATCACTCCTTGTTCCTATTTTAGGGGACATTTCCCTAGTTGGAGGCTTCTTCAGTTCTTCACTAGGTTCTTACCTCGAGGGTTTTTCCCACGTGGTTTTCTCTCTTTCCCCACTTTTAGAGGTTGCATTTTTTTGCATTGTACATGGGTACCTAACATGGCCTCATTGTCAGGACCCATTCCACATTTCTTAGTTTTGTGAGCTTAAGGAATTTCCCTAAGTTGCACTTAAGGGGGGGTGTTAGAGTAAATAATTAATTATTTATTATTTATTCTATTTACTTAAGATTACTTAGTTAAATGCATTTATTTATTAATTGTACTCTAGGAGTTTGTATAAGTTGTTGACAATATGAGAGTTTATTCTCTCCTAAGTCATACGTATCCTCTCACATTGTTCAAGGACTTTCCACCTTATGTGGATGTATGCTTAGTTGTCACACTTATCTCCTAGCATCTTCTAGCTTGTTCTAGAAGATTCTTGGAGCTCTTTATATTTGGGCTCCCTCATTGTATTTTTATATCTCAAAGACATTTTACTGTAAATACATTTTCATTGTGTTTGCATATTGTCTCTCATGTCTATTTAGGGTTTTTTCCCTTGCTCCGTGCTCTTCCTCTCCTTGGCTTCCCTTTGATAGGTTCTCGCATGCAGGTGATCTTGGGCATCTTCAAAGTTGGATTTCATCAACTCCAACATTGCTAACTATTAAAAGCACTTAATAGTTAGAATGGAACCAACCAAATTATACATTAAAAATGTAACAACCCTTGACATATTGTAAGAAATTAAAGAGCACCTAATAGTTAGAATGGAACCAACCAAAGAAGGAATGCACCTATACGTGAGTTATGCAATAACTTTGGACACACATCAAGATTTTATAGAATGGACTAAAGGAATTTCAATAAGAATCCTAATCACTAAAGGAACAATAACAAAAATGATAGAAGGAATCGTAATGGTAGTGAAAATAGTCAGAAGGAAGCAATAAAAGAGCATGTTGATGAATTCAAAGTATTTTTGAAAGCTAGTAATCCAAAAAGTTCTCATATAGTTTTAGAAGAGCATTATTTTGATGCACTTGATGGAAGATTGAAGTCAGTAATTATTTGTAATTCATCCTATTTACATTAATAATTTTTAGTAGGGGTAGAGAATTAGTTGATCAAAAATTATGTTAGAAAGTGAATTAGAAGTTATGCGATTAGTAGAAGGTAGAGAACATAGTGAGGAAGCTATGGTAAAGTATGCAAACATTTTCATAATAACAGTAAGTTGTCTAGAAGAAAATAAGCTTACTGGTAATTAGAAATAGATTTTAAAGATGAAGTAGATACACATTTAATGCAAAGCTAAATTTGAAATGGTTTAAGGATTGCAAACAAGATTTTCAGTACCATTTGACCATGTAAAGAGTAGAGCTTTTGCGAGAGATTTGATAGTCAATCTAAAAGAAAATTGAAGTGTCTAAAGTGAAAAGTTGAAGAAGCCCTAATATGTGATACCTAAGGTATTTTGCAAAGCTTTCAATTGGAATTTTTAGTATAATCAGTTAGTATAATAGAAAGCCATTCTATATGTAATGTTAGTGAGAGAGAAAGGTACAAATTTAAGAAGCACACATTTGTTTCTCTAATTAATGATCCTTTCAGAGCATTTTCTCAAATCCCACCTAATGTACTTCATAGAGAAGCTGTTAGAAGCTACATTCACTATAAATTTGAGAGTATTAGAGATGAAGAAATTGATAAGGATTTAGGTATAATTTGCAATGGAAATCTAACCATGAAACCTAAGTAAGAATACTTGAATGAGTTGAACCTGATCAAGTATATGTTTTATATGGAATTCGATAATCATGTGTGGATTAGGATTATCTTGATAAGAATACATGAAGAGATTTTTTGGGTAGGATGTTAGCATGAATGTTGATGATATTACATTAGGATAGTATCCTAAGCATTGGAGAGAATTTATATGTTGCATTCATGATTGTATTTTTCATTGATGTCAACATAGTAGTAATAATGTAAAGACTAGAAGAATAGAAGTCAGTAACCTTATAATACAAAAAAGATGAGGAAGTGTTAAATGATGCATAGTGAAGGACATGTTTTTGAGGTTGTGCTAATGATGTGGTTAAGAGGACTAAGTTTGATTTGATGGTGTACGAAAGTTATACCTAATTTACTAGAAGTAGTGCACAAAAAGAGCATTAGAAAATAGAGTTCAAATGATCTATCACTACATTTCATCTAAGATGGAATGAACATGATGTGTAGACATATGTGATAGAGGATAATAATGTGGTGAGACCAAAATGTACACAAGATGTGGCTTTACATGTGTGAAGATTTTATAGACTGTGAGCCAACAATGTTATTATAATGTGATCTTGGTGGAGAAGACCAAGTGGGAAGTGAAGTATTAGTATAGAGCAAGGAGTAGAATGTTTTTTTAATGTTTATAAGAAATATAAAGGATCATTGGATGTGTAGTATGAGATCTAGTTACAAGCTCTAAAGGAGAAGAATTTTGGTTGATAGGATAGAGACAGAGGAAGAAGTACATTTTAGTTATATTATTCTACAAGGGATAATACAAAGATCATTTAGACGGTGAGTTAATTGATCTTAACCTTGAAGTTGTTTGGGCAGTGGGTCTAGCTATCTTCCACTATTGACATATCAATCAATTTTGGTATTAGTGACACACACTTATTTATATTTTGTATGCCTACTGAGATCATTAAATAGTCTATAGTGTTTGCCATGTAATTTTGTAGCCATCAAGCTCTATAGTTGCTACCAAGTTTTTTGGACTAATTTTAGTAGCTATCAAGCATTTTAGTGGTTACCAAGTGTATTCAATTAGTGTGAATCCCAAAAATTCAAACCTAGTAGATTTAGTCTAGTAGTTCAACCTAAGCATTTTAGTGGTTACTGAGCATTGCAGTTTCTATTGAGTTCGCAGTTCATGTAATGCAAACCTAGTGTAAACTGAGCTTATGTGTTTACAGAGTGATTTAGTTTATGCCAAGTTACACAATATCTACTAAGTCACCAGTGCAGACCAAGTTCAACACTACTTTGAAGTGATTAGTATGGACCAAGCTTTTATGTCTACCAAGTGCATGATGATGTTGAGTAATGACAGTGGGTGTCAAGTATTAGAACTTCACGAAGTCATTCTTTAGAACCCAAGTGTCTTCATTTGGGATGACTTTGTGATATATGTGTTAACCTATATGATGGCCAACTTTGTAACTATTTAATTTGGATTGAAATATATATTTAATGTATTGTATCACATCTATATATAAGACAGTGAGCGTGTAAAAATGCGAATGTGAATAGTTGAAGCTAAGCAGTAGATAAAGAGTTAATTATGAAGGCCATATCAAAAGAGGAGTAGTAGAGACATATTCATCATAGAAATATGATCAGTAAAATCAAGGAATCTCTATTAGCAATCCAGTTGTAAGTTAAAAATATATTGTTTCATCTTAACAGGTGAACTTATCAAAATTCTTTCACAAGGTAGACTTAATAGTCTTTATTAAATCTCTTAATAGAGTGCATACTTCATTGTGTGTTTGTAAAACCTTTAACAAGGTGGACCTAGTAGTTCTAATTTCTCCTAATAGTGAAAATCATCAAAAGTGATCAATGTAAGCCTTAACGGGTAAACTTTATGCTATAGTATAGAATTTTTGTGGGTATCATCCCCACCCCAGTTTTACTTTCTATTTGGAAGGTTTCTAGGTCACCAAATTATTGTGTTCAAGTGTTATGAATGTTTTATGTTTTCAATTTTTCATGCATACAATTGGATCAGATATGATGAGCTAAATGGTAATTGGATTACTGCAATTAAGATCTATAATTGATATATATAAAAATTGGTTACTGATTCACCCCTCCCCTCTTAGTAACCTAGCATAGTCTTGAATATTTCTAACAATTTGTATCAGAGCTTTGTGATTCTTAGGAGAAATTTTAACAAATTGAGCAAAATATCATGGATATGGAGATATTTAGACTTGATAAGGCAATTGATAATGAAAAGTTGGATCTAGAAATGGCCATTACACAACTCAAGAACGTTAGGAGCAATTTTCCCAATCCCCAAAAAGAAGAAATTAACTTGCAAATCAAATGAATGACCATCTCTACATTGAAGATAGAATTGAAGACTTTTTCCCTTCAAGTAGTTTAGATGAAGAAAATGATGCAATCAAAGAAGTCTCAGAGAAGAATGGTTCCCTAAAAGAAGAAGTAAGAAAGCTGAAAAGAGAACAAGAAATTCAGTTAGTAAGGTTGTGTAAAATCTTGGAATAGAGGAACAAAATAAAAGAAGAAATGGATGGAAGGAATAATGAGATCTAGAACCAATCCCTTTAGCATGTAGATCTTATAGATCGAATCTCCAATGCAAATGAGGAAATCATGAGCCAAAGAAAGATCAATAAAAGATTAAGGAATGATCTAAATTTAGAAAGACAAATCAGTGAAAGAATAAGAAATGAGCTGAGATCTAAAAAGAAAATAAGTGAAAGATTGAAAAATGATGTAAACACTAAAAAGAAAATCAATGAAAGAATGATGAAATCTCAAGTAGACATAGTTCAAATAAATGAGAAAAATCTCTATAGACAAAAGGGTAAAGCATGAATTGGATAGAAAGAGGAAGGTCAATCCTCCAAAGAAGATGCTCAAAAGAATCAAAAACCAACTTGCAATCACTGTGGTAAGTTAGATCATACATCAAACAAATGTTGGAGTAATGGTAAAAAAAAATTTAATGAAAAATGCTACAATTGTAGTCAGCATGGTCACAGGGCTAACGAATGCAAAGAGAAACCAAAATTTGAGGGCAAGTGTCATAAGTGCAAGAAACAAGGTCACAAGGCATCTGAATGCAAAACTAAGTCATTCAATCCAATAGAGAAAATTGTGAAACCAATATTCAATTGGGACTACAACACTTTTTGTAGATGTCATTACTATGGAAAATTTAGACACATTAGCATGAATTGTGTTAAACATCACACAAGGAGAAGAGATAACACCATAAGATGTTTCACTTGTACTAAAATTCATCATCTAGCCAAAAATTGCATAAATACAGGTAAAATTGAAAATGAAAAGAAGGAAAAAGTAGATAACATTTGAAAGCAGATGAGGTAGAAATGGATTCTTAAATCTACTAAGGATGCTAGTTCAAGTAATGATGATCATGTCACTCAAGAAGTGGGTGATTCCACCATTTTCAACTAGGTTTCCAAAGGAGAACTAGAACTGCATTATTAAGATCATATTCATACAATTGAAAGGTGATAAAGATCCAAATTAGTATTCAAGATACAAAAGGATCACTGAGGAATATCAGTATCAGTTATCACCAAGTTATCTTCTCTACCGAGTAAGGTTAGGTCATGGACTCTACCGAGCAAGGTTAGGAGTAATAAGACACACATGGTTACCAAGTCACAAAGCCTTCACTGAGTAATCAATAGAATAGTGGATGGTAGTAGCACAATGTCAACTCAGCTACCTTCATACCAAGCATTAATGGAAAAGTTTTAACAAACAACATGGAATCAAATTCATTTCTCATTGTAAAATCTAAGTGTTATTGTGAAGAAGCAATTTACAATGTGATCAAGTAACTTTAAGAAAACTTTTATCAAGTTATCAAGGTTCTCATAGTTTACTGAGTAAAATGGTATCAAGAACTATCAAAGTGAAGATATCGTCTAAGATGTTGGTTTGAGGAGTCGAGTGGAAAGCATTGGATTTCAAACTTGTGCCCACAGTTACAAAAACCATAGACCCCAACGGAGCTCAATCACAAATCTCTCCCAAGGTACTCCTTATTAATGATATTCATACTCATTTCAAGTGTTATATTCAAGAAATTGGTACCCTAGAAATGGATGATGCCCTAGGTGAATTGTGTGTTAATGGAATTCTTAAACTTGAGCATAAGAATTTGGAAGATAAAGGTTTAACACATATTCCCCACATGCCCTAAGGTTTTCAAATTAAATGGATTAGATAAATTCCTATTTGGGTGCATAATGATCAATTGTGGCTTGAGCAACCAATTGTGATTACAAAGAAAATGATTCATCTCATCACTGGCCTCCCCATACTCACCAAAGCCAAAACAACCAAAACCCTAGGTTGGGCTGAGTTGGAAAAGAAAACCCTAGCAGAGTGGGATGGAAAAGGCATGAAAATTAGCAATGTGATAGATGTAGAGCTAAAATTTTGGATTCATGTTATAGCACATAAGACATATAGTTTGATTCATCTTAACAGTCTATTGTGTGAAGCTGTGGACTTAGCTTATAAAGTGGTGAAAAACAATCTATATTATGACTTGGTAGATCTATTGTTGAAGCAATTCAACAAAAACATGGAAAGTATTAGGACATCCAAGAACAACCCCTATAAATTAAGTTTACTTTTGACTTGTTTGTTCTTTTATGTTCAAAAGTTCTTCCCTTCCAAAGGCACAATAATATGGAGAAAAGATGTTCTTGTATTATACCACATAAATGAATACATTGCAAAAATGGGAGAGAACTATGTTAGCATTATGGATGACTAATTCAATGTGTTCAAAGAGAAAATGAAAAATAGGTTCAAAATACCTAAGAATTTAGTTGAGGATTATAGAGATGATGTGTTCTTTATGGTAGATTGTGACAAAGTTTACATCCAGGCAATGAAGCCTAGAATTGTGTGGGTAAAAACTCTTCCTTATGAGGTGAATATTGATGAAGCAAAGGATATTATTGAAGCTCTAATTGATGAACTTATTGATCCAAAAGCGCAATACTTTGGAACCTATGATGAATCTAAGGCAAGGATAGAACTAGAAATAAAGTTCCCACAAGCAGTTAACAAAGAAAAGAGGAGGATAGCTGAACTAAAATCTAGCACACCTCTCATGTTAACTAAAGGCAAAGGAGAAGATGTAGAAGAAGTAGAGGATGAAGAGGAATATAAAAAGGAAGAAGAAAGGCAAGGTGATCATCACCAAGCCACCTAAGCCATTCACTACAATTTTCACTAGAAGGACAAGGAAGAAGGTAGGTAAAGAAGGTGGTGATATCATATTTAGCTAACCTTCACCCACATTTGATGACATATTGAAGTAATTGAGAGAAGGAGCTAGTGTAACCAACTTCAAAGCTCTCAAATATGAGACTAGAACAGAGGCTGAGCAAAAATAGATTGAAGACCTAGTCATGGATAAAATGGGCCAATGGAAGTACTCACCTGATCAATTGGCATCACAGGTTCCTAGTGTCTTATTAGATAAAATTAGGATAATATGGGAAAATACCAAGCAAACTATCAAGGATATATATGCACAAACATTGAGACAATTGGTATCGAGCGTGACAGATGCTAAGGTGAACAAATCATTCAAGGATAATGAAAGAAAAAATAATCTCAAATTCAATACTTGTCTATTTTTTATGAAAGACATTGAATATTTTGTGAAGAATGCCACAAACACTTGGAGAAATATCTATCATCTTCACAAGCTAAGTGAACATCTAAAGAAAACAAAAGATGATGATAGTGATAATGATGAAGAAGAAACTTATACTAAGCCTACACATTTTGACAGTGAGGAAGATGAAGAAGATAAAGAGGAGGAAGCTATTGAGGAAGAAAAGCAAGATGATGAGGAGACTAACCTAGTTAAGATAGTTGTGGTAGTCATTGCCTCACTTCCTCACTCTCTAGGCAAACTAGTAGCTATATCAAGCTCGAAGATAGCTTTAGCAAGTTTGATTATGACAACCACAAACACTTCAAATATCCAATCACTCTACCCCCACTCAACTCAATGTATCATTAACTAAAGTTAATTCCACTTCATCTACTAAGCTATAACATATCTCTTCTTTAGCTACCGAGTTGATGTCATCAGTCATGAATATAGTGTCTTCTACAATTTTGAGTTCTTCAACAATAAGTACTTCAATTTTGGATACTTTAGTTATGACTTCTTTAGTTTTGGATTCAACAAGAATTCCTATTAGTATTCCATTGGTTAGTACTATATCAATATTCATTGCAAGTCCTAGTATATCAACTATTGTTTCCATTCCACACATAAAAGCATTAAGTACAAGGACTATTGAACCTAAGGCTCAACCGAGTACAAAATTTTTGAGTAAAGGAAAGGACATAAAGGATGACATAGACTTAGATGAGGAAATAGAGATCCCCAAATGGGATATTCATAATCTTTCTACAGATAAAATGCACGAGTTTGGTGAAATTCTTAAGAAAAAGGCAAAGTAGCAAAAATTAAGAGAAGAAAGAGATAGAGAGTATAAGATTATAGATGATGCTAAAAACATTTTTCTTAGGCTATAAGAATTGGGGTTGATACATCTCAACCTATTTTTTTTCAATTAGTAGAAGCAATCCAAAAGTTCAATGTGGACACTAGTGGACAAGACAAGCTAATTGAGAAAGCTAAATGGAAATTTGATAGTAAAGTGTTGGACCACATTGCTCAGCAAATTGTTATTCATCAAGTTAAGCTTTCATCAATTTTGATCAATCTTGAGACCACCTGTAGCAATGTAACATCACTTTTAGGAAGTTGTGTGATGTTTTTGAGTTCAAAAAGGAAATAAAGGATAAACTATCCAAAATTGATGAGGATCTAAAAGCCAGTGCTCAGTAATTGCAACTTGACCATAGTTCAAGCTCTGCACATCACATGAAAATTAGATTTTTATCAGACATGCAGGTAGATTTTTTAAGAGAAGAAGCAAGGATCTAGTCAACACTAATTAATATTTAGAATATGATCCTTCCTATCATGGATACAATGTAGAAACATATTATTTACTTAAAAACCTTGATCCATGACAACAACTTCTATTACAGATCACATAATGGAACTCTCTGCAAAAGTACAAATTGTTCTACATACATGCAAGATTTTTTAAGATAATTGGGATAAAACCTATGCACTTATTCTTAAGGTACATTCTAATTATTTATCTCATTTTGGTGTCTCGATATAGATAATTTATGAATAAATCTTTGGCATTATTGTCAAAAAGGGGGAGATTATTTTTAAGACACATGGCATACTATATATGGAGAGACACATAGTATGGAGGAGAAACATGCCATGAGGAGAATATAAATAATAGATGATGTATAGTATACCTTATAAAGATAAATTTTGAAAAATCTCAAAACAGTATATTCTACTGAGCTAGTATCACATGGTGATGTATATAAGATTTTTGTTGATAAGTGTTTTTGTCACTAATGCCAAAGTGGGAGATTGTTGACATATCAGTCAAGTTTGTTATTAGTGACACACACTTATTCAGATTTTCTATGGATACCAAGCTCATTGAATAGTCTACAGTGTTTTCCATGTAATTTAGTAGCCACTAAGCTCTATAGTTGCTACTGACTTTTCTGGACTAATTCTAGTAGCTATCGAACATTTTAGTGGTTACCAAGTGTATTCAGTAAGTGTGAAGCCCAGCAGTTCAAACCCAGTAGATTTAGTCTAGCAGTTCAACCTAAGCATTTTAGTCTTTATCAAACATTGTAGTTTCTATCGAGTTTGTAGTTCATGTAATGCAAAGCTAGTGTAAACTGAGCTTATCCGTTTATAGAGTGATTCAATTTATGCCAACTTACACAATATCTACCAAGTCACTAGTGCAGACTAAGTTCAAGACTACTTTGAAGTGATCAGTATGGACCAAGCTTCTATATCTACCGAGTGCATGACTTTTTCAAGTAATGATAGTGGGTGTCGAGTATCAGAACTTCACCAAGTTAGTCTTCAAAACTTGAGTGTCTTCATTTGGGCCAAATTTTTGATATATGTGTTAACCTATATGATGGTTGACTTTGTAACTATGTAATTTGGATTGGTATATATATGTAATGTATTGTATCACATCCATATGTAAGATAATGAGCATGTAAAAATGTGAATGTGAATAGTTGAAGCTAAGCAATAGATGAAGACTAAATTGTTGTTAGAGATCTATTATTTCATCCTAATAGGTGAACCATTCAAAATCCTTTCACGATGTAGACTTAATAGTCTTTCTTAAATCTCTTAATAGAGTGCATACTTCATTGTGTGTTTGTAAAACCTCTAACAAGGTGAAACTAGCAATTGTAATTGCTCCTAATAGGGAAAATCATCAAAAGTGATCAATGTAAGCCTTAACAAGCCAACTTTATGTTGTAGTATTGAATTTTTGTGGGTATCATCCCCACCCTAGTTTTACTTTCTATTTGGAAGGTTTCTGGGTCACCAAATCATTGTGTTCAAGTGTTATGAATGTTTTATATTTTCAATTTTTCATGCATGTAGTTAGATCAGATATGATGAGCTAAATGGTAATTAGATTACTACAATTAAGATCTATAATTGATAAAAAAAATTTGGTGACTAATTCACCCCTCATCTCTCAGTAACCTAGCATAGACTTGAATATTTCTAACATCCACAACTCCTAATAGGGATTCAAAGTCTCCTAACTAGGACTCATATGTACTAAATGTTGTAATAAACTCCTAACAAAGTCTATCCTCTAGCAAGGAATATCTATAGTAGTGCATCATCTTGTGGGTATCATTCCCATGGGGGTTTTCCCTCTAATCAAGGGTTTCCCTAGTTAACATATCTAGTATTAATTATGTTTTGTGTATCTTTTTATGGTTTTAGTTTATATTAATCATATGGTTAAGTTTGTTTAAGGTTAATGATTGTGATAATAGTTGGATAATTGATTCCTCCCCCCCCCCTCTCACCCTTTCAATTATTTTAGTGGTCTATATATTCTAACATAGGAGATATACCTATTGTAATTGATAATGACCTAATTCATAAGGTCACAGGACTGAGCAATAGAGGATGTAACCTAGTGAATGATAGAATGTTAGGAAGATTTTTGAAACAAATCTACAGACCAAGTTTGATGGAAGAAATATGAAGGTTGACCTAATTGAGGATATTGGAGTTAGGTTTTTGAGCAAGATTATTGGATACAAGCTAAATCTTGATTCTAGGGTAAATTTTGTGCCAGTAGGATTTTTACATGCAACATATGTAATGGTTGTTGAAAAAAAAAGTGAACATGTGCAAGATTGTCATAATACAATTGTTGGATAACATTGCAAAGCTAAAGAAATATAAGAATGTAGTTTTTAGATTTGAATCTTTATTGACATTTTTTTTTTCCATGCAACCAATCAATTTCCTAGTATGACAAGTTGGGATAGTAATGAGTGTACCATGAAGATGGTCACCTAGTGTTACAAAGATAGAGAAATAGATAGAATGATGAAGATTTTTTAATTGGAAATGGAATAGAGGTATAGATGTTAGAAATAGATAATACTGAGAGGGGGGTGAATTAGTGTATTACAAACTTTTCCCCACACTTGAATATTTTTAATTACTTAATCACTTGCATATGAAACTAAACCAAAAATTATGAATAGTAAACATAACCATGCAAATAGACAACTCAAAAATCCATTATTTGTTAACTAGTAAAACCCTATCCAAGGGAAAACCCTAGTGGGGATGATACCCACTAGATGATTAAGTAAACAAAAGGATCCTAATAAGGATATTGACCCTATTAGGAGTCTATGAAGAACATTGAGTGTCTTGATTCCTTGATAGAGGACTAACACTTACTTCAACCCTATTAGGAGTTGGTAGATCAATTACAATGTATATCAGAAGAGCCCACTACCCTAACATGCAATTATACAATTCAATTCATTCACAAGATAAGTATATATAGTACTTCCTTTGCTATTATAATTTGCACTACCTTTGATCTTACATCAGATTTTTCATCACATAAGGGTGGTATATAGTTCTCACAATAGTTTTCATGTCACATCTAACCACACAAATTCTCTCAATATCTACACAAGATAAGATCTTCACTTATACCTTGCACAATCTCAAAACTCTGCATCATCTACCTTCATGTCTTCACATGCTTGCTATAATATAAAATAACTTATGGAATATTATCCAAATAGTAGGATTAACATAACTTAGTAATTATTTTGTAACCAAAATAATTCCTAAAGCCATACAACTTTGTTTATTTTTACGCTATATTTTGCATTGTTAAATACCCACACTGCTAAACATACTATAACTTGCACTATACTGTCTATTCACACATGTGCACTATTACATGTCATCATAAAAATTTCATATACCTTGCCTTAACTATGCATAAGCTAACTATTTGTGTAACATCTATACTCTTAAGATATGTACTCTATACTACTCCAAACTGTCGAACACTTAGATAATTTTCTATCTCGAAATGCATAAATGAAATACTAAATGTATGTTACCATAAATGACAACCATCAGGACATCTAACTAGCCATATTTCCAACAATCTCCCCCTTTTTCATTTATGGAAACATTTGGGAAAATTGGCTAAGTCTCAAAATGATGTCATACATAAAAAAACAAATAAAAGTAACTACATAAAAATTGCCTTCAAAACATAACAATTTTATTCATGTTTTGATGGATCATTACGTTCCTTATCACTCCTTTACATTGATAAATAAATAAGCTCCCCTTTACATATACATTTAAGTCCATACAAATTTTCCTTTACAAAATACTCCCTCTTTGATAGCAATGGAAAAGGTGCCAAATATTGTAGCTCAAAAACGCGTAGCCTACTAATGATTAGCTTGTCATTTTGGATAAATAGTCTACAAAATAAATCTTTAATTTATCAAAGTCCTTCTAGTTTCCTTTGATTATATCTAATATACTAATGAGTGCACAAAGTGCATAAGATTCCACTTCAACTATGCTTAAGTCATTATAGGAAAATTTGTCATAGGAATTCTCTACTAAAAGACATTCCTCCGATTGCCTCTACAAAATGAAAACTTTGGGTGCCAAATAATCTCTAAGAATAGAGAATATTATTATTACTTTCTCCTTGTCAAATTTAATGCTTCTGATAGCATTTTGGATCTTTTCAGTATCATTCTTAGAATCTTCAATTCTCATCTTAGGTTGCTACAATCTTGTAGTGAGTGTTTGAAGCTCACTCATATGGCCTTTGATCTTTGCATCAAAAATAGATAAGTAAGTGTAGGGAATTATACTCTATCCATACAAATTCTTACCTTCACCAACACATTTTCTCAATTTCTTGATGTTTTCATTAAGTGCCTTCAAATCATTGTCCACATTGGTGCACACTATGTGAAATAGGGTTGCTTCATGATTTGATTGTACTTGTGTTGTTGCTACTTCAGCCAAAGTTGTGAATTCTCCATCAAAGGTCTTCATCAACTCTTTTTCCTTAACTTGCAAGTCTAGATTTGATGTAGTTGTGGAAACTATCTTCTACATGCACTCCAATACTTTAGCAAGAGTCTTCTCTAAACACTTAACATTCTTATTCTTCTCAAATAACTTGCTCAAGGTGCCCATCAATTCTTTTTGATCTTCATCATCAAATGGAATGGATGTTTTTTTTGTTGTTCCAACTGTTGGTGCTATTGAAACTATTGTAACCTTTATCTTTTTTTACTCTTTTTTCTTTTTATCCTTGGCCTCTTCCTTCTCATCTTCTTCTTTATTTTTTCTTTCTTCTTCTTCCTTTTTCTTTTTCTCCTCTTCTTCTTTCTTCCTCTTTTCCTCTTCTTCTTCTTTTTTATTTACCTCTTCTTCTTTCTTCTCCCTATCCTCTTCTTATTTCTTCTTTGTTTCCTCTTCTTTCTTTTTCTTTTCTTCATCCTCTTTTCTTTTTGTTTCTTCTTCTTTTCTTTTCTTTTCTTTTGCTTCTCTTCTTTTCTTTTCTTCTACTTCTTGTTCCCTCTTTTCTTGTTCTTCCTTCTTCCTTTTCTCTTCTTCTTCATCATCAAAACTATACTAATCATTTATATTGCTGATATTTCCAACAATATTTGTTCCATAACCTTCAAATGGATTCTCCTTAGTGTCCACGGTTATGTGCATACTATCCACTTGCATGGATTTAGTACCCATAACAATATGAGGTGGGGATAATGCATGTTATGTCTCCTTTGCTTCTTCATCTATCCTAAAAGGTGTATGAACTTCCACATACACTAGACTATCATCTTTGGCTTGTGCACTTTCATTAGGCACTAAGGACATATATTTTAATATTGCCTCTCCTATTTCTTAAATACCCTCTTCATAATTACCTCCCATCAGAAGAATTACTCTTCTTTTGTTCCTCAAAAAGGGCTCAATACCCTTCAAAATATTGTTAGATTCTTCTTTTGATCCAACATCACATAAATTCTTTATGTATGTGATCCTTATATTCAATTTTTCTTCTACAACTCTTCTCTTCTTATTGATCAACCTATTATATAGGCGTTCAAGAATTTTATTCTAAATGCTATTCCATCTTTTATTCCTCAAAATCATATTTCTTATTATGGAATTCTCTAATTGCCTTCTATCCATACAACCACACATGTTATAAAATTTATTTATCTATACAAAATCATCATCATTTATAATCTACATGTTTAGATTTTCTACGTTAGGTTTCCATGCCTTCTTTCGTATAGTTGTTTTGGCTTCCTGCACATCTTGGTCAATAAGTATATCTTTAGTATCATCCTCTGAGCTTTCAAAAATTCTTGCTTGCATAGTTTTTCTTCTCTTTCCTAGTCCACTGGAGGTTTTTTTAACTCTTTTCTTTCCTTAAAGTGCATATTCTTTCTTTACCTTCACTAGTCTTCGTAACTTCCTCTACATAGTAGGTGCTTCCACCTCTGGTTGCCTTTTGAGTTGTTCAAAGGTAACACTCACTACTTTCATCTATGCAACTATTGCATATAGTTTTATAGGAGCTTGCACACATTTTTGTGCACTTGTTACTCCTTCTAATGGTCATGCCACTACAATAGTGTTGTAGCTAGTATTTTAGATTAACCACTAGCCTTCATTTCCAACACAATTCCCTTCAGCTCTTTAAATTCCTACTTTAACATACTAGATTCCTTAAGGATGGAATCTAACTCAAACAATTTGCACAGGGGATTCCCTAGTAGATGTTTTAGATAAAGTAGAATCCTTAGAAACTTGCTCTCTCATCTTAGGGCTTCTCCTTATGGGGGTTTCTTCTTACATCATAGCCTTTTTCCTACTTTTCCCTTTGGGTGTCTCTACTATAAGAGTAGTTGCTATAGGAATTTTCTTTGTTCTCTTTTGTCTCACAATTGTATGGTTTGGCTCTTCCTTTTCCTAAATAGAAATTTTTTCTTGTAGTGTTCATTTCCTCTTGGTTCTACTAGAAGTAGGTTGTGAGGTCTCTTGCATAGGTGAAGGCACAATCTCTTGAATAGGGATAGTTTTTTTCACATTTCCTTGGGTATTCTCAGCTTCAACCTCTTGGGTATTCTGTTTAGTAGGCTCATTGGTAGGGACATTTTCCTCACTAGGCTATTCACTAGGGGCAACTTGGAATTGAAAAGTTTTGGCTTGCACAAATTCATCCCATGTCATAGAATATACATCCCTAAGAAACCTCTCTATTAGTAACTTGATTAAGGCATGATGAGTAATGAAATTAGCTTTTCCTTTCTAAATCTCTTTCGCACTAATAAAAAGCATATTATACAAGAAATTTGGAATGTTTACTGCAATATTATTCCTTGTACAACTAAGTAATTTGAAATGATTTGCATGCAAGTATGAAAATGTTCCCTTGCATATAAAATGCTTGATAATATGCATGGCTAATTCATTTTATGGTAGTGGTAGTGACATTATCTTACAACCTTGCTTTGTAATGTCCATTTGAGGATTAGGCAATCTAGTAAATTGAGCTCTTACTAACCTTGAATCATGTGTGTTGGGGTAATGTTCTCCAACTGTAAGCAACCCAGTTAATTTAGTAATGCATTCCTCTATTGCAATCACCATTAAACCCCAAATAGAAGCTTCACCCTCATCAAATGTCCTTGTGAATTTTGTGGCTACCTCTTCATCATATGCAGTCAAACTCAAGAAATACCCTAGCCATCCACATGCATTAAACCTTCTTACGGCTTCTATGTCTTAGAGCAACATAGTATGTTCCACTAGTTCTCTCCTCTACAACTATCCACCCATTTTCTTAACACTTTCTCTGCTTGCCCTATTTTCTCCCTTTTCAATTCAAGTTTCTTCACTATTTTACATACTCAACTCACACTTCTTTGTTTTAACATGCAATTAATGTCATAAAAAATTGTTATGCACAATAATATGGCCTTTAATGAAGGTAAATCATGAATATGTGTGAGAACCATCTGGAAATGGGGTTCAGATCTCATAAAATTTAAACACAAGTCACATTATAGCTTGACACAGAAAATCATTCAAAAATGAGGGGTATGACACCTCACTTGTGTACTTATGGCAATTAATTTTCATTAATGAAGGGAATGTGAAGATTTGGAAAAATAATTATGGATAAATAGAAATGCCATTGCATATTAGTGACCTTCCCTGCCCCTTGCTAAATATGGACAAGTGTCCACACTTGTCAGACCTAGTATGGGTAAGGGATTGGTATAATGTTGCCATCATATAAATTATGTAGTATTAAATATAATTAACGAAATATGCAGACTATAAGTGAACAATAACTTGAAAATGTTATACTTGTCAATCTAATTATCACACATACCAAAAACAAAGGTGGCAGAAGTGATATCATCATCGGCAACGTGTATCAGCATCTCACAAGGTTTATTGAAAACATGGGAAATTGACAACATGGAAAGTGGGTGGATGGAAGATAAAGAAATGAGATGAGGTGGATGGTTGGAAGGTAAAGAGATGAGATGGAAGGAGAAAGTGAATAAAAAAGTGAACTTTATGTGAACATAAAGTCTTTACTATGAGCATGCACAAGGAAACTAATGTTGAAGAGCAGCAGTTAGAAGGTTGACACCTTCATCTATAAGAAGATTTATCTTATGTATATTTGAATCCGGCTGCTAAAATTTCTGTAGGAAGTCCTCTTTGGTTTGGGGTCATTTATATAATTTGAATCTGTGACCATTAACTAATAATTTGAAAGGTACTAGATCAATGGTAGTTAGTTGAATAGCTCATGTATCAAAGACATGACTAATTTCATATGGTCCCAGCCATCTTGTCTGCAGCTTCCTAGCAAATCTTTAAATTGGGAATCATATAGTAATGCCCAGTCACCAACTTGAAATTGTTCACTAATAATATGAGAGTCATGCCATTGTTTCCTTTGTTTTTGTATCAGTTCAGTGCACTCCAAAGTAGTTTTTTGCATTTCATCTAAAGAGTTGAGATGTAGAAGACGTTCTCTTTGTGCTATAGGAAGTTCAATATCCAATGTCAATGTTATCCTTAGAGTTTTATGTTCAAATTCAATTAGAAGCATTACTACCTTTCCATACAGGAGCTCAAATGGTGTAAATCCTATAGTAGTCTTCTAGGTTGTTCAATAAGCCCAAATAGCTTCTTGTAATATGCTGGTCCAATCCCTATGATGTAGATGAACTATTTTTGTTAGGATGTTCTCTAGTTCATGGTTTGTGACCTCTACTTTTCTATTGGATTTAGGGTGATAAGGATTGGATTTTTGGTGCTTGATGTTATACTATTTCATCAACTCTGAGATCAAATTAGAGGTAAATTTTGTTCCTTAATCAGTGACTAGCTCTTTAGGTATACCATAGTGAGAAAAAATTTCTTCATACAAAAATTTAGCAACTTTTTCATCACAAGCATCCTTCATGGCCTTGACTTCAACCAATTTTGTTAGGTAATCGGTGCACTCAAGAATATAGAATTTCCCATTAGATAGAGGATCAATTGGACCAATGAAGTCCATGCCCAGTTGTCAGATGCTATTAATGCCATATGAGGATTAAGAGGCATTTCATTTTTTCTTACTGGTTGGCCCATCCTTTGATACTTGTCACATTTCCTTGTATAGTTAGCTGCATCTTTGTGAAGTGTAGGCCAATAATAACTAGTTGTCAAGATTTTCAAGGCTATTCTTTTTGTTGCAAAGTGTCCTTCGCATGATTCATTGTGACATGCATGTAGACTATCATATGTCTCATCTTCTCTCACACATCTTCTCATAACTTGATCTAGTCTAGTGTAGAACAAGAGATTATCTATCTAGGAGAAATGAAAACTTTTCTCTACAAGAAACTTATTTTCCTTGTAAGAAAAATGTTTTGTTATTTTATTGGTTGCAATGTAGTTAGCAATATCTACATACCTTGGAGTTTGAACAGCAATATGAAATAAACACTCATCTAGAAATGCATCATCTACCAAAGTAGTGTCAGTATCATCATGATGGATTCTTGATAAATAATTAGCTACAACATTGGCTTTTCCAAGCTTATCAACAATAGTTATATCAAATTCTTGCAATAATAGTAACCATCTTGCTAATCTGCCTGTTGTAGCAGGTTTATTCATGAAATATTTAATTGTTGCATGATTAGTATGAACAAATATAGAATAGCCAATTATGTAATGTCAAAATTTTTTCAAGGCATAAACTACTACTAGCAATTCTTTTTTTGTCGCTATGTAGTTTAACTCTGGTCCATGAAGGCTCTTGCTGATATAATAGATTGCATTTTCAAGATTTTGGGATTGTTGTGCTAGGACTACACCTATGGCATAATCAGAGGCATCTGTATATATGTGAAAAGGTAAATTCCAATTAGCACCTTGTAAAACTAGGGCTGAAGTTAGAAGTTTCTTAAGTTGTAGGAAGGCTTCATCACATTCGGATGTCCAACTAAATTTAGCTTCTTTTGTGAGTAATTTATACAAGGGACTAGATATTTTGCTAAAATCTTTTATGAAATGTCTATAATATCCAGCATGGCCTAAAAAGATCTTCCATCTTTTGATTTTTTAGGTATGGACAATGTTTGAATTACCTCTATCTTAGCTAGATCCACTTGTATTCCTGCAACTGATATGAAATGACCAAGTACCATGCCTTCCTGCATGAGCATGAAACACTTTTCACTATTAAGTGCCAAGTTATGTTCTTGAAACCTTACCAAAACCTTTTCAAGATTCACCATTTCTTCTTCAAAAGTGACTCCAAATGTTGTGAAGTCATCCATGTATATTTTCATACAATCATGTGATATATTAGCAAAGATGCTAATAACTACTCATTGGAATGTTGCAGGGGCATTACATAAACCAAATGGTAAAGTAGAGTATGTAAAAGTACCCCATGGACATATAAATGTGGTTTTTTCTTAATCTTCATGAGCAATACTGATTTGGTTATAACCACTATACCCATCTAGAAAAGAGAAATACTTCCTTCTAGCTAGTGTGTCTAGAACTTGGTCTATGAATGGTAAAGGAAAGTGATTCTTTTTGGTGGCCTTGTTCAATTCTTTGTAATCTACACAAATTCTCCATTTTTCTCCTTTTTCAAGCACTATGACCAAGGGTGACACCCATCTACTATCATATATAGGATAAATAAAACTAGCATCAAGCAATTTTTGTAATTCAGTTTTAACTATTTCTCTAAGGCTTGGATTTATCCTTCTCTGGGGTTGACAGAGTGGTAGACAACCTTTATTGATGTATATCCTATGGGTTAATAGTGTAAGACTCAATCCTTTCATATCACTATAATCCCATGCAAAGGCCTTTTCATGCCTTTGAAGCAATTCTTTTAACTATTCCATCTATCTGGGTGTTAATTTGGGATTAACATGGAGATTATGACCTTTAATTAGTTCAACAATAGTGGTGGACTCTATCATAGTAGCTTCAAATATTGGGCTTTCTTTTAATTCACACGGTAAGAGTGGATAAAGAATTTTAGGTTCTTTGAGCAAAGTACAATTCTTATCACATTCCTCATATGTGATTAATTCCAACATAGAACTTCTTGATACATCTTTTTCTACCACACAACTGTTACTGAGGATACTATGAAGTACTAAATCTTCCTCTTCCTATTTTAGAAAAGACTGTCTATGTAACATCATGAGTTGTACTATAGAGTTTAACTCTTCTTCTTCATCCCCTAAATTTGGCAAAATAGATGTGCTCAAATCTAGTAATGGTTGGGCTGGAGGATATAAATCAAATTTCTTTGTTGCTTGGCCATTTGAGATGGTTATATCCCTAATTTGCAACTTATGTTTGCATCAGCTAGGCTATCCATGGTCTACCTAGGATGATAGGGTAACCAGATACATTAACTTTAGGGGATAAAATCATGAAGTCTATAGGATATTCTAGAGAATCTAAGGTTACAACTATGTTTTCTATCATCCCATCAAGGGTAATAGTAGAACTATTTGCAAGTTGTAGAATTGTTGGTGTAGCCCATAGTGCTTCTATTTTCAACTTCTTCATATTATCCTTGGTCATAATTTATAGAAGCTCCAAGATCTATTAAAGCATTTTTAACAAACTAACCATCTATACTAACATTCACTAGTGGACTTCTTGGATCAAAATATTTTGGTGTGATCAATTTCCCTAGCATGATGTCAGCCAATTGTCCCACAACATGGACTATGGTGGGGTCCTTTTTCTTCCTTCTAGGCTTCTTCAAGTAGGCTTCTCTAATAGCTTTTCCATAAACTAGAACATCCTTAATGGCTTGAAATAGGGGTATCTAGACATGTATGTTTTTTAGCTAATCAACAATATTAAAAGGTTGTTCCTCTATTTGTTCAGGTTTCTTTTGTATCAACTTTTCTAGAAAAGTAGGTTCCACTACTGGTTGAGCTTAGGTTGACATAGTAACAGTGGTTGAGTCAATAGTTTCAGTAACTAAGGATTCTGATGTTGCAGGAGGATCTAGTATTTCAGTTATAAGAGGCAATTTAGGCATTGGTAAAGTTGTACCAGACCTTAGATGTATATCTGCAACACCCAAAGTGTAAGGAGGATACTACTGAGCATAGGCACTATACATGGGCTGCTATGGCTATTGGCTATTTAGGTTTGGCTAAGGTTGTGTAGGTAACTATGTTTTCTTTTGAGGTCTAGGATTTGCAGGTGGTGGCATTAGAGCAGGTTGTTGAACTGGAGGTGGTAATTGTGTAGCACCAATATTTTGGTTAGGCCATTGTTGAGATCCCCTCCATTAGTTTGTAGACTGCCAATTCCCTTGGGGTAGTTTCCATTGGTTTTTTTGGTTCTACCAGTAGTTCTATTGGTTCTTCCATTGGTTACTCTATTGGTTAGGCTAGGGTGGTCAGGAATTCTGAGGCCATTGGGATTGTTGTGGGTTGTTTTGCATAGCATTTTTCCAATTGGGTTGATTTTATGGAGGACCTTAGGGATTATAGTTTTGCCATTGATTACCATATGAATTTGAATTTTGCAAAGGGTCCTGAGGCATACCTTGATGTTGGGACCATGGTTAGTGTTGAGCAACAAAGAATACTTCCTCATCTTCTCCATCTATCTTGATGTACTTATTTGGAAGATGTTGGTTCTCCATGCTTGCAACTAGTTTACATTGGCAATCCTTCTTTTTCTTTCGGCAATAAGGGCAGTATTCAGCTAGTTGTAACTCAATTTTTGCATACTTCTTCTTTGCAGTCATTGTGTCTAGATGTGTAGCAACATCATTGATGATGTATTGTTTGAAATCTAACAATAGGTTAGATATCTCTAGCTTTGATATGCCTTGATTGATACCTTTAGTCACTGTGGAATGAGGTCATCAACCTTTCTTCATGGTTGACCTTGAATAGTTCTAATAAATCTTCTTGAGGTCCTCCTAGGAAGCTTGATATACATTACCACCATCCATTAGGTCTAGTGCTTCTAGTTAGTTATCATTCACACCTCTTAGAAAGACTAGCTTTTGTGAATCCTCAAATAGCACATGCTAAGGGTTCTTCTATTGTGTATATAAGAAATGTGAAACATAGTCTTCCAATGTTTCTTCCTCTTTATGAGATATCCTGAAGACATCATCTTCTCTTGAACCAAATGCTTTGCAATACTCTTTGTACTTATCCAAAAGTAGAGTTTGCATTTCATCCCAACTTCCTACTACATTGGCTCCTAAGCCCATGAACCATCATAGAGTTGATTCTTTCAATGTTGCTAGAAACAATTTAATCTTATGGATATCAGTGTTGTAGTCAAAACTATGAAAAATTATGTCAAATTCAAATAAGAAAGTATCAAGGTCTTAAGTTGCAAGGCCATAGAACTTTGGAAGGGTAGCTGTAGGTATATTCTTGAGATTATTAGTGTTTAGAAGCCTTGGGAGAGAAAATGGAAAAGTAGGTTGTGCCATGACTGGAGGTATTAGATTATGAGGTTATTGCTAAAAAGAAACATTAGGTACTAGATGATTAACAACTGGTGGACTTAGAGCAGTATTATCAAGAAAATTAGCCAATACATCAATGAAAGGTTGAAGACCACTTGTATTTATTAGTTTAGCTCTTGATGATGATGTTGTAGAAAAAATAGGGCTTGTGTCTTCAAAAGGTAACTCAATTTCTTCTTCTTCAATTTCTTCGTTCAAATTAATAGACTCCCATGGAAGAAATCTACCATATTCATCTCGTCATCTTCCTCTTTGATGCATGTAATTAAACTTTTCACACTAGTGAAATAAACTTCAAACAAGAGATTTCTAAAAAAACTTTATCTAAGAACTATGACTCAAAAATGCTCCTAGCTTGACACCATCCCCAAAAACGGTATAAAAAATGATCCACCTCACAATAGGTGTATCATAGTCATGCTCTAGGCCATGGTTAGGAATAATATATTCAAACTAAGGACTATTGTTCCCACTATGAGGTGCATTTAATCTTGTCAATCCAAGGACATATACTTGAAATGGTTGGCATAGAATGTGCATTGGGTCTCTTAATGAGTCACTAAGCTTATGTTGTAGGAAAGTAAAATGCAAGGAAAAGAACTTACACTATAGCTGTAGGAAACTAACACACTTAACTCTATGAATACTAAAAATACAATGAAAGGATAACAAATATTTAAACTTAGTTCATCCACTATAATTTTTCTCACATATGTTGTAGGAACATTCACAAAGTGTGATGCTATAGGAAGGAACTTACAACTTCTATGTACAACACTATGAATGCTTGGAAATAAATCTATTCTATCCTAATCTAATCTACCTTCCAAGTGAGCCCCCTTGGTTGGTTTCACTAAACTACTAACACAAAATAGAAGCCAAAAACTATTTCATTAGATTTCAAAAATTTGTTACATAACACAGAACTATAAAAACACAACTATAAAAGTTAATAGTCTGTTCTCGTAAATGCTTTCTTCTAACTAGCTAAACTAACATACTTGGGTCAATTCCTATATATAAGAGATCAACACTTATTCCATAACAAAAAAGTAAATGACCTAGCTTTAAATTTGTAGGAGAGAAAGAAGGAAATAACAACTCAAGGTGGGAAGGAGAAATAATAGCTTAAGGTGGGAATATTAAAGTTTGAACATTTGCTTGCCATAGAATAAAATTAGAAAAGGCAATAAGTCTTCATATCTCCTCCTTACTCACTATCATGTCTTCTAGGACCATTACAACTTTCCTTGACCGTGGCTGCTCCTTAGCATTCTCTTCTCCTTGAATATTGTTGACACTCAACTTTTGAATTCTTCCAATCATCTTTCAATCTTCATTAATAGGTTAGTTACAATACAAAGACATGTTTGCAAATAAACATTTATAAAATTAAATTCAAATAGAAGAACGCACATTTTGATAACTATATGAAATACTGCATAATATATATAATACAAGCAAAAGATGGCATAGTTTTTACCCATAAGTTTATCATAGGTTCGATAAATATAGGTCCACAAATGTTTTGACAGAAATAAAATAGATTATCAACAAAGTGTCTTAAAACTATCATGAAATAAAGGCAATATTTGGTCTCATCATTTCTATCATATAAAATTACAAGGATGAAATGTGTTTTATGGTGGAAACTTATACAACTAATATTGAAGTAGTGGAACCAACAATTAAATTCATAGAGCCTATGGGTTATGAAGTGATTGAAGAAATCATTGAAGGTTATTCAAAAATAATATTTTAATCAGAAAGAGACTCTAAATGTCCTAGATGGGAAACATATGAAGAGAATATGAGGAAAGTGAATTCTAAGCTTCACAACAAGGAATTCAAGAATAATGTTGAGAAAAGGATATAATACATCATCAAGGAATCAAGTATGATAAGATAGAAATTTAATGAGATCAAGGGCATCACCTTGGAAATGAAGGTTAGTAGTCAAATAAAGGTATTCCAAACTACTCCTATTGCCATTGTAGCACATTCAAAGAGAGTGACAGTAATAGGATCTACTACATAGATACCTACTACACCTTATGCCACAATTGCACAAATGGAACCCATCAAAGAGAAACCTAGGCTAAAGAAGAAACCTAATGAAGATGTGATAGTTAAAAAATTTGCATAGAGGAGATCTAAAATATTGTTAAATGTAAGAAAAGAACCTTCACCATCCCCTAGAAAGAGGACCAAGAAAATGACCAGTGATCCTAGAAATAGAAGGAAAACATTGCCGATCAATGAATCTACTGAGTGTGAGGAAGAGATTGAGGAGAAAGCCATGTAATAGGTAGTTGGTCAAGGCAAAACATCAAAAGGTAAGAAGTCTTGGAAACCTAAGATTGAAAATATTAATATTCAAATCATTGAGAATGACAATTTTGTTAATTTAAATAAATACTACAATTTGTACAATAACATAAATGGAAGGCAGTTGGAGAATGTTATAGTAAGGAATTGTTGGAAATATTCAACACTATGCTAAATTATTGAGAGGGGAGTGGTAAATTAGTAATTTCTAAAACTTTAACAATTTCAACAATTAATCCAATATATCAATTAACACATAGTTCATCACATCAAATCTAATTGCATGCATGAGAAACTAAAAACATGAAAGCATCCACAACAATTAAACACAAAGATTTGGTGACCCAAAAACCTTCCAAATAGAAAGTAAAACTAGGGTGGGATGATAACCAAAAACTTTAGTACTACAGCATAAAGTTGGCCTATTAAGGCTTACATTGATCACTTCTAATGATCTGCCCTATTAGGAGCAAATAGGACTACTAGGTCCACCTTGTGAGAGGATTTACAAACATGAAATAAAGTATGCACTCGATAAAGAGATTTAGAAAAGATTGTTAGGTCTACCTTGTTAGAGGATTTTGACAAGTTCACCTATTAGAATAAAGTAATAGATCTCTGATTTGCAACTAAGTTTATAGATAGAGATTCCTTAGTGTATTGATCACCTTTTGCTGATAGATTTGTCTCTTCTACTCATTATCCTGATATGGCATTTATAATTCTTTATCTACTACTATCATAACTTGAACTTTTTTGCATTCATAATACATATGCTCACATTCTTATTCTTTTCTTATACACTTTCATACATTTGAAATGATACAATACATTACATAAATATACCAATCCAAATTAAAAAATTTCAATGTCAGCCATGACACAAATATTACAAAGTCAGCCTACATGAAGATACTCAAGTTCTAAAGACTGACTTAGTGAGGTTCTGATACTCGCCATCCATTGTCATTGTTTGGCATCATCACGCTCTTGGTTACATAGAAGCCCAGTCCATACTAATCACTTTCAAGGAGTCTTGAACTTGGTCTGCACTGGTGACTCAGTAGATATTGTGCAACTTGGAAAACACTGAGTCACTTGGTTACCATGAAATAGCTCAGTTAACACTAGCTTTGCATCACCTAAATTGCAAACTTGGTAACCATTGGAATTAGTCCAAAAGACTTGGTAGCAACTAAATTACATGGAAAACAATGTAAACTATTCAATAAGCTTCATAGTTCTATATAATTTGAATAAGTGTGTGTCACTAATAAAAAACTTGACTAATATGCCAACAATCTCCCGATTTGGCATTAGTGACAAAAACACTTATTAGCCCAAAACTAAATACCTTGTATTCATCACCATGTGATACTAGCTCAGTCTATTTTTGAAATTTTTCAAAATTAATCTTTTTAAGGTATATACAAAGTAGTTCTCCACCATAGCATATTTCTCCCCCATATTATATGTTCCACTATGTACATATAAATTTTTTCCCATATAATAACATATCTCCCCCTATAGCTTTTCTCCCATATATCATCTCCACCTTTTTGATAGTAATGCAAAAGATTTATTCTAACATATTTACATGGAGACACAAAAATGAGAAAAGAATTTAGTGTGTATCTTGAGGATAATTACAAAGGTTTTATCCTAGTTCTCCTATAATACCTTGTATGTATGAATTGTAATTTTCACTTCTGCAGACAGTTCAATCATGTGATCTAAATAGAGAAGTTGTTATCATGGATCAGGGATTTTGAATATACAATGTGTTTCCGCATAGCATCCATGACTAGAAAGATCATATTTTGGATATCAATCAATGTTGAGTGGATCCTTTCTTCTTCTCTGAAAAATTTAGCTTTCAATTTTAACAAAAATCTAATCTTTTTGAAATGTGTCGAGCTTAAACTAGGATCAAGTTGTAGCTGTTGAGAACTTGTTTTAAGATCAGTATCAATCTTGAACAATTTGTCCTTTACTTCCTTTGTATACTCAGTGACATCACATAGTTTTGCAAAAAGTGATGACACATTTGAAAAAGATGCCTCAAGATTGACCAAAATTATTGAAAGCTCAACTTGATGAATGGCTATTTGCTAAGCAATGTGCTCCAACACTTTATTATTGAATTTCTTTTTTGTCATTTCAACTAGTTTTTTTTAACCTTTGGTGTCCGTATTGAACTTTTTGACTCCCTCTCCAAGCTAAAACAAAATAGGTTGAGAAGAGTCAACCTCAATTTCAATTGTCTCAAACAAAATATTCTTGGAATTATCTAAAATATTATACTCTCTATCTCTTTCCTCTCTCAATCTTTGTTGTTTTGCCTTTTTCTGGAGGAGTTCACCAAATATGTGCATTTGGTCTGTAAAAAAGTTGTAGATATCCCATTTGAGAATTTTTATTTCCTCATCCAAATCTATATCTTCTTCTATATCGTTTCCTTTCAAAAAATTTGTACTTAGTTGAACCTTACACTCAATTGTCCTTGTGCTTATTGCCTTTGTACCCAGAATGGAAACAATAGTGGACATACTTGGGCTTGTAGTAAAAATTGATATAGTATTGACTAATGGAATACTTACAAAAATGCTTGATGAATCCAAAATTGATGAGATCAAATTGCAGAATCCAAAACTAAAGTTGACAAAACTGGAGAGCTTACCATGGATGAACTCAAAACTAAAGAAGTCAAAATTGGAGGAGTGAAGACTGAAGAACTACACTCAGTGGATGAAGAAGGAGTCTATAGCTTGGTTGATGAAGTGTAAGTCACTTCTATTAATGATACGCTAAGCTAAGTTGTGGCAAAGAGTGATTGGACATTTGATGTATCAGTAGTAGTCACAACCAAACTTGTTGAAGTTGTCCCCATACTTGATGTAGCAAATGGTTTGCTTAGGGAGTGAGGAGATGAGGCAATGACTATAGCTGCTATCTTGATTGTATTAGTCTCTTCATCATCTTTCTTATCTTCCTTCATAGCTTCTTCACCTTGATACTCTTCATCTTCTACATCATCAAATTGAGTCACTTCTTCAACATTTTCCTCCTCATCTTTCTCCTTGTCTTTTTCCTCATCAACATCCTTTACTTCAATTGGATATTCACTTGGTTTATGAAGATGATAAATTTTCTTCCAAGTGTTTCTAACATTTTTAAAAACATGCTCTATATCATTAATCAAAACTAAATAGGTGTTAATGCTTAGAGTCAGTTTTTCTTCATTTTTCTTTGAAGACTCTTTAACCTCAACATCTAATATGCTCGATAGTAACTGCCTAAAGGTTTGTGCATATATTTCTTTTACTATTTGCATGGAAAAATCTCATCTTGGCTTTATTTTCTCTAGCAATTTATTAGAGATTTATGAAGCAGTCTAGCTTGCTCAATACTTCCATTTGCCCATTTTTCTCAACACTAGTTCTTCAACTTACTTCTACTCTACCTCTGTCCTAGTTTCATATTTCAAAGATTTGAAATTTTTTATTCCAACTCCTTCTTCTAATTGCTTCAAATTTTATTGGAAGGTGGGTAGAGGTTTGATAAATAAAATGTGACTTCCTTTCTTCTATGACCTCCTTGTGAAGACTGTAGTGGATGCCTTTGCAAGCTTGGTGATGATCACCTTGCCCTTTTTCTTCAAAGTTTCTTTTTATTTCTTTAATTCCTCCTCATCCTTTTTTTTTTCCTCATCCTCACCTTTACCCTTGGTTAACATGAGAGGTGCACTAGATTTCAATTTGGCTATCCTCCTCTTCCCTTTGTTAAATGCCTGTGGGAGCTTTATTTCTAACTCAATTCTAGCCTTAGCTTCATCATAGGCTCCAAAATAAGGGGCCTCAGGATTAATAGGTTCATTGATAAGGGCTTCAATGATATCCTTGGTCTCATCAATGTTCACCTCATAGCCAAGAGGCTTGACTCACATAATTCTAGGCTTAACTGCCTAGATGTATACCTTGTCATAGTCCACCATGAAGCACACATCATCCTTGTAGTCCTCAACTAAATTCTTTGGAATTCTAAACCTATTTTTCAATTTATCTTTGAACACATCAAATTAGTTATCCATGATGCTACCATAGTTCTCACCCATTTCTACAATATATTCATTTATTTGGTACAATACAAGTACATCTTTTCTCTAGACTACTATGCCTTTGGAAGGGAAGAACTTCTGAACATAGAAGAATAAATAAGTTAATAGATAACCAAATCTACACAAGTTATTCTTGGAAGTTCTAATACTTTACATATTCTTATTGAATTGTCTCAACAATAAATCGGCAAGGTCATAAGATAAGTTGTTCTTCACCACCTTATATGCCAAATCCACCACTTCACATGATATGCTATTAAGATAAATTGAACTGTATATCTTATGAGCTATAACATGAATTCAAAAATTCAACTCTAATAAGTAGTACTACTTATTTTTATACCTCTACCATCCCACTCAAGTATAGTTTTCTTCTCCAACTCTGTTCGTCCTAGGGTTTTAGTTGTTTTGGATTTGGTAAGCATGGGAAGGCCAGTGATTCAATGAATCATTTTCTTGGTTATCAAAATTGGCTACTCTAACCACAGTTTTCTACTATGCACCTAGCTAAGGATATACTTAATCCATTTAATTTGAAATTCTTGAGGTATATGGGGAATATGTGTTAATCCTTTTGCTTCCAAATGATGATACTCAGGTTTCAGGGTTCCATCAACACATAACTGAGCGAGGGCATCATCCATCTCTAGAGTACCAATTTCTTGAATTTCACATTTAAAATGAGTTTGAATGTCATTAACAAGAAGTACCTTGGGAGGGATTTGAGATTGAGCTTTGCTTGGGTGTAGGGTTTTAGCAACCACGGGCATGAGCTTGAAATCTAGAGCTTTCTATTGAACACCTCAAACCAACATATTAGAACCTTTCTCGACCTTGCTACTACTGGATGCCATTTTCACTTAGAAGCTTGAGAGAACTTCAAAAAATATTGTAGGAAATTCACTCAAGTCACTTGATCATATAGAAAATAGATCTTCACAATAGCACTCAAAATTTCATTGTAAGAAATTAATTTGATTCCATGTCTTTCGTCAAAACTTTACCGTTAATGCTTGGTATGGTGTTAGATGAGTTGACATTATACTTGATAGTCTATCATCCACTTTGTCAATGATCACTCTATGATGTCTTCATGATTCAGTAACCATAAGTTCATTGTTACTCCCAACCTTGCTCGACAGAGTCTATGATCTTACCTTACTTGGTAGAGAAGGTAACTTGGTAATAACCGATACCATTCTTGCTCAGTGAACCCTTTTTATCCTATATATGGATTTGGATCTTTTTCACCTTTCAATTGGAACTAATTTAGATGTCTTCTTTGATAGCCTAGTTCCATTTATTCCTTGAGAACTTAATTAGGAATGGTAGAGTTACCCAATTCTTGAGTGACTTGACCATCATTACTCAGACCAATATCCTCGGTAGACTTAGGAATCCATTGTTGTCTCATTTGCTTTTAGATGTTATTAGTCTTTCCTTTCTTCTCATCTTCAATTTTACTAGTATTCATACAATTCTTGGTAAGATGACAAAGTTTTGTACAAATGAAACATCTTTTAGTGGTATCTCTTTTCCTCATATGATGTTTAACACAATTCATAACAATGTGTCCAAATTCTCCATAGTAATGACATCTACACCAAGTATTGTATTCCCAACCAAATATTTCTTTCACAATTTGTTTTTCAAGGTTCAATGAATTTTCTTTTCATTTTGATGCCTTGTGTCCATGTTTCTTACATTTATGATAGTTTCCTTTGAATCTTTATTTATCTTTGCATTCATTAGCACTATGACCATGTTGATTGCAATTGTAGCATTTCCCATTGAATTTTTCTTTACCATTACTCCAAAAAAATTTTGATGTATGACCTATCTTACCACAATGATTGCAAGTAGGTCTTTGATTCTTTTGAGCACCTTGTTTGGAGGATTCACCTTCTTTTTTGTATCGAATTCTTTCTTTTCCTCTTTGCCTATAAAGGTTTTTCTCATTCAGTTGATCCATGTCTACCAGATATTTCATTATTCTTTCATTGATTTGCTTCTTAGTGTTTAGAGAATTTCTCAAATCTTTCACTAATTTTTTTTCCAAATCTCAGCTCATTTTTTATTCTTTCATTGATTTATCTTTCAAATTTTAGATGATTCCTTATTCTTTCATTTTCAAGTCTTAGGCTCATGTTCTCCTCATTTGCATTGGAGATTTGATCAATAAGGTCTACTTGTTGAAGGGATTGGTTCTAGATTTCATTGTTCCTTCCATACATTTCTAATTTTATCTTGTTACTCTATTCCAAAACTTCAGATAAGCTTACTGACTAAATTTCTTGTTCCCTTTTTAGCTTTCTTACTTCTTCTTGCAGGGACCCATTCTTCTTTAGGAGTTCTTTGATTGCATCATTTTCTTCATATGAGCTACTTGAAGGGTGAAAGACTTCAATTATTTCTTCAATATAGAGATGATCATTCATTTGATTTGCAAGTTCCTTTCTTCTTTAAACCAATTGGGAAAGTTGCTCCTTGGCTTTCTTGAGTTGGGAAATGGCCATTTCCAGATCCAACTTTTCATTGTCAATAGCTTTGTCAAGTCTAAATATCTCCATATCTTTGATCTTTTCTCAAGGTGGTAAACCTTCTCTTGAGAACTAGATAGCTCTGATACCAATTGTTGGAAATATTCAATACTATGCTAAGTTACTAAGAGGGGAGGGGTGAATCGGTAACTTCTAAAACTTTAACAATTTCAACAATTAATCCTATAAATAAATTAACACTTAGTTCATCACATATGATCTAATTGCATGCATGAGAAACTAAAAACATGAAAGCATCCACAACAATTGAACACAAAGATTTGGTGACCCAGAAACCCTCCAAATACAAAGTAAAATTGGGGTGGAGATGATACTCACAAACTTTAGTACTGCAACATAAAGTTGGCATGTTAAGGCTTAAATTAATCACTTTTGATGGTCTACCTTGTTAGGAGCAAATAGGACTACTAGGTCCACCTTGTGAGAGGATTTACAAAAATACAATGAAGTATGCACTCAGTAAAGAGATTTAGAAAATACTATTAGGTCTACCTTGTAAGAGAATTTTGACTAGTTCACCTATTAGGATGAAGCAGTAGACCTCTAATTTGTAACTGAGTTTTCTAATAGAGATCCTTAGTGTACTAATCACCTTTCTGTGATAGATTTTCTTTATTTCTCCTTATGCTGATATGGCCTTTATAATTCCTTATATGCTGCTATCATAACTTGAACTTTTTTGCATTCACAATTCATATGCTCACATTCACATTCTTTTCTTATACACTTTCATACATTTGAAATGATACAATACATTACATATATATACCAATCCAAATTTAAAAAATTCAAAGTCAACCATGACACAAATATTACAAAATAAACCCACATGAAGATACTCGAGTTCTAAAGACTAACTTAGTGAGGTTCTGATACTCGACATCCATTGTCACTGCTTGGCATTGTTATGCTCCTCATAGATGTAGAAGCTTAGTTCATACTAATCACTTTCAATTAGTCTTGAACTCGGTCTGCACTAGTGACTTAGTAGATCTTGTGCAACTTGGAAAACATTGAATCACTTCGTTACCATGAAGTAGCTTAGTTAACACTAGCTTCGTAGCACATGAACTATGAACTTAGTAACCATTGGAATTAGTTCAAAAGACTTGGTAGCAACTGAATTACATGGAAAACACTATAAACTATTCAATAAGCTTGGTAGTTGTACAGAATCTGAATAAGTGTGTGTCACTAATAACAAACTTGACTAATATGTCAACAATCTCCCCATTTGGCATTAGTAACAAAAACACTTATTAGCCCAAAATTGAATACCTTGTATTCATCACCATGTGATACTAGCTCGGTCTATTTTTGAGATTTTTCAAAATTGATCTTTGTAAGGTATATATAGAGTAGTTCTCCACTACAAAATATTTTCCCCCCATACTATATGTTCCACTATGCACATATAACTTTTCTCTCATATAATAACATATCTCTCCCTATAGCTTTTCTCTCATATCTCATCTCCCCCTTGTTGATAGTAATGCCAAAGATTTATTCTAACATATTTACATGGAGACACCAAAATGAGATAAGAATTTAGTGTGTATCTTTAGGGTAATTACCAAGGTTTTATCCTAGTTCTCCTATAATACCTTGCATGTATGAATTGTAATTTTCACTTCTACAGATAGTTCAATCTTGTGATCTGCAATAGAGAAGTTGTTATCATGGATAAGGGATTTTGAATATATAATGTGTTATTCTTCAACTTGCTTCTATTCTTTCTTTGTCCTAGTTTCATATTTCAAAGATTTAATTTTTTTTATTCCAGCTCCTTCTAGTTGCTCCAATTTTTCTTGGAAGGTGGGTGGACATTTGCTGAAGAAAATGTCACTTCTTTTCTTCTATGATCTCCTTGTGAAGACTGTAATAGATGGCTTTGCAGGCTTGGTAATGATTACCTTGCCCTTTTTCTTCAAAGGTTATTCTTCTTTCTTAAATTCCTCCTCATTCTTTGTCTATTCCTCATCCTCACCTTTATCCTTGGTTAGCATGAGAGGTGCACTAGATTTCAATTTGGCTATCCTCCTCTTCCCTTTGTTAACTGCCTATGGGAGCTTTATTTCTAGCTCAATTCTAGCATTAGCTTCATCATAGGTTCCAAAATAAGGGGCCTCAAGATCAATAGGTTCATTGAAAAGGGCTTCAATGATATCCTTGGTTTCAACAATGTTCACCTCATAGCCAAGAGGCTTGACCCACATAATTCTAGGCTTAACTACCTAGATGTATACCTTGTCACAATCCACCATGAAGCACAAATCATCCTTGTAGTCCTCAACTAACTTCTTTGAAATTTTGATCCTATTGTTCAATTTATCTATGAACACATTAGAGTAGTTGTCCATGATGCTACCATAGTTCTCGCACATTTTTGCAATATACTCATTTATTTGGTATAGTACAAGTACATCTTTTCTCCAGACTACTATGCTTTTGGAAGGGAAGAATTTTTTAACATAGAAGAATAAATAGGTTAATAGAGAACCAAATCTATGCAAGTTATTCTTGGAAGTTCTAATACTTTCCATATTCTTATTGAATTATCTCAACAATAACTTGGCAAGGTCATAAGATAAGTTGTTCTTCACCACTTTATATGCCAAATCCACCACTTCACATGATACATTATTAAGACAGCTTGAACTATATATCTTATGATCTATAACATGAATTCCAAACTTCAACTCTACATAAGTAACATTGCTTATTTTCATACCTCTACCATCCCACTCAACTAGAGTTTTCTTCTCCAACTCTACTTGACCTAGGGTTTTAGTTGTTTTGGATTTGGTGAGCATGAGAAGGCCGATGATACAATGAATCAGTTTCTTGGTTATCAAAATTGGCTATTCTAACCATAGTTGTCTATTGTGCACCCAGATAAGGATATACTTAATCCATTTAATTTGAAATTCTTGAGGTCATGTGGGGAATATGTGTTAATCCTTTTGCTTCCAAATGTTGATGCTCAAGTTTTATGGTTCCATCAACACATAACTGAGCTAGGGAATCATCCATCTCTAGAGTACCAATTTCTTGAATTTTAGATTTAAAATGAGTTTAAATTTCATTAACAAGAAGTGCCTTGGGAGAGATTTGAGATTGAGATCCACTTGGGTCTAGCATTTCAACAATCGTGGGCATGAGCTTGAAATCTGGCACTTTCTAGTCAACACCTCGAACCAACATGTTAGGACCTTTCTCAACCTTGCTACTCCTAGATGCCATTTTCACTTGGTAGCTTGAGAGAACTTCAAAAACTATTGTAGGAAATTCTCTCAAGTCATCTAATCACATGGAAAATAGTTTTTCGCAATAGCACTTGAAAATTCATTGTAAGAAATGAATTTGATTCCATGCCTTTTGTCAAAACTTTACCATTAATGCTTGGTATGGTGGTAGATGAGTTGACACTATACTTGACAGTATATCATCAACTTTTCCAATAATCACTCAGTGATATCTTCATGATTTGGTAACCATAAGTGCCTTGTTACTCTCGACCTTTCTCAACAGAGTCTATGACCCGAAATTGCCCGATAGAGAAGGTAACTTGATAATAACTAATACCATTTTTTCTTAGTGAACCCTTTGTATCTTGTATATGGATTTGGATCTTTTTCACCTTTCAATTGGAACTAATTCAGATGTCTTCTTTGATAACTTGGTTCCATTTCTTCCTTGAGAACTTAATTAGGAATGGTAGAGTCACCCAATTCTTGAGTGACTTGACCATCATTACTTAGACCAATATCCTTAGTAGACTTAGAAATCCATTGTTGTCTCATCTACTTTCAAATATTATCAGCCTTTTCTTTCTTCTCATCTTAAATTTTACCAATATTCATACAATTCTTGGCAAGATGACAAAGTTTTGTACAAATGAAACATCTTTTAGTGGTATCTCTTTTCCTCATATGATGTTTAACTCAATTCATAACAATGTGTCCAAATTCTCAATAGTAATGACATCCACACCAAGTATTGTAATCCCAATCAAGTATTGCTTTCACAATTTGTTTAGCAGGGTTCAATACTTTGTTTTTCAATCTGATGCCTTGTGTCCATGTTTCTTACATTTATGAATGTTGCCTTCAAATCTTGTTTTATCTTTGCATTCATAAGCCCTATGACCATGCTGATTGCAATTGTAACATTTTCCATTGAATTTTTCTTTACCATTACTCCAACATTTGTTTGATGTATGACCTATCTTACCAAAATGATTGCAAGTAGGTCTTTGATTCTTTTGAGCACCTTTTCTAGAGGATTCGCCTTCTTTTTTGTATCGAATTCTTTCTTTTCCTCTTTGTCTAGGAAGGTTTTGCTCATTTATTTGATCCATATCTTCTAGAGATTTCATCATTCTTTCATTGATTTTCTTCTCAGTGTTTAGATCATTTCTCAATCTTTCACTAATTTTTTTCTAGATCTCAGCTCATTTTTTATTCTCTCATTGATTTGTCTTTCAAAATTTAAATCATTCCTTATTCTTTCATTTTCAAGTCTTAGGCTCATGATTTCCTCATTTGCATTGGAGATTTGATCAATAAGGTCTACTTGTTAAAGGGATTGGTTCTGGATTTCATTGTTCCTTTCATCCATTTCTTCTTTTATCTTGTTTCTTTGTTCCAAAACTTCACATAACCTTACTAACTAAATTTCTTGTTCCCTTTTTAGCTTTATTACTTCTTCTTATAGGGAACCATTCTTCTTTAGGAATTCTTTGATTGCATCTTTTTCTTCATCTGAGTTACTTGAAGGGTGAAAGTCTTCAATTCTTTCTTTGATGTAGATATGATTATTCATTTGGTTTGCAAGTTCCTTTCTTCTTTTTATGGATTGGGAAAGTTGCTCCTTGGCTTTCTTGAGTTGAGTTGGGAAATGGCCATTTCTAGATCCAACTTTTCATTGTCAATTGCTTTGTCAAGTCTAAATATCTCCATATCTTTGATCTTTGCTCAAGTTGCTAAACTTTCTCCTAAGAACCAAACAGCTTTGATACCAATTTTTGGAAATATTCAAGACTATGCTAAGTTATTTAGAGGGGAGGGGTGAATTAGTAGCTTCTAAAACTTTAACAATGTCAAAAATCAATCCTATAAATCAATTAATACTTAGTTCATCGCATCTGATCTAATTGCATGCATGAGAAACTAAAAACATGAAATAATCCACAACAATTGAACACAAAGATTTGGTGACCCAGAAACCTTCCAAATAGAAAGTAAAATTAGGGTGGAGATGATACTCACAAACTTTAGTATTGTAGCATAAAGTTGGCCTATTAAGGCTTACATTGATCACTTCTGATGATCTACCCTATTAGGAGCAAATAGGACTACTAGGTCTACCTTGTGAGAGGATTTACAAACATACAATGAAGTATGCACTCAGTAAAGAGATTTCGAAAAAAATGCTAGATCTACCTTGTTAGAGGATTTTGACTAGTTCACCTGTTAGGATGAAGTAGTAGATCTCTAATTTGTAACTGAGTTTTATGATAGAGATTCATTGGTGTACTAATCACCTTTCTATGATAGATTTTTCTCTACTATTCCTTATGTTGTTATGGCCTTTATAATTATTTTTCTGTTGCTATCATAACTTGAACTTTTTTGCATTCACAATACATATGCTCACATTCACATTCTTTTCTCATACACTTTCATACATTTGAAATGATACAATACATTACATATATATACCAATCAAAATTTAAAAAATTCATAGTCAACCATTACACAAGTTCACATAAATATTATGAAGTTAGCCCACATGAAGATACTCAGTTTCTGAAGACTGGCTCGGTGAGGTTCTGATACTTGGCATCCACTATCACTGCTTGGCATCATCATGCTCTTTGTAGATGTAGAAGCTTGGTCCATGCTGATCACTTTGAAGTAGTCTTGAACTCAATCTACACTAGTGACTCAGTAGATATTGTGCAACTTGACAAACACTGAATCACTTGGTTACTATGAAGTAGCTTAGTTAACACTAGCTTTGCATCACATTAACTAAGAACTTAGTAGACACTGCAATTCTCAGTAACCATTGGCTTCACATCACATGAACTATAAACTCAATAACCACTTAGATTAGTCCAGAAGACTTGGTAGCAACTGAATTACATGGAAAACACTGTAAATTGTTCCATAAGCTTGGTAGCTATACAAAATTTGAATAAGTGTGTGTCACTAATAACAAGCTTTAGTGATATGTCAATAGGAATATGATTCTAAACAATAAATGATTTGATAGTATTCAAAATAAGATTCTTGAAGACTTGTATAATAGGCTACTTAACAGGAAGAGAAGAGTTGTAGAGGAAGACATGAAATTTAGAACTAATTTGATTAAGAAGCTATGTGAAGTAAGCACTAATAATGATGTAGAAATTATTTTGAAAGGTATTGAGTATTTTTTGAGAAATATGAGAAGAGAAACTCTTCTTATGGGGGGAAATTATGAAGAGGTAAATAAGGAAACTTACAAAGCCATAGTTAGCTATATGACTTCTTTTCCAAAAGCCTCTAAGGAGAGTGTGCAGCCAGAAAGGGAAAACCCTGTGTATGTTGAGGCCAATACACCTACTAATGTTGAAGAAGAGGTTGATGAAACATGGAAAATTGACTTGCCTCCACATATAGTTATTTGGACTAAATCCATGCAAGTGGATAGTACTCATATAACTATAGATGACAAAGAAAATCCTTTTATAGAATATGGGAGCAACATTTTTTGCAATATTACTACCTACTCTAGCTCTAATGAAGAGGATGAGGAGGAGGAAGAGAAGAAAATTACTAAACTAAAAGTAGTTACACCTATTGCTATAGCTACCCCAATAGTAGCAATTCATACATTTCTTGTAGTATTAGATTTGGATGATGATCAAAAGGGTCTAATGACTTCAACAAATTTGTTAAGAATTTAGAGAGAATTTTGTTAGAAGTTTTGAAAAGAATGTACAATATAGTGCAGACTACTATTGTAGAGCCTGACATTCAAAAGAAGGCCAAGGAAATGATAATATCATTTGATGCAAAATTCACCACTTTGTCTAATATTGCTTCAGTGAAAGCTCAAACTAAGCATGATGCATCATTGTTTGACATAGTACGCATGAATATCAAAAATGACTTGTAGACTCTAAATATTTGCATTAAAGAACTAAGGAAGAACATAGATGAAGGAAATAAATTGTATGGACCATGTGCAATTTCATAAAATTAATTATTAGAATTTCATAACCTGGTCAAAGGTAGAATGAGTAAGCCTCAAACACTCACTATCAAATTAAAGCAACCAGATGTGAACATTGAGAACATTGAAGCAGAAATTAAGAAAGTTCACAATGCTATCAGAGGCATTGAATTTGAAAAGAAGGAGGTAATAAATAGATTATCTATCCTTAGAGAATATTTATCTCCTAAATTTACCATTTTTTAGAGGCAATTGGACAGGTGTCTAGTAGCAAAGGCATCCTATGACAAATTTGCCTATATAGACTTGAGCATAGTTGAAGCAGCATCATATTCACTTTAAACACTTATTTGTATATCTAATACAATAAAATAAAATTGGAAGAAGGAGCTTGAAAATTGAAGACTTAGTTTTTCATATTGTATATCAAGAATATCAAGTTTAACAAAGAGAGGTAACCCAAAAAAAAATTGTACATATTTTGACACCTTTGTCATTGATGTCAAAGGGGGAGAATGTAAAGGAAAATTGTATATATATGTAAGGGGGAGCTTAGCTATGTATATAGGAAATCATTATATAAGCATAGATAAGGAATGTAATGATCTATCAAGGCATGAATAAAATTTTCAAGTTTTCAAGGCTAGTTTTGAGTAATTTCTTTTTGTATTTATTATTGTTTTATATGACATCATTTTGGGACTTAGCTAATTTTCCCAAATGTTTCCATCAATTCCCAATGGGGATATTTTTTCAAATATGACTAGGTAGATAAGTGAGTGTTTTGATTTATGGAAACATACATATTTTTGGTATTTCATTATGAAATTAGGAGATAGAAAGCTGTCTAAGTATTGGACAATTTGTAGCAAAACAAAGACAAATTCGGTATATATGGATGAAAAATTCCAATTTAGCTCATGCATAGTTGAGTACTAATAGTTGACAGTGTCATGATGACATATATTGGTGCGTAGATCTATATGAATAGTACGATGCTAGCTATAGAGGAATTACTATTATAGGTAATTAAAAGAACATGATAGTAAAATGAATTGTATGGCTTAAAGAATTATCTTGGTAACAAGATAATTACTTAATTGTGAGGGGCCAAGATCCTAGATGTTAAAACCAAAGCATTTTTATAATTAACAAAGTGTATGGAAGCTTCAAGGTTGACTAATCAAAGTTTTGATAATTTGCAAGGTATAATTAAAGATCATAGCTAGCTAAGAAAAAGTGAATATGTGATGCAAACTATTTATAAAGGAAGTATATGTGATATGTAAGCCTTGTGTGATGTGAAATCTGATCAATGATCAAAGGAACCCCAAAATACAATAGTGAGAAATTATTGTATGTATGTCTATTCTTGTGAAGAAACTTATTTGTATATTACATGTTAGGGTAGTGGGATCTTCTTGCATAAATTATATTTGTTCTACCAACTCCTAAAAGGGTTGAGGCTTTTAACAGTTCCTAGTCCTCTAACAAGGACTCAAGACACTATATGTATTTGATAAACTCCTAGCAAGATCAATATACTTAACAAGATTCTTTTTTTAACTGGATCATTTTGTGGGTATCATCCCCAACAAGGTTTTCTCTTGGCCAGGGTTTCCCTAGTTAACAAATAATGATGTTATGAGTTCTCTATGTGTATGGTTTTATTTATTATTTATCATTATTGGTTTACTTTCATATGCTAGTTATAAAGTAATTAACAATATTCAATATTAGGCAAAAGTTTATGGAATACTGATTCACCCCCACCCCCCTTGGTATTATCTATTTCTTAGAGTGGAGGAGTAGGATTACCTCCTCTTCTTACAGGTTTCGTTATTCTTAATGATGACTCACCTGTAGAAGGATTTGATTTTGTGTGGAGGTGTTGTTTTTCTTTGACAATGCTTTCATTCTTCATCTTTTTGCTCTCATCTTTCTTACTTGACTCTAGTTCTAGTGAGGTTGTCTCTCTTACTAACATGATATTTCTTTCATCACTTCTCAATTTCTTAGGGTCTATGGTCTTAGCACTAGTTACCTTCTTCCTCTTTCCTACTTTCTTAGCTTCTTTCATGTTTTCTTCCTTATCCTTTTCCATTGTAGTTGTTGCGCTTCTTTTTATTAAGTTGGTACCACAAGATGATACATTGTTGTCAACAAGAATTAATAGTATCAACTCTATGGAATTCCTTGCGTCTTTTTCTATTGGATCATATAGGAATCATGTAAGCCAATGGGTTATGGGATTCACTATCTATATCATACATGTTTTTATCCATACTATAAAAAATGCATCATTCATATATCCTTCTATTAGGATGATGGGTATCCTTTCCCTTTTCCTCATTATGTCTTTGAATCTATCAAAATATATTTTGAACAAATTATCCCTATTATCTCCTAACTCATATATGGCATATAGACTTGTTTGCAAATTAGCTTATCCTTGAACCAATTGATTATGCCTTGTTCTATAAATTGATGCATAAACTAGAAAAATATACATACCATGAGAGTTTAGGATTCTAATGGGTGTACCTTGGGGTTTTCTTTAATATTCATTATGTTTAACATCATTTTCTCATATAGCCATCCACCTAGATAAAGTGGAGCATTTTCATGAATTATTTGATATGTTACATGTACTACTCTATAGGATATGTTATTGGCCCTAATTGAGAAATATAGTCTATATTAAATCTCTATTGTGGAAAACCTCATTTCAAGATCAAGAATCTTATCAATTGTGAGTGCTCATCCTTCCTTCTTTTCCTAAGCAAATTTGGCAACTTCTTCAAGCATGACCTTTCCTATGTTCAGTCGTGCTCCTGTGTCATTGAGTCCTATTACCCTAAGGATAAATTACTTAGTGATTTTATAGGGCTTATCAAGCCACATGAATTTTTCATGTACTCTACTTAGTACTAGTCTCACCCCGTCCTCATGGATGAAATTGGGGATTTTTTTTGTGAGGCACAATATTGTGTTCATTAGGTGTCCCCGTTACTTCTCCAATCTACCATCTTCTAGAAATGTAGAGAATGTCTCATACACTTTGTCCACTCCTAGTTCCATAATATTTTCCTTTAGGTGTGCAAAAAAACAATCAATAAGTAGAACATCTAGAGCCAATGAGGATAGTGTTACTACCTTGTTTCTTGTGTCTCCTTTTAGCAGGGTAACTACATATATTGGTTTTGCAACCTCTTCCCAGCTAACTAGCTCAATCTTGTGAATTTTTTCACCCTCTTTTCTCAAGCTATTGAAATTTTTGAATATGACCTCTTATTTTCATTGTTTTAGAAGTATTTTCAAAGGTGGAAATGACATGTAGTTACTTAGGTTTTCTTAAATTTTGCTCTGCTCGAGATATAGAATTTGTAAAGTGATTGATCAAACCCTTTTGACCTTATTTAAGAATTTTGATGATTCATCATTAGGTTTATGTTAATGACCAATGGTAAACTTAATGCATACCTAGCTATCCTTTCCCATTGAATATGAGTTACCCATGCAAAAATGGTCACAATCTCAACATTCTCTTGCCTTGATATAGGTTTCTTATACTTGTTTCATGCTTCCTTCTACTAATTTTTATTAGGGGATCAATGTGTGATATTTTTTTTAGAATACAACCCCTTCTAAGCTTGGATTATCTTAGTTTTTTGTTTAAGTCTCACCATTAATAGGTTATCTCTATTATTCTGCAAACTTGGCCTCTTTTTCTCTTGTCTTCTTTCCTTTCCCATATCTTGTTAAAGTCCTTTCTGACTGCCTCTTTTTCCACTGTCTTGGTTTTTCTTTGGTTGTCCAAGGTGTTCATGTTGGTATCTTTTCTTGATCTACAATCCTCAGCAAGATGACCTATCTTTTTGTAGTAGCAACAAGTCATGTTTGTTCCTATCCATAGTCCTAAGTAGTTCCTTTGATTGATTCTCATTTGGAAGTGACTAGCTATATGTCCTCTATTCTAATGGGTTGAACATTCAAGTGTTCTAATTTTTTTCTTATAGCCAAGATTAGAGGCTTTCTAAGACTATTTATTTTTCCATTGTCTTTATTTACATACCTTGCATGTATTTGTTACAATAGTAATAGCACCCATCAATTTTTTTCCCAGGAGTGTGATATCTGCCCTCCTGAGAAGAGTTTCAATAATGGTGACATGTGTTGTATTACTCATAGAATTTATATTGTGCATTAGGCATGACCTTTAATTCCAGCATACATTTTAGATGTGACCTATTTTATCACAACAATGACAACTAGGTTTCTTAGGTTTCTTACCTTTAGATGATGTTTTCCCTTGTCCTTTCTTAGTCAAGTTCTTACTTTCAAATGTCTCACCACTTCTAGTCGTGTTGTCATCTTTATAGCCAAGATCAATTTTTTCCTCATTCCTTCTTTGATATTTGAGTCATTTATCTATATTCTCAAAGTTGCCATTAAACTTTCTCATCTTCTCATTTTTTTCATTGATGCTCTTTAGTTCCTCTATTAGCCATTAAATCTACTCATCCTTTCATTTGGTGTTCCTTTCTTCTACTTTCTTTGCTTCCATGGTCTCAATTAGCTCTCTTTCAAATCATTTTTTTTTTCTTTTTGTGCTTGGCTCAATCTCTTTGATGCTTATTTTAGCTCTTTATTCAGTTTTATAACTGCCTCTCTTAACTTTTTTTTATCAATCATGAGATCAAAGATAGTTTCTTCATTTCCATCTAAGCCACTTTAATCCTCTATTTTCTCAATAATTTTATGGCTTTCACTAAGTTTCTTTACAAGCTTATTTCTTTTGGCTAAAGAATTTTACAACTTTTCCTTCAAATCCTCTATGGTCTCAAGAGCTTCTTCATACAACCTCTTATATCTAATGATTTTTGTTTGATCTACCCCCAATTTGTAAGCCTTCTAACTATCAAGGTTTGAACTTTGATACTAATTTTTGGTCCCTACTAGTACTGAGAGGGGGGGTGAATTAGTACCATCTATAAAAATGGTTATTCTTCTAATCTTTTCTACTATACCAACTAACAACCACTTCAATGCTAATAATATTATGAATGTAGTAAGACATAAAAAAATAAACTCATATGCAAAAACTTTCAACAATGAACACACAAATTTTGTACATGGAAACCCTTGATGAGAGGATGGAAATCCTTGATGAGAGGATGAAAACTATAGCGGAATAATATATCTATTAGACTTTTACTACAAATAAAAGGTTTTCCAGTTAAGAGCTATAACTTGTTCCTTATGAGAACACATCCTATTTGGAATGTTAGTAACATGTTTGGATTACAATCAGCTTGTTAAGGCTACCTGGTTACAAGGTTTAGTACTCCTTAAAGGCATCTTGGTAATGGATTTAAGTTATTACTTTCTATTGAAGAATGATTAGTTAAGACCTTACAAGATGATTACAATTGTCAAAAAGAAATATAATGTAATATATCTAATAAGATACTTCTTACTCAATAGATCTTGAGTGAATACATTTCAAGATGTAGTGATCTCCTCTTGTCACTTGGGCACTCTCAATGATATCCTTCAGTAAAACTCACTTTTCTCCTCTACTTACCCTTGTCTATAGCTCATTGTGCTTCCTTTGGTTACATGTGACCTATTGCATCTCAATCTTCTGAGTAACTACTTTTTCAATTTCACTTTGTTCTTCTTGCTAACTAGTTTTTTTTCTATTCATGCCTTTCATTCTTTTTATTTACTATTGAGATATCCCAGATTTCTATGTATTCCTTAGAATTTTTCATATATACACCAAAAACAACTTTGAATGAGTGCAATCCCCCTTTTGATCTCTGGGTGTTAAAAACCTAAATGATTATTCTGCTCAAACTAGTGAATTAAAATTGTGAACTTAGACTACTAAGTAGTTCATGAGAAACCCATGACACCTCAATTCTTATGTCCTTTTTTTATTCCACAATTCTTGTAAGAGTATAGACCTAATTTAAATTATCATCATACTAACTCTTCCAAGTCATGGTGATGACTCCTCATGCTAAATATGATAGTCTTTGTTTTGTCTTATGTTCCTCTACAGACCAATGTAGATGTCTACCAATACTCATGAGATGATGTATTCTCCTTGACCGGTTGCCAATCAATGACAACATACTCACACCAATTATACTTCATAATGCTAATGTGACCAATTAAGTCAACATTTTTAACACAAGAGATGTTCAATGGCTACAAGGCCATCAATGAAAACTCGATGCAAATGTTCAAAAGAAACCAACAAATAATTTTTACATTATAAATTGGCCCTTCTCAAAAGCATTTGATGATGTAACATAATAGGAAACAAGGTTCCATGTGGATTAATTTCTAACTAGTTGAAATAGATTAGTCATGATTGATTTTCATGCATTTAAGATAAGTATATTTTATTAATGATAATAAAAGACCAACAAAATGGTACAAGAGAGTGCTTAAAACAAAGAAATAATACAACATATAGTAGAAACACCAAATGGTATGTGAAGAAAAGACAAAATTGAACAAAAAGAACTAGAGAAAGAAGAAATCAAACAACCTAGCTAGTTTCTCCGACTAACCAAGAAAAAATAAGTGATGATAACCTTGGACATGACCTTAAATTTGCATCTTTAAAAATTAATTGAGAAAACACATACAAACTCAGCAATAAATAACATCATGTGATATTTCATTTCATTTTTTTCTTTTCCAAATGTGTTTCATAGATTATCTATAGTTCTACAAATTTATGCAGCATAAGAGTAATAAAGGGCTAAAAAATAACTTTACTAGGAACATACCATAAAAAATGATGCAGGAGCATCCAGAGGTATAAGGGCAATCCTGTGTCACCCAAAAAAATGTACTTAGACTTAGTTTCTATTTTATGTCTTTGCATTTTTGGATACCCATTTGGCTCAAATAAAGGTTCCAACTCTCATAGTTCAACTATCAGTGCATTTAAAAATCCCAAAAAAATAGGAGCATGCAATTTGACCATCATTTTGGTGACCTAGAAGGTGTGACTTGGCTAGATGAATGTAATCAAGATTTAGAGCATTCCAGAAAAAGAATCAGGTCAAAAGGCCCCACGGTTTGAAATTTATTGCAATTTTTCGGGTTTTGGAGACCCCCTAAGAATGCTTCAAAGTCAAGTTTGGGGCATTAAATGACCTCGAAAAGGGTCAAAAAATGGGGGACGAGCAAAGCTTGTCCATAGGAATATAGAGCGCTTCGAGAGCTTTCCAAAAATGTAAACGGTTCGTCAATCGGAGTTACGGTTCAAAAGTTATGCCTCCCGGAAGTTCGGCTACCGTTTCTGGATTCTTCTAGAATTGCACCGACTTCTAACGCAGCTTCCGAAACCTTCTATTTTGTCGGTGGATGCCTACTAGCACTTTCTAGAATGTACTCCTAGTCCTTAACCCTCTGGGGTCTATTTAAGGAGATTTCTGGCATTGTAAAAGGCAATTTGGATTGGAGCTTGAGAGGAGGTGCTAAAAGGAGAAATATTCTCCAGATTTATGCTATTGTAAGCCCGCAGGGCATGTTTTGAGTTTATTTTCTCTGCACTGTTTGTACCAGCTTATTTTCTCAGTTAATATAATTTCCCCTTTCTATTGTGTCTATTCTGGTTGTTGGGTTGTGTCTCCATCAAGTGGTATCAGAGCAGGTTTTCCTGAGTGTGTAGACAGAGCGCCGACTGTGAGGCAGTTTGCACCAGGACTGTGTGGTTGTGGGTTCAAGTTAGAAGATGCCTCCATGAAGAGAGCATGGTGGAAGGGCCAGAGCTATTGATCCTGAGGAGGTTAGAGCCCTCCAGAGATAGGTACAAGCATTGCAAGAGGAGCTTCGTAGAGGAGCAAATATTGCCGCAGATGACAATAGTGAGGATGACAATGAAGAGGAAGTAATGGAAGTTGACGGGGAAGTTCTGAATCCTATAGAGGAAAGGCTTTTTAGGGCCATTTCTAGATTTGGTAAAAGACCTACAATTGAAGTGGGTATATTTTTGGGAAATTTGAAACCAGATGAGTTGATCGATTGGATCAATGAACTGGACGAATACTTTGAATATGAGGATATAAGGGACCCAGATAGGGTTAAGTTTGCAAAGGCCATGCCAAAATCTGGTGGCAAGAGATTCAACTGGAAAGACTTAGAAGAGGAAAGGAGAAGATCACAAGATGGGATCGCATGGTGGAAAAATTGAAGAAGCAGTTCATTCCTGTGGACTACGAGCTAGATCTGTTTAAGAAGATGCATGGGTTAAAGCAAGCAGGAAGATCAGTCCAAGAATATATAGAGGAGTTTTACCGACTCCTGATTAGAGCGGGGCATGCAGAAGCAAATAAGGAGAAGGTTTCTCGTTATATCAGTGGGTTACAACCTAGCATCCAGGAAGAACTAAGTCTGGTAAGAATGACCAGCATTGAAGAAGCATACCAGTTTGCCCTACGAGTTGAAGAGAAGCTGAGTAAAAGGTTTGAAGGAAGACAAAGAGGGCGCGGTCAAGGAGGAAGGGGAAGCGGTAGATCATCTGGAGGCTGCAATGAAACTCAAAAGAAAAATGAAGATGAGGGTACTAGCAGGAACCAGAGGAATGAGGGTTTCAACCGCTCCCGTGATCAAGACTTTGGAAATCAAAGAGGAAGAGGTAGAGGACATGGGCAAGGAAGAGGAGGCTTCCGTGGTACCTGTTTCCATTGCAATGAAGAAGGTCATCGTGCCTTTGAATGCCCTCAACGACAAGGAAGGACAGATAGGAGAGCTGAGGGCCAAGCTAGGGTTGCTCATGTGGATGAGGATGCACAATCATCACATTCAGAGGATGCAGAAAGAGGAGAGACCTTGGTAAATGAAAGAGTCCTACTAAGTGGTGAAAATGAACCAGGACAATGGAGGAGCTTGTTCCATACCAGATGCAAGTGTGAGGATAAATGTTGTGATGTGATCATTGATGGTGGTAGCACTGATAACTTGGTATCCGAAGAGATGGTCTCTAAGCTGAAGCTCAAGAGGGAGAAACATCCCCAGCCCTATCGGATTTCTTGGGTAAAAGATGATCATAAGGTCCTGGTAAGTGAACAATGTTTAGTAAAATTCAAAATTGGGAGTTACCATGATGAAGTTCTTTGTGATGTTATTTCGATGGATGTTTGCCATCTATTGTTGGGTAGACCATGGCAGTTTGATAGACATGCAATACATGATGGACATGCAAACACATACTCTCTGACAAAGGATGGAGTTCGCCACAAATTGAAGCCCATGAAAAAGGAAGGTGAAAAGGTATGTAGCAGTGCTAGGATTTGTCTTGTTGATGGAAGGAAGTTTTTAGATGGCATGAAACATCAGCGCATGTGCTATGCTTTGATTCCTAGAAAAGATAAAGAAGGTAGTAGTGAAATACCATTTGAAGTTTCAGATTTACTAGGAGAATTTGGAGATATTATCTCTGATAATGTTCCAGATGGATTGCCACCAGTAAGGCAAATCAGTCATCAAATAGATCTGATTCCAGGAGCTAGTTTGCCTAACAAGGCTGCTCACAGGATGACTCCTACTGAAACAGAGGAGCTAAATAGACAGGTTCAGGAGTTGTTGAGGAAGGGCTTGATTCAAGAGAGCCTGAGTCCATGTGCAGTACCTACAGTACTCGCACCAAAAAAGGATGGAGAGTGGAGGATGTGTATAGATTCTTGAGCTATAAATAGGATAACCATCAAGTACCGATTTCCTTTGCCAAGGATGGATGATCTTATGGACTGCTTGAGTGGAGCTGAGTACTTCACAAAGATAGATCTGAAGAGTGGCTATCATCAGATACAGATTCGAGAAGGAGATGAGTGGAAAACAGCCTTCAAGACCAAGGAGGGTCTTTATGAGTGGTTAGTCATGCCCTTTGGATTGACAAACGCCCCAAGCACCTTCATGCGGCTCATGAATGAGGTACTTAAGAAGTTCTTGGGAAAATTTGTCATTGTCTATTTGGATGATATTTTAATTTTCAGCAAGACTTTGGAAGAACATTTACTACATATTCGTAGTGTCCTTGAAAGGCTAAGGGAAGAGAAACTGTTAATTAATCTAAAGAAGTGTGTCTTTGCAAAAAGGGAGTTAGTCTATTTGGGATTTGTTATATCACCTGAAGGTCTCAAAATGGATCCAGAGAAGGTAAAAGCCATCTTGGAATGGCCTACTCCAAGGTCTGCTACTGAGGTAAGATCATTTCATGGTCTGGTTAGTTTTTACAGGAAGTTTATTAAGAATTTCAGTGGCACATGTGCACCCCTAACTGATACAATAAGAGGGGATAGAAAAGAGTTCAAATGGACTGCAGCAGCTGCGAGAAGTTTTGAATTGCTGAAGAAGAAGGTGATTGAACAGCCTGTGTTGGCACTTCCAGATTTCAGAAAAGTATTCCAGGTGGACTGTGATGCTAGTGGTAGCGCTATTGGGGCTGTATTAAGCCAAGAAGGTAAGCCTATTGCATATTTTAGTGAAAAATTGAATGATGCAAAGAAGAAGTATTCTGTTTATGATCAAGAGTTCTATGCGATAGTTCAGGCCTTAAAGAAATGGAGGCATTATTTGTTGCCAAAGGAATTTGTTTTGTATACTGATCATCAGGCATTACAGTACCTAAATAGCCAAGGTAAATTGAATCAGAGGCATATGAAGTGGGTAGAATTCTTGCAGAGTTATACATTTGTGTTAAAGCATAGAAGTGGAAAATCTAATAGGGTTGCAGATGCATTAAGTAGGAGACAGTTGTTGCTTACAACAATGCAGGTTGAAGTAGTTGGGTTTGATGAACTCAAGAATTTGTACCTCGAGGATCCTGATTTTGCTGAAGCATGGAAATCTTGTAAAGAACCTGTTGCTATAGATAGAACCAAGTGGTTAGACTATTTGATTCAGGATGGCATGTTGTTCAAAGGTAGTCAATTGTGCATTCCAAGGAGTTCCATGAGGGAAAATCTGATTAAGGAGAAACACAGTGGAGGGATGGCAGGACATTTTGGTCAGGATAAGACCATTGCCATTCTTAGAGAACATTATTTTTGGCCTCAAATTACACAGGATGTGAAGAAGTTTGTACAGAGTTGCCAGGTTTGTCAAGTTGCCAAGGGGTTTAGTCAAAATACTGGCCTATATCAGCCATTGCCTGTTCCATCAAGGCCATGGGAGGACATAAGTATGGATTTTGTTCTTGGATTGCCAAGGACACAAAGGGGTAATGACTCAGTATTCGTGGTGGTTGATAGGTTCTCCAAAATGGCACATTTCATTCCATGCCATAAAACTCATGATGCTGTCCATATTGCAGACTTGTTTTTCAAAGAGGTGGTAAGACTACATGGTCTTCCAAGGAGTATAGTTTCTGATCAAGATACTAAATTTGTGGGGTATTTCTGGAGGACATTGTGGAAGAAGTTGAGAACAGACTTGAAATTCAGTTCCACGCATCACCCACAGACTGATGGCCAAACAAAAGTGGTAAATAGAAGTCTGGGCAATTTGCTGAGATGTTTAGTTGGAGATAAGCCTAAGGGATGGGATTTGATTCTACCACAAGCAGAGTTTGCTTATAATAACTCTGTAAATAGGAGTACTGGAAAATCACCATTTCAAATTGTATATGGAAATAGCCCAAGGACTGCACCAGAATTGAGGAAGATAGAACAAGGGGAGAGAACAAGTGCTGAAGCTGAGGATTTTGCTGAACACATCAAGCGTCTACATGAGGAGGTCCAAGCACACATTATCAAGATGAATCAAGAGTATAAAGCTAGGGCTGGTCAAAGGAGAAGACATAAGGAATTCCAAGTAGGGGATCTTGTCATGGTGCACTTACGAAAAGAAAGATTTCCAGTTGGTACTTACAACAAGCTGAAAATGAAGAAATTTGGCCCCTGCAAAATTTTGAAGAAACATAACTCAGGAAATGCATATGAGGTGGAGCTGCCAGATGGTATTCACATTTCTCCCATTTTCAACATTGCAGATTTGACAGAGTATCATGATGATGGTATTGATGAGGAGCTGGTTTTAGAGCCATGTCCAATTCCTGCTTCTAAGAAGGAGGAGATAGAAGACATTCTAGATCATCGTGTGGGTAGGAGTACCAGAAACAGGCAGTATGAAGAGTATTTGGTCAAATGGAAAGGACGACCGATCGAAGACTCAACTTGGATTTCAGCAGCTGAGGTTTCCCATTTGGGATTTCCTCTACCATCCATAAAGTGACAGGGTCACTTTTCAATCTACCCTGGGTGTCTGATGCAGGAGCATCCAGAGGTATAAGGGCAATCCTGTGTCACCCAAAAAAATGTACTTAGACTTAGTTTCTATTTTATGTCTTTGCATTTTTGGATACCCATTTGGCTCAAATAAAGGTTCCAACTCTCATAGTTCAACTATCAGTGCATTTAAAAATCCCGAAAAAATAAGAGCATGCAATTTGACCATCATTTTGGTGACCTAGAAGGTGTGACTTGGCCAGATGAATGTAATCAAGATTTAGAGCATTCCAGAAAAATAATCAGGTCAAAAGGCCCCACGGTTTTAAAGTTATTATAGTTTTTCGGGTTTTGGAGACCCCCTAAGAATGCTTCAAAGTCAGGTTTGGGGCATTAAGCAAAGCTTGTCCATAGGGCTATAGAGTGCTTCGAGAGCTTTCCGAAAATGTAAACGGTTTGTCAATCGGAGCTACGGTTCAAAAGTTATGCCTCCCGAAAGTTCGGCTACCATTTCTGGATTCTTCTAGAATTGCACCGACTTCTAACGCAGCTTCCGGAACCTTCTATTTTGTCGGTGGATGCCTACTAGCACTTTCTAGAATGTACTCCTAGTCCTTAACCCTCCGGGGTCTATTTAAGGAGATTTCTGGCATTGTAAAAGGCAGTTCGGATTGGAGCTTGAGAGGAGGTGCTAAAAGGAGAAATATTCTCCAGATTTATGCTATTGTAAGCCCGCAGGGCATGTTTTGAGTTTATTTTCTCTGCACTGTTTGTACTAGCTTATTTTCTCAGTTAATATAATTTCCCCTTTCTATTGTGTCTATTCTGGTTGTTGGGTTGTGTCTCCATCAAAAAATTTCTTGGTCATGAAGGCTCTAGGCTATATTCTTGCATAAATTGTCTCATAGGTGCAATACAAACTCACCAAGGTGAGCACCATCCCTATCTATCCCTCAAAAATAATTATGTGGTCCAAGGTGAGTGAGTGGACATTTAGACCACCCTATGGTGAATAGGAGTAACTTATGAAGGCTAAGTATGCTAGGTGTGTTCCTATTAGTGGTGAACTTTGGTAAGAATTAGTTATATTTCAGCAAGGTGGTGCTCATAAAGACACCTACTTAATCTCCATTATAGACTCTCCTTCTTCCTCTAGTATATCAAATAGCTAAGCAACCATGAGTATCCATTGTCGACACAAGGTTGACCTAAGCACAAATTCTCATAGCTAAATTTGTCTATCTATGGGGTACAACTAACACTCGTGTGGCAATAATGCTCCTTGACAATCATTAATTTTGAGCATTGATAATCTTATCTCTAAATCAATCATAGGGTTTCTATTAGTGATCACCTTAGATGGAGAAGTGTGGCATATGCAATGAGGTGATTAGACCCTACCTATGACCTTATAGGGCCCTTACCATCTATAGTTGTAATCATCATCTCTTGTATCAAGCTTAGCCTTAATGATTGGAAGAAGGTTTCTAATTTGGAATAAGTTGATGTTGGAAATGGGCCATCATCCCTTGTAGGATTCGTGACATGGCTTAACCACCTCATGTAGTTCTATGAGACTATTGTTTGTATTAGGTATTGACAAGTCAATCTTTTGGTGCAATAGCAACCTTGGTCTTTCTTATAGTGGGTATCGAAGTTTGGTCATAGGTTTGAATCTCATAGGCCATAGTGAGTGATGCTAGGAGGGGGATGGTTAGTAGTGGGCCAACATCCCTTCCAAGATTTGTGACATGGCTTAGCCACATCCTGTATTTCTATAAGAGTGTTACTTGTATTAGACATTGACAAGTTGATATTTTGGTGTAACAACAACTTTGACATTTCTAATAATGGATACCTACTTCACCATTCTTATGGTTAATCTACCAAGTTAGTGTTTGAAAAATATATGGGTATTATAATTTATACTATCCAAAGTTATTTAGATTTCCTTAATCTAGAATGGTTTGATTACTCAAATCTATTTGAGTCAACGAGGTAGTCAACTTGCTACACAACCAAATATTGATTTCTACTAGCATTTCACATCCTATAAAAGATTTTAGATTCATACCAACATATTACAACCATGTGAGGGTATCAAAGTAAGAAAGAAAAGTCCAAAATACTATCAAGTAAAAACATTTTATGGTTGGAATCATACTTTTCATTTTAATTATGGAAATTGAAATGACACTTAAGGCTACCTGAAATCCAATTCTCTAGTTATTTTAGAATTATAAGTTATGGTTAACATGTCAAAGAGTAAAATAGAATGTCTTCTAGTCTAAATGCTCTTTGTCTCCCAAGTGAGAGTTCTTGGGTGAGAGAAATTAGGTGGAATAGGTTCAAGGAGGATGGTTGCTTGAGTTATTTAAGCTTAACCAACAAGAGAAAGATCTATTAATTAAAAAAATAAAATTTGTGACTTAAAAGTAGACCTATATTTTCTTAATTTTTTATTTTTGAGAAAGTAAAAGTTTATACAAGTTTTAATCGTCAACCTTCATGTCCCAACTTGCAACTTGAAAGAGGAGGCAATACAAGTTTCTATTTAAGTTTTAGGATATAGATGCTCTCGGCACCTCCAACAATAGTCACACTAAAACCTCATGCAATCGAGATTTTTTTATGCATTTAATTTTATCTAATTTCACACACACATGTTGGGATCAAACCAAAATTAGATGAGTTCTTTCAATTAAAAAGGCTTCTCAAAATGCTTGTATTCATCAGCTAATGACTTAGATTGCACTAGTAATGAATGTGTATAGTACTATTTACCAAAATTTTGAGCCATTTAAATGAATAGAATGTTGGAAATATGGCTAAGTAGGGTAAGCTAGAATAGTATTATATTTTTCATTTATGGCAACATATACTTTGGGTAAAGAAGATCAAATGAAGATTCCACAATTAGACATGCAAAATTGTCTAAGTATCAAATTGTTATGCAATAGAGTAGAGACAATTTTGATGTATGGATGACAGAGGTATTATTGGCATGTACACAATTGAGTTAAGATAGTACACAATGTCAGGATGATGAATGTAAGTGTGAGAGTCAGTATGGACCGTATGGAATAAGATCTAAATTAAATACTAGTAAAGGTAGTGTATAGGTAGAACATAATATAATAGAAAAGTGTGAATTATAGGTTAAGAAATTATTTTTATTAATGAAATAATTACTTGAATAATTAGGGACAAAATCCTAGATATTAACCCTAAGAGAGAAAGAATTAGTTTTGCATTTTTCCAAGTGTGTGAATGCTTGAAGGCTGACTAGACATTTTTGTAAAATGTAAAGGTGTAAATGAAAGATGATGATATGTGAAGTTGTATCAAATATGTAAGTGGTATGTGAACTCATATGTGAACTATATATAATGTTAATGATGATTTATGATCAAAGGTATGCAAAGAGTAGCAAAAGAAAGGTCAGATATTGAAGATATCAACATTGTAAAGAGGTTTTTGTATCTATCTCTTTTGTATAATGAGCTACATTGTATAATTGTATGTTTGGCCAATTGGCTCATCTTGCATAAATTTTGTAATTTTATATATCAACTCCTACTAAGGTTGGAACAAATCTTAATAAGGTTAAGGATTTTAACAGGGCCTAGTCCTCTAACTAGGACTAAGAGACTATATGTATGCAATAGACTCCTAATAGAATCAACATCATTAACCCAAATACTTTTGTTTAGTGGATCGTTTTGTGGGCACCATCCCCAACAAGGTTTTCCCATGGACAAGGTTTCCATAGTTAAAAAAATATAATGTTATGAGTTCTCTTATTGCATGGTTATGTTTACTATTTGTCATTGTTAGTTTACTTTCATATGCAAGTTATAAGGCAATTAACAATATCCAATAATGGGCTAAAGTTTGTAAATTTTCCCATATGTTTCTATCAATGCCAAATGGAGAGATTTTTGGCAATATGGATAATTAGGGTAAGTTTAAATAGTATTAAATTTGTCATTTATGGCAACATATACTTTGGGTAAGAAGATATTATGTACAAATGAAGATTCCAATGTTGGACATGGAAAATTGTCTAAGTATCAGATAGTTATCCAATAGAACAGAGATAGTTTTGATGTGTATGGATGATAGAGATATTATTGGTATGTGTGCAATTGAGTATGGATAGTACATAATGTCAAGATGATAAATGTAAGTGTGTGGGTCAATACAGCTAGTACAAAATAGGTTATGAATTAAAAACTAGTAAAGGTAGTGTACAAACAAAACAAAATATAATAGAAAAGAGTAAATTATGGGTTAAGGAATTATTTTGTTTACAAAATAATTACTTGACTCATTAGGGATGACATCCTAGATGTTAACCCTAAGAGAGAAATAATTTTTTTTTTCATTTTGCCAAGCGTCTGAATGCTTGAAGTCTGACTCGACAATTTTGTGAAATGTAATAGTATAAATGAAAGATGATGATATGTGAAGTTGTGTGCAAATGTAAGTGATCTGTGAACTAAATATGATGTGAATTTTGATGTATGATCATAGGTATGTGAAGAGAAGAAAAAGAAAGATTAGATATTGAAGATAAAAACATTGTAAAGACATTTTTATATCTATCTCTTTTGTATAAAGAACTATATTGTATAATTGCATGTTTGGGCAGTGGGCTCATCTTGCATATATTTTGTAATTGTATATATATACTCCTAATAAGGTTGGAACAAATCCTAATAGGGTTGAGGCCTTTAATAGGGCCTAGTCCTATAACAAGGACTGAGACACTCTATGTATGTAATAGACTCCTAACAAGGTCAACATCCTTAAATAGATACTTTTGTTTAGTGGATCATTTTGTGGGTACCATCCCCACTAGGGCTTTCCCTTGGCTAGGGTTTCCCTAGTTAACAATATATGGTTTTATAAGTTCTCTTATTGCATGGTTATGTTTATTATTCAACATTGTTAGTTTACTTTCATATGCAAGTTATAAGGTAATTAACAATATCCAATTTTGGGCTAAAGTTTGTAAAATACTAATTTAGTATTCTCTGTAGTGCCCCTCATGTTTGCAATCTATACCTTGTCTATTTTGATTCAAGAGATACTAGATACTCTTATTATTTGTACCTTATGATGAATTGAGGGTTGAATGTTATACTTTGATTCAATACCATAGATGTTTTACTGCTATACTATTTAGTTTATCATATTTACATGTTGATGCTATTTTGAGATGATAGTAAATCTATGATGATATCTAGTTATATGGTTTATTGGACATATTTGTTGATTATGTTATGGGCTAGATTTTATGCTATGGTTATTTACTTCATTCATGTATATTTACACTTTCTGTGAACATGAGTGGCATAAATGGATTAATTAGCTATTCAATGCATTAATAGCTTTGGCTATTATATTATATGCAAGATTTACATCCCTAGTAGTGGCTTATGGAGTTAGTGATTTAGCTATTCATATTTTACCAATGTCATCCCTGTATGGTTGACATATCCTTATTTCATTGTTTAAATTAAACCTTTCAGTGATTAGTAAATCTAAACTCATCTGCATTATGTGATTAGACTAGTGAGTGTGTCTGTGCATTTAGAGGTTTGTTGTATCATGAAAGTATTAAATGATTTTCTGTGATTTTGAGTTTCCAGGCTTTAAATCTTTTTAGATTTAATTTCTAGCAACTTTTCCTTAAGTGAATTCCTGTTATGAGGAATAACTTGTTTTCATTTAGGTTGTATTGGAGTCTAGCTTCTCTAGTTGGCTATTTTCCCTAATTAGCTATTCACTAAAAAAGTGAATAAGTATTGGAAAAGTGATTTTATTATTCACTTCTCACTTTTTAAAATAGAAATTTGAGAGCTCTTTTTTGAATCCTCTTCTAAAGGATTCGACTTTTGTTTGTTTTTGGAGCTCTGAGCATGGGATCTTTACAAGGTTGGTCTCATTGGATTTGGCTCGGGAAAACCATGCTTTGCCATGATTTTTAGTATATTTGACAAGCTTTTATTTTATCATGTTTTAGTTTCTGCCCCTTTTGTTGCTAGGTAAGGCTTTCTTGTTTTATTTTTTTCACTCCATTTCAACTTTCGTTTCTTGTAGCAATTTATTAGGAGGCTAAGAACTAGTGTTCCCCTCTTTTTTTGTTTTTGGTTTTGCCTGATTGGTTGGGTATGAGTATTTTCCCTATTTTTGGGATGGGGGTTTGGGATTTTGAGCCATTATGCTAGTCATTTTTGCATACAGTGTCCAAATTTGTTTATTTTTGAATTTTTGGGGTTTTTGTGCCAAATGTTTATTAATTTTGGAATTTTTTCAAATTTTTAGGTTTTACCTCATTTTGTGTGCTACTCTATTTTCTTAAGTTTTCTTGGTACAATGTGAGTCATGGACGTGGATGATCCATTTGGATATCATTCAAACTACTATTGCACATTTATGTTGCATTGGGATGTGTGTTGTGTCTATCCTCTTGATTCTATTTTTAGTTGAGTGACTTTCTACCTTGTGCTCTCATCCAGTCCTTATGTTGATCTTTCTGATGGTGGTGTGCCACACATGAGTATGTATGTGTACATTTGTTGGGTAACCTGTAGGGCCCAATATTCTATGGTACTTTTAAAAGTTATGATCATTTAGGTTGGGTTGGGAATATGCATGCCCATAGGCACTTGTCATAAGATGAGAATGGGTAGGGTAGGGTAGCATATGGAGGGGGCTTCTATCTCATAGCCTAGTGATCATGATGCCATAGTTACGATAGGGGGAGCTTTAATTAAGTGATAACTAAAGAAAACATTGGGTGGTAATAAAACAAGATAATGAAAAGTTTTGCATTTGTCTAATGGTTCCAAGGGAGTCCCTTGAGAGTGTTGTCATACGTGATCCAAGCTTGGGCTTTTGGATGCCAAGTGACTCTCCATGATGTTAGCCCCTAGTTAGCAGCCTTTGAGATGTCTGACTAGGACCTATAGTTTATGCATTGTCTATGTCTTACATTTAGTCATCATAATACTTGGCATGTGTGTTAGCCATGGATATTTTCTTTGCATGTGTTCATGGTTGGATCATTATCTCCATCAACATGGCAGGTGTGGACCTATAGGTGTTACATGGTTGGGAGGCATAGCTACCTATACCACTATTAGGGACCAGTGTATAGAGACAATTTATTATTCTAGTGCAACCATTGCTAGATGTTTTCACTTGGTGCTTCAGATTCTAGAGTATGCTTTCTTATGATTTATCCTTTCATTGGGATGCTTGTATATCATGTTTTGATGATGTAATTACAAACACATTTCCTTATTATGAGGATTAGCATGTAATAGGTGATGTTATCTACTAGTAGGGTTATCCTATGATTATTCCTAGCATGTTAGATTTCCATATGCTTATATTGTAGCATGTTTAGTAGTGACATCCCTATTATGATAGTACCAACAATCTGATTGGTGACTTGGGATGTTATGTGTAGGGGATGGCTAGGGCCCACAATGGTCTTATGATGTCATTAACAGTAGAGAGGAACTATGTACCTAGTTTGTTTGTATTGCTCATTATGATGTCATTTCCATTTACTATGATGTTTCTTTTAGTACGCTACGATGTTCCTTTTTTACTTTTCCTTCTTCCTATTTGTTAAGTGGTTAGTTGTTGTTTCCATCTTTCAGATATAGTTTGAGTGTTCTTGCTTCAAAATGTGAATTTGATACTCTCATGTGTGGAGGTTTTGAACTTAGTTTTATCCTATTGTTCATCTTTAGGAGCCCTTCTTACACTTCTTACGTGACCATGTGTTAGCATGGTGTGATACAATAAAGTGGCATACGCCCATTGGAACTCTATTTTGAATTCCTTGATTGTGTTGCATGCATCTTGGAGTTTTGTCATGTGATACTTTCTAGTATCACACTCCCTTTGAAGAAGTTTCATATGATACTTGAAAAGTATTGCACATCCTTGAGAGAAGTTTCACTTAGTCCCTCAAAGTGTCACCCTTCTTCTTTTGAAATGTCATGCAATACTGGAAAGTATCACCCAGAGCTGATTTAAAGTATCGCCTTGAAATTGTAACAACCTGTGTGGGTGGGAAATGAGCACTTTTTAGTAAGAACTAAAAATTTTGGAAATTCTTTAGGGTACCCTCTTAGGTGTTCTTCAATCCCTTGGTATTGTATTTTGGAATTCAGTTGTGTGTCTTCCATAGTCAATCCTTTGGGGTTTAAAATATATCATTTCCTTATACTTAAGATATATTTTAATATATGTGATGATTCATTTGAGATAGGTTCCATACCTCTATGAGCTAAGATAAAGATTCTATGAAATTTTAGGGCTTCAGGATTTTAGACTTAGCCACTTTTTAAAAGTCAACTTTTGTCTTTCAACTTGGGTGATCTCTTTTGTTTTCTTGTCATGTTTTGGTTAGTAGTGGCATTCAGAGATTCGTTGGTGATTGGATGAATGTTAGTCTTTCATTGTGATCTTTGTGATCTATGTATGTTGTTTTCATGTGCTCATACACTTTAAAGAAAAGAAAAAAAATTTATCTCACTTTATATTTAACCTTGTTCCAAGGATCTTCGGGCAATGCATTACATCTAGTATCAAAGCCCATGTTGCAACATTGGGATCTCTATGTTATGCTTCCACTGTGGTTTTTTTTTCTGTTGTGTATTATTATATTATGGTTGTTATTTTGATATCTTGTTAGTTCATGCTTTCAACTCTTATGCTTATGATCCAATTGTTCTGACATTATTTTTTTGTTCCCATAGTGATGCCTCCTACACATAGACCTGGTGGATGTGGTAGTACCTATAGTAGTAATCATGGAAATGAGCACCATGAAGAGGGATGTTAGGAAGGAAAGGGAGAATAGGGTAATAATGCTAATCAAGTTGTCATGGGAGCATTATTGCCAGTGCTTCAGGACATTCTTGCTCAATTGGGCCCTCATGTTGAGGAGCACCAATAGGATCATGATTGGGAAGAGGGATCTCATTATGGAGATTCCCATCAGTAAGAGCATAGAGAGGAAGAGTGTGAATGTGAATTTTCTTGTACACCACCTAGGGGAAGAAGGCACTATTGGAGAGATCATGATCGAGATGACTATGATCTCACTTAGATTGAGATGATGCAATGCAAGAACTTAAGAGGTCCAAACCACCAAAGTTTGATGGCCAGGGAACGAGAATCAAGGTCAAGACTTGGTTTCTTGATATGGGGTGTTGTTTCTCCCTACTACCTTATGGGAGCAACATGAAGGCCCATTGTGTGATCACATAGTTGAGGGAAAATGGTTCCATTTGTTGGAATGGAGAGAGAAAAAGGTTGGGTATCAATGTCACAAATCTCACCTGGAAAATCTTTGAGGAGAGGTTCAGAGAGAAATTCCTATCACCATAATATCATGAAGCTCACATTGATGAATTCCATGAGCTTAAATAGGGCTTTATGAAGGCTGATCAGTATGAGAAGAATTTCCTTGGTCTAAAATAGTATTCAAGCGGCAAGCATGATGATGTACTCATCACCCAACATTTTGTTAGGGGCCTCAGAGACTCCATCATTGGAGATGATTGTGCTCATCAACCAGGGATACTTTCTCTTTCCATGGAGAAGGAAAGGACCATAGAAAGAAATGTGGCTAGTGGGTATAGTAGTAAATCTAATTCTCAAAACTAGAGTGCATGACCTTTGGGGTAGGATGCATAGAACTCTCAATCCTTAGGGAAGGCCAAAACTTAGTCAACACCCTCTTATTGTGGTCCAAACCATAAGAATAAGAGGTTTTGGGGAAAGGGTGGACAATCTACTAGTACCTTAGGTAAGAAAGGAGATAACTAGAACTGAGGATAGCAATCATAATAGGATCATCCTCCTTAGAGTGCTTAGTAGAATTATAGTATGGGTATAGGTTCCAACTTTTTAGGGAACTATTACTCTTGTGGGCAGCCAAGCCATAGATCTTTTGAGTGTTCCATTAAACCATCTTCAAGAGATGGAAAGGGTGTAGCAAGATCTAAGCCTACTATAGGAGATGTGGGTAGGAATCACAGAGACTTTGCGGTGATTGACAACTATCAAGCAGATCATAAGAGTATGGTATTCGAGGCTATAGGTACATTACATGATATTTTGACTTTAGTTTTGTTTGACTCTAGTGCTTCTGATTCTTTCATTTCACCATCTCTTGTTCAACAATGTGGGCTAGTGGTAATGTGTTAGGTTGATAGGTGGTATGTTGAGTTAGCCACCAATTCCAAGGTGGTTTTTGACTTGTTGGTCAACGGTTGTAGTTCTAAATTTTGGTACCTTCACCACCATAATGGATCTATGCATTCTACCTCTAGGATCATATGACATTGTGTTGGACATAGATTGGTTAGCCACCCATTAGGAAAATATTTATTTTCATCATAAGATGGTACAGTTTGTTGATGACACAGGTGGATAGGTGGAACTTTTGGGAGTCCTAAGACTAGTCTCACTTCATATGATCTTAGCTAATCAACTGAAGTGGACTATGCAAAAAGGTTGCAAGTTGTTTCTTGTGTCTCTTAGTGATCTTGATGAAGTTGAAAGTCATATGGTGAGACTTGATGATTTCCCACTCCTTCATGAGTATGCCGATGTGTTTCTTGATGAGATTCTATGTATACCACTGTAGCAGGATATTAATTTTTGGATTGATCTTGTACTAGGAGTGGAGCCAATTTCATGAGCTCCTTATCACGTGACTACTCAAGAGTTGAGTGAGCTCAATTTATAGTTGGAGGAATTGTTGGCCAAGGGCCATATTCATCCTAGTGCATCCTCATGGGGTACACCAGTCATCTTCATTAAAAAGAAGGATGGTTCTTTAAGGTTGTGCATTGGTTACTGGCAGTTGAATAAGGTGATAGTGAAGAATCATTATCCTTTGCCAAGGATAGATGACTTGTTCGATCAGATAAAGGGAGCACAAGTGTTCTCAAAGATTGATCTTTAGTTGGGATACCATCAGCTCCATATCTAGGAGCCTAATACTCATCGAACAACTTTTTATATATGATATGGGCATTATGAGTTCATGGTTGTGCCCTATGGGTTAACTAATTTTCCATTAGTATTTATGAGTTTGATGAATGGTGTATTTTGCACATACCTTGATCAATGTGTCATTGAATTCTTGGATGACATATTAATCTATTCGAACATTATGGAGGAGCATGAAGTCCATTTATGTCAGGTATTGTAGTGCTTGAGAGACCATCATTTGTATGGAAACTTGAGTAAAAGTGGGTTCTTCCAGTCAGAGGTGAAGTGTTTGGGACACATCATCACTGGTGATGGAATTACCATGGATCTAGAGAAGATTCATGCTATCATGGATTGGCTAGTACCCACTAATGTCTTAGAAGTTTGTAGTTTCATCGGATTGGTGGGTTACTATCATCACTTTGTGGAGGATTTCTCACAAGTAGCTCATCCCATCACTTCTCTTCAGAGGAAATGGAAGAAGTATGTTTGGTCAGACCAGTGTGAGGTATTATTTAATGCTCTTAAGGAGTGTATGACCTGTGCACCAATCCTTGTAGTGCCTAATTCTATAGGTGATTTTATGGTTTACACAGATGCTTTATTGGAAGGCATGGATGTGATGTTGATGTAGGATGGTCGTGTAATTGCATATGATTCTAGGAAACTCAAGGACCATGAGCTTAACTACCCCACTCATGATTTGGAACTTGTAGCTATAATGCATGCCCTTGTCCATTGAAGGCATTTTCTTTTGGGACATAGGTTTTTGTTACATAGCGACCATAGGAGCTTCCATTACATTTTTACTCAGCCAAACTTAAATGCATGACAACTTCATTGGATGGAGTCCTTGTGCAAGTATGACTTTGATTTTCATTACATTAAAGGGAAGGAGAATGTTGTCATAGATGCTTTGAGCAGAAGATGACATGAGGTATCAGTGATGCCATTAGGAGTGGATTTGCGGGGCCATATCTTGAAGGCTTTGCCTAGTGACACTTGATATCAGGAGGTGAGCATAGAGATCAAGTCCAAACATACCCTTGAGGGGGAGATTTTAAGGTTATGTGCTTGAGTTTGATGGACTATTGTGTCACATGGGGCATATCTATGTACCCGTTTTGGGTGATCTTTCTACCTAGTTTTGTCAGAAGTGCATCATGCATCATATTCGGCACATCCTAGAGTCAACAAGATGCATGTTGATCTCAAACAGTTGTACTTTTTGGTAGGGATGAGATGTGATGTTTCTGATTTTGTTGCCAGATGTCTTGAGTGCCAGAGAGTGAAGGCAGAGCATAAACATCTAGCAAATCTTTTGCAGCCACATACCAATCCAAAGTGGAAATGGGATACAATATCTATTGATTTTATCATAGGGTTGCCTATGTCCTTATGGAGACATGATTTTATCATGGTGATAGTGGACAAGTTGTCCAAGGTAGCACATTTTTCACCCATGAGAGCATCCTACATAGCTTCTTCTATAGCACATGTTTTCTTGGTAGTTATTGTTTGTTTGCATGGGATTCCTTGTCAGATTATTTTGGATAGAGATCTAGTATTTACTTTTGTACTATGGACGTCTCTCCAGCATGCTTTGGGTACACAACTTAATTTTAGTTTAGCTTATCACCCAGAGACCAATGGTCAGACTGAGAGAGTGAATCAGGTTCTAGATGATATGCTTCACATGTAAGTTATGGATAGGTAGTTGAAGTGGGAGGACTATTTGTACCTTATTGAGTTTGCATACAACAATTAGTATGATAGTTCTCTAGGCATGTCACCTTTTCAGTCCTTTTATGGTAGATTGTGTCATACTCCTTTGAGTTGGGATTGATTAGAGTACCAAGTTCTTTTGGGTCTAGAGATGCTTCAGGATATGGACTAGCAAGTGGTTTGCATTAGGGAGCATTTGGTTACTACTCAGGATAGGAAAAAGAAGTATGCAGATGCCCATACGTTGGATCATCACTTTTTTGTTGGTGACAAGGTGTTTTTGAAAGTGTATCTATGGAAGAGCTCCATTCATTATGGGAAAGGCTCTAAGTTGGCACCACATTTTGTCAAACCATTTGAGATCCTTAAGAGGATTGTTCCTGTTTCTTATTGACTAGTGTTTCCACCTAGCCTATCCCACATCCATGATGCTTTTCATGTTTCTATTTTAAGGCAATATGTTCCAGATGTGACCCATGTTCTTGATTGGGATGCTTTACAGGTAGCGGATGGGTAGCTTACTTTGGAGCCCATTCATATTGTACAGCACTAGAGGCTAACCTTGTGAGGTAGGGACATAGAGCAAGTAAGGGTCCAATGGGACCCAAGTGATGAGACCTCTACAACTTGGGAGGATGCTACATGACTAAGGGGATTGTACCCCTATCTTTTTGCTAGCTTCCAGGAGTAAGCCTATGCTAGTGGGGGAGGATGTAGTGCCTCTAGTTTTTGTAGTCTATACCTTATTTATTTTAATTTGAGAGGTACTAGATACTCTTATTATTTGTACCTTATGATGACCTAAGGGTCTAATGTTATACTCTAAATTAGTACCATAGATGCTTTACTACTATACTATTCAATTTATCCTAGTTGCATGTTGATGCTATTTTGAGATGACAGTAGATCTATGATGATATCTAGTTATATTGTTTATTGGACATATTTGTTGATTCTATTATGAACTAGATTTTATACTATGGTCATTTACTTCATTCATGTATCTTTAAACTTTCTGTGAATGTGAGTGGCATAAATGGATTCATTAGTTATTTAATGCATTAATTATTCTGGCTATTATATTATATGCAATTACACTTGATCATGTGTTTTAGTGTGTAGGATTTACATCCCTGATAGTGGCTTATGGAGTTAGTGTGTGCTAGAAAATGAGACCTGCAAGAAGCATGGGTTAACAAACAAACACTAGTTTAAAATCTTCAAAATGCATCAAGCATTCACCAAAATGCAAGGAATAAATATCAACTAATGCTTGCTTGGTTTTTGCAACCCTAAGAAACCAAAAAATCAAACCTTTCATCCACCTCTATAGCTCAACAAAGGCACCCATGAGAGGCCTTGTTGGTGTGTTAGGATGGGGAGGTATGTTTGGTTTGCTCTCCCAAACATAGCAATAATGAAATCTCTTGAGTGAGTGAGTGAGTGCAAGTGTGTATGCAAGTAAGATATGAATCTAGACTAAATGAGATGAAGAATACGTCAAGAAATGGCTATGGAGAGAGCCATTCTTGAAGGCATTCAAGGATGAAGATGATATGCAATGAAAGACCTAACTAGATATGCAAACTATGATAAAAATGCAAGCTAAAATGATGCTACAAATGCATGTAGAAACTAGATTAACAATGCATGATGCAAACTAAATCAGCTACCATATAATTAGCATGAACTTAAAAATCTCTATGAAAAATAACTACAAATGCAAAACCCTTAGCATGAAGATTCCAAACTCAAAATGGCCTGATAATAATGCAATAATGGAATGTGTAAAATGCTTGAGACAAGGCCTCTACTTATAAGCTTGAGGGAGGGCTTGGTGAGGTGCCAGCCATGTAGGTGCCACCTGAGGTGACATGCAAGCCATGCAAATGGTCAAGAATTCAAAGTTTACTCACACATGTGTGAGCAAACTTGAGAAGAAGAGTGGGAGACAAGAGTGTCATCTCACACATGTGTGAGCACACTCTTAGGCTAATGAGGAGGATTAGAAGGGTGATTAGGTTGATTAAGTGGGATTAGAAGAGGGAGTAGGCTTAAGGGGAGTATAATTATAGGTATAGGTTTGATTAAGATTAAATTAAATGAAATTTAATTTAATCATGGTTTAGAAGAATTAATGGGTTATGAGGATTTAAATAAATATAATTTATTTTAAAAAGGGAATATGGATACTTATGTGTTAAATTAATTTAACACATAAGGGCTACAAGTATTTAAATTATATTTAAATACTTAGGAAAAATGAACTCGTTCAATTAAAATAATTTAATTAAACAAGTAGATGAATGTGAAATATATAATTAATTAATAATAACTAGTCACAATGTCACAGGCGATATTAATAAATTAATAGTCTTTAGGGATGATTTTAAGCATCTACATTTTGCCCCTCTTTGATGTGATGTCAGGATAGGATCATATCAAAGAAAAGAAAATATAGGTTACCCCAGAGAAGGTAGGAGTCCTACATGCGACGAAAGAGGTGGAGGTTGCCCCCTCACAAAAATTGTGCAAAAAAAGAAAAAAAAAAAGAATTTTGGGCAATTTTTGTGAAAAGGTCTTAGGGAAAGAGGAAAAAGGAGAAAAAATGGGAATAAATGATAGCATTTGCATAACTTGTAGATAAATAGGGGACGGGTATAGCTCAGAGAAGACACGGGCTCAAATAGGGTCCACGTGGGGCCTATATAAGCCTTTGGGGGCCCCAAGGAAGGTCATGGTCACACCGCGAGTAACGCATCTAGAGAAAACATTGACCCTATCGAGAGATTGTAGATTGGTGAGCGTGTTCGAGAACACCAGCGACCAGCCGAGATGGGCCCATTGGTGAGTCAGTTGATCCTCTTTGTGATTTTGTAGCTTAGGCTAGGTAGGTGTACAGATTGTCATCACTAATAGGGTGAAAACCAAGGCAGAGATGATAATCTCCACCCTATCATCTACGTAGACAATAGTCTAGGGTTTTGCACATCTGTGGAGATGATAGGATGCACCCTATCGTCTACGTAGATGCTAACATAGGGACTCCCTACCACAAAGATGATAGATGGCATGCTGTTGTCTACATGGATAGAAAATGTGGCTATGGAGATGATAGACTCTATTTCATCATCTCCACGGGGAGAAAATGGTAGCGGGGTCGCAGAGACAACAAACCTATGTTGTCATTTCGATTGAAGACAAATGTTTTGTCTACATTGATCAGCATCTACATAGATCAACTTATGTGTGAATTAGCATATGCGTAGATCCACATTTCTACTGATCCCAGCTTCGTCGATTTGGACCAATTGGATAAAGGCAAGGGAAGATGCCCCACTATGGGGCTATCAATTTGGGTAAGGGACTGACTCACTACATGTCTATGCTATAGGAGGAGACTATACTATTCAGATCGAGGGAGCACTACCCACCAACAATGGTCATATAGGAGTGGCTGGCAGATGCAGACTAGGGGCACGTGTGGCTATGCAAGCTAGAGCATGTTCATGAGTGCCCAAATTGAGGGCACACTCAACATAGCTATCTGCTCTTATAGAGTAATGGAACACACCTATCGGGAGCTTCCATTTACTAGGTAGGGAGACAACCGTCACACTACTGGATGTGTGGCAGATCTTGCGAGTGCCGATCAGAGGTACCTATCTAGAGTACATGTGGGAGGGGACAAATCCCTACCTGAGGGAGTGCTTCGATCGATGAAGATAGCAATTACCTATGCAGCGATCATGACTATCATGGAGAGGAGCGCTGGAGCAGAGTTTTTTGAGGCTGGCAGAATATCTAGCCTCTGTGATATGCAGGATGCTACTTGACCATGTCGAACATGGGTGGTCGATTGGCTGGGCACGTGTGCTAAGCACCCTACTGCAGGAGGAGGGGGAGGTCTACTATTGGGGGCAGACCATCCTAGCCGAGCTATATCACAATTTGCACATGTGTGCATATCGCACTCAGCATACGATGGGGCCTGCACTAACATTGCTGATGATCTGGTTGTGGGAGCACATCGGAGTCACGCGGCCCAACACTCGACAAGAGACTAGGAAGCCTAGGGATCCATTCGCTTGCAAATACCAACCTCCCATCCAATATACATTGATGAAATTTGTGGAGTTTTGGTGTCGGTGCATCGATGAGATCATCATGTTCGAGTGGGCTCCCTATGACAAGGTAGAGCGGTGGGGGCAAACACTGGCAACAAGGGGCGAGGATGATATGGAGGATTAGATGTAGCTCCTATACACACAGATGGACTACTGGATCATTGGCTAATCTATGCGTATGATCATGCACTATATGCATTCTTGAGTGCGATGGTAGTTTGGCAACGTACAGGATATAGTTCTAGATGTATTCTTATATCCTATGGTGTCATGAGAGTATGGCTGACTAATGGGCCACGGGACAAATCTACGGCTAGCATGGGCCTCATAGCTACTGATGGATAAGGTACCATGGGTCCATGGACAGGACAGGGGAGATGTAGGTGTGATACCAGCATATGCACAGTGGTGGGCAGCTCACCGGCCAGTGAAACTTACAGTGCTAAGGGCACCTCCACTAGTAGAGTAGGCGTGAGGAGATGGAGGGCAGGTAGCTATGATACCGCTGCCTACATAGGGTGCACAGTAGGGACCACATGGGCATAGGGCAGTCACTATGAGAGGTGAAGTAGAAGTATAGGTGCCACCACAGGCACCTCCACAGGCTCCTCCATAGAGACAGGTACTAGGAGAGGACCCCAACATGGTTAGGCCAAAGAGAGATAGCCTGAGGACTAAGGTAGCTTGCCTCCAGGTAGAGATACAAGTACAGGGTGTCAGGGTAGACAATGCAAAGGAGGCTTTGGCAACCTTGTAGGCACGAGTGGATGCAGGAGAGTTTGTAGATATGGATATCCATGTCATTATAGAGGAGCTGGAGGAGCTAGAGTGAATGCGGGGGGAGGTAGCCACTCTACGTGCTGAGTGGGTGACTCACCAGACATTGATAGACAAGTACAGCTGATAGTGAGATATAGCCAGGCAGATGGTTAAGCCAGGGGCCAGTGTCATGGTGATGTAGGAGGCTATCTCAGCGAGGCATTTTGAGCCATGGGCAGTGCAAGAGGCAGCCAATTACAGGTCACTATATCATGATGTCATACCAACCGACCAGTGGCAGACTAATTTTGAGAGGGGAGCTAGCTCTTGGACCACTAGTGGTAGAGTCAGATCAAAGCTATCAGTTGGGCATGGTTGACCACCTAAAGGGGACATAGGTGGGGCAGAGCCCTTATAGAAAAGCTTCCAAATTTTGTTCAGAGAGCAGATTTTGATAGATATGTATAGATGCAGTGAGTTTTTGATGATGCATTTGTACTACATGATATGATGTATATGGACTGTACAGACATTTTTTTGATATATATATATATATATATATATATATACATTACATGATTTGATGACTCTATATGTGTATGGATGTATGTGAGGCATATGTATGGATTTATGTGGTGTTTATGAGATTGACATTTATGATGCAGGATGTGATGTGATGCTTCTATATGCTATATGTGATGCCTAACATGTTTGTGATGCAGATTTATTGGTGATTATAAGATGTATGCATAATTGTATTTTACATGTATGGATGCATTATATAGATTTGAGATGTGATTATGATGTACGTGCCCCTAGATGTGATGTCTTAAAATGAATGTATGACCTAATGAATTGTAAAATAAACTAAAATGCGTAATGAACACTAAATGAAATGAAGAAAATGAATGGATGCAATGTGAAAAAAATGAATGAATTAATGCAACCTAAAAAAGAACAACATGCAACCTAAATGAAAATGTAGAAATGGATGCAACTTAATGAATGAATATCTATCAAAATGAGCACTCATAGAAATCTAGTAGCATAGCATAGGAGGGGGGATATAAATAGGTCCTTGTCTCAAGCATGACTTGAATGTGTAGATGCTCAAAAATGGTTCACATCTACAGTTTCATCACTTCTTCATACTAATTTGACCCATTTTCTCATTCTACTAACTCTGATGTTTTGGCCAGGTTGACCATATTTCATCATTTGTATCCTCTTTCACATCAATTTCATATCAACTCAAAATCATATCAAATCAACTTAGAATCACCCCAAATCAACCTAGAATCACTTGGAATCACTCCAAATCAACTCAAAATCACTCAGAATCAGTTCTAATCAACCCAAAACATATCAAATATCCTAAATCAATCATCATTTATCCGTTCCTAGGTATTGCTGTGGCTTTTAGTGCCTTGGAAATCGATCAACCTATTAATTTTATCAATCTGACCTTAGTACTGTCATGGCTCTCAGTGCTAGGTCAAATTATCATTCATGTCATTCAATCTTTGAAATTGTTGAGGCTTTCAATGTTAGATCATGACATCATTAACCATTTTAATAATATTGATAGGGTTTGTCAATGTTATTATGATCAAACCTTATCAGTCAATCCTATAGCATTTACAATGTCGATTAAATGTTACATATCAATCAATTCGTGTCATGCATCCTTGGCATGTTATCAACTTCAATCAATCAATCTGACCATGGATTTGTTCTATTTTTCATCATCTTATTTGATATCCATTATCATTACATTTTTATCAAAGGGTATAGTCACATTCATTTAATCAATGTGGCCAATCATCTGCTAATTTTTTCTATAGGATTAAATAACCCATAATTTAATCCTATTATTCTTTCTAATTGTTCTTCCTTATCATCCTCAATTAATTAATTTTATTAATTAATTGATTCATTATCTATAAACCATGGAAATTTACAATTTCCTAAGTTCCATTTTCATCATTAATTTCATCTTCTTCTAATCCTTATTTTATGGAATAAGAGAATTTTTAATTTGAATATTCCATAAAATATTGCATATGACACCTCATAGATTCTCCTTCGACACTTGGCTAAGATTTTTCATGATCAAATATTCTTATCTTTATGCATGTCCCTATTTGTCATATGCATCATAGATTCTTGGCTTTAAATGGGTGGAGGTGTCTTATGATGCGTCATAGATTCTCTTCCACATTTAGCCTAGTTTGACTTGCATGCATCATAGAATCTTATAGTTGTCATACACATCATAGGAATCTCTTGTCACATCACATTTCTATGGGTGGCACTCTTTCTCTCATTTTGGGGGTCTTCAAAAAAAATCTTGGTCTTCTTCTTGAATCTTGGAGCTTCTCGAATCCTCGAATCCTTGAATCTTTGAACACATCATTTTCTCTCAAGCTTCAAATCAAACTTCTAGTATTCTCATGGCATTATCAATATCAAAGGCTTTTGCTTCAATCTTGTGTGCACTATAGGCAGGTTGGAGCTACAATTATTCAGAGAAGAAAGAAGGACATGGGAGCTACAAATGAAAGAGGGGTTTTTTTATTGCTTTCTTTATTAGTTTGGCTTTCATGGTAGACTAGAGGGTGCTAATATATGATTATTGAGTTTTGTGATTTTCTCATAGTATGTTATGCTTTCAACCCATTTTTTTTGGTCCTACATTTGGTGAACCCGACATGAACATGCATATCTAACTTGGGTTTTCTTGTTTTGTGCTTGTAGGTGCAAGGAAGGAGCTCACTTGGAAGGGTATAATGACTATCTACTCTTCTTTTTCACACCTAGATTAACTAAGGGGTCTAGTAAAATGCTCGTATGCTCTTGTTTCATACATTCTATTAGCTTTCTATCCTAGGGTGCACTCTGCTCTGTCAAGGCGCACTTGGGAACCCTCAAAGTAATTTTAGGAGTCTAGAAGCCATCAAAACCTCCTCTCTCTTTTTTTGACTTACCAACTATGCCTAAAAACTACCAACTATGTTAGTGACATAGTCTACACTTTTTGGGCACACTTGGGAGTCTAGCTTTGAAAATTTTAGTCTTTTTGGGTCTTCATTAGGCACTATTTCCCCACAATTTGCACCTGACTTCCCAACTATGCCCAAAAAAAAACAACTATTCCCAACTAGGCCCCAACTGCATCATTGACACAATTTTCACTGTCTAGGTGCACTTGGGAGTGTTCTGAGCCATTTTGGTCTTCTAGGGTGCAATCCGCTCTATCAGAGCACACCTAGTTCACATTAAGCACATGCATCAATCAAAATCTGCACATAAGGTTTCCAGTTCCTTCTAGGACATAGATTAGGTGATTTTGTGTTACTGATGGTCTATTTGCACCATGTGGCAATCGTGGGATGAAGACATGTTCATAAACTACTAATGCTTTTGTTTGCAGGACGTTGTCAAAGACTTTGTGTGCCTTTCAAAACTATGTGTGTGGATTTCCTAGATTAGATAACACTTCATTTGGTGCTTAAAATGAACCTTTTTCTTTTCTGCCTGGCGTTTCTATAGTATTAAATCCCTAGGAGTTGCATTGGACGTATCCTCTCCCCTCACCATTCATGGATCTTGGGTGTAAGAGAAATCCATGTAACTTATATAGGAGGCCTGCCTTGGACCAAGATACTTGATATTGGGTATGCTAGGGGATGACCTCAGAGTGGTAACGGGCCAAAAGCCAGGTCAACATTCTAGCCACTATATAAAACTCAATTATAGTGAAAGCTATGTTGGCGGTATTGCTGCATGATAGCTCTCCTCCAGTACCCTTGTGGTGTGTCAAACCTCGGTTCTCGGGGCTAGGAGACCTTCTAAGAAAGTTTATCATTCACTTGCCGAATGTAATGCTCTTACTAAAAACTATATTTTAGTGGCCAAAATCCTTTCTATTCACTAGCTCAAGGGGTCACCCATGCCCATGAAGACATCCTACATTCTCGTGGTCCTTAGTAGAGCCAACAGTCCCTTGGGAAGTAGATCTTGGTAGCCCTGAGAAGTGAGTGCGCTATAAGGGGGAGCCTATGGTGCCAAGATGCTAGGTTGTTCACTCTAGATAAGCACATTTGAGCTTTGGTTCAAGTAGGAATTCAGTGGATATAGTCCTAAAAGCCTAGGTTGTGGTGTGTTTGTTAACTTTTAACAACAGTTATTCTTGTCTTAATGTGTCTTGTGTGTGTAAAACATAATCAAGATAAAAGCCAAACTTTTAAATCTGCACCTTGGATATCATTTGAACTTGTCAAAACATCACACATTGCCAAAACATTTCAACCTTTATCAAACTTTGCAAACTTTGGTTCAACACACTCAAACCTTGGAAAACATGGCGACTTGTGCTCTTAAATGTGCTTGGCAAGATGTAGATCTCACACATGCATAGACTTCACTTGCATTCACCCTAATATAGGCCTCATTCATGCATCATATTAACTTCATATTGCACCTTTTAGCCCTTGTTTAGCATCTATTACCTTTAATATTGCATCCTTTTAGGTTTAGTGTACCTCCCTTAGTTTTTGCATTCCCATATCAAAATCAACATTTTGCATTCACCATCTTGCATCTTTGCATACCTATTCATCATCTTGAACACTTTATCCATCATTATGGGTGTCCTAAACATCATTTTGAGCATTCATACTAGTCTTAACACTATCCCCTACTGTTTACCTCTCTTTGATATCAATCTGGAAACCATAGCTCCCAGAATTACCTTATTTTTAGCCCAGTTGACCAACTACACCCAGAAACTACCAACTATGTCATTGATGCAATCTACACTTTTTGGGTGCACTCAATGGTCCTGAGACCCAGTTTTGGGTTCCAGATAACATTTTGGGGCTTCAACAGTGTCCTTAGGTACCTGGTTAGCTCTTCTTGCACTAGCTTGCCCAGATCTGCATTCTACATCACTTTGTCTTCATCACCTTCACTTAGGACATCATTCTATGGGTCATAACCTCTATTTTTCATCCCCCAACCTATCTTAACATCAACCCCAACATCTTAGCTTCTTAGCATATTAGTTTGGTAGCCATACCCTTCAGAATTAGCAAACATTCTTCCTAGCTTACCAACTGTGCCCAAACTAGCTCCAAGTGTGTCAATAATGTATTTGGTACTCTTAGGGTGCACTTGGAACTATTAGGGCACACTTGGGTACTTGCCTGACCATTTTGGGCCTCTGAACTGCACTTGAGGACCCTAAAACTACATTTGGGAGCCTCTGCACCTCCCTGTTCTACACTTGGCCCAAAACCGTATCTTGCACCCAAAATCCCCTTTTACATCATATGCATTGTCCATATCACACATCTACTCAACATTACCACCATTTCAAGTCCTCGAAACATCATTTTGAACCCCCAAAACCTTCGAATTCAATCAAAAATATAGACATAGTATGATTCTTTGAGTATCTCCTAGTGTTGACAGATAATGGATCTTGACTATTCTTTTGATCTTTTCTTATCATTTTCTTGGGTCAATATCTTTCTATGTCTTCATAGATTTGACCTTGTCATCTTTCATCAATTTGATCTTTTCATCTTTTATCAATTTTTATTTTTTTTGGTCAAGATCCAAAGTCCTTTATCACAAGGTTAAACTCCTAGACAAAATACTTTCTAAAATGTTTTATCTAAGTTCAAAACTTTCCCTATATCCTTGTCATAGGATAATCATATCCTTAGCATTCCCAAAATGTCATTTTGATTTACCCTAGTGGTATATCCCCTTCATCTTGCATCGTCCAAACCTTAGCATCATTCTCACTACAAAACCCTATTAGATTATCCATCAACCAAATTGCCTTCTTGATCATTTACCCTCATTTTGCATATCCTAAATGTCATTATCAACCCTTGTAAACCTTCCTTTTCATATTCTACCTTGAATAAACCTACCTTTAGTGTCATTACAAAGTTTAAAACATAACCCTAACCTTCATTTTGCATACCCTCAAAACATCACCTTGCATTTGCATTTGCATAACATCCCTAGGACATTTGCACTTTGCATATCAAAACCTTAATTCATTTAGCATTTCCTCACATTGCATATCACTTAAAAATCGAAAAACATTCATATCTTTCATATCCACCACTCTAAATCACTCAAAACACTCAAAATTTCCATTGTATCTGCATTCTTAGGTATCATGCCAGCACTTACTAGGACACAATCAGCTTAGAGACCCGAGGAACTTTATCAACCTTTGTTTTCTAAGGAAAAATCACAACCAAAACCTCATCCAAGATATATAAAGAGCAAGAAAACCCAACAAACCTTTGACAAAGACCAAATTGAGGCATCACAACCATTACTAGCAGTCCCCTTGAACATGTATCCGCAAGATCCTCATAATCAAGCTATGGCACAACAAACCTTGAACAATACACCTATTATGAGATTTCCCCCAAATACTTCCCCCACACATGGGATGGTTCAATGGAGTCTTGACTTTGAACCTATATTCGTGCCAATGCCACCAGGAGGATGAAGTGCACCAACCACACCTGAAGATGAACAATCACACTCCTTTGAATCTAGCCAACCTAACACAAATACCTTCAACTATAACACATCAAACATAAAACAAGGCAATGTACACCTCAGTGATGACTCTGACACTGATTATGGCATCACTGATGAAGAAATGGCTAGTGCATGTCAAGAAAAAAGTTTTTGCAAGAACTTCAAACGTTCAGCAGCACAAGAAATTGTCAAATTTAACCCAAACTTGAAAAGTCCTAAGTCCAAAAATCAAACCAACACAACTATTGAAAACATACAACCCATTATCAATTTGGACTTCAATAAAGGAAAACAACCTTTGGAGTTTTCAAACACGATAGTGGCACCTATAAGGTCCCATCAAGAATCAACCATCAAAATCCTCCAAAATACATTTGAACACATCAATGTCAATCCCTTTTTCAACGAAATACCACCAATTCCTAAACACCCCAAAAGGACATTAAGACTTGATTTTAGTCACATGATGCAACAAAAAGAAGCACCTAAAGGGACTTGTGCTCTAGGGATGCTAGACATACCTTCTCTGGAGCCAAATCAACAAAGTACACCTTTGCTCCTAACTTTACCAAGTGCTATGGCATCAAATGCTATGGAGCCTCTCATAAGTACAACATGTGAAACATCAAGTGCAACCATCCCTATGGACACACAAAGGAAAAGTCTTATTGACACTATGCCCATTCACAATAGGGACACATCACATAGTCAAGTCAATATGATGTCACAAGCAGGAACATCTAACACACAAAGGTACCAAACCAATGATTCAAACATGATGTTTAATTCTCAAGGACTTAGTCAACCCCCACAACAACAACAACCTATAGTGGTACAAGGACTCAACACTTCCAAGGCACAACCAAGTCTATATCCACTTAACACACATCCCACATATCAACAACAACATCAACCACAACAACAACAACCTCAAGTAGGGAAAACATCCAACATTCCTAATATGCAGTCCCATATGAACCCACTTGACTTACACACAATTTATCAACAACAATTTCAACAACAATTCCAACAATAACAAATGATGTTTTCTAAACAACAAGAGCAACTCAAGCAATAGTTGGAATACCAAAGATGCCTTGAGCAAAAAATCACATACCAAATGCATTTGTTACAACAACAACATATGCCACAACAACCTCAACAAATACCTCTACAACAACAAGCACTTACATGGTCTCACGTACAACCAATAGAATAATCCCAACAACAACCACAACACATGGTACAACAATCACAGTCAATCCCACAACAAGTGCCACATCAAATACCACAACAAGTTCCCTAACAATAGGGAACCTTCTATCTTTGAGGTACAAACATACCTCCACCCCCTAGTGACACCTCATCAAACTCATCAGACATAGAAATGTCAGAAACAAGTAAACATAGTTCTCGCCACAGCAAACGGTCTACTCATGGACACAAAAGACTTGAAGAAAAGACCATCATGCAAACCCCCAATGAAGAACTCTTACAAAAATTCAAGCAACTTTCCAAACAAGTCAAGGCATTAAGAGTCTAGAAGAAACAAGCTCTATACACAGAAAGGGACCTATGTCCTAATCCATTTGATAAAATTCTATATATGCCTCCATTCCCAAGACACTTTGAGGCTCCAAGGTTGGAAAAATACCAAGGAAAAGGCAACCCTATTGATCACATCAGAGAATTTTGTGCTTCATGTACTAAACTCAATGATGAACCCACTTACCTTATGAGATTGTTCCCTCATTCTCTAGGTGGGCCAACACTTGAATGGCACTCCAAACTTCTTGGTAATATCAAATCTTGGTTAGAGCTAGCAGACAAGTTTATCTCCCACTTTGCCTTCAACATTACAAATGAGGTGACACTTTCTGATTTATGCTCAACTAAATAGAAGATGGGAGAATCATTCATCACATTCTTACTACTTTGGAGAAGTTTAGTTAGTCAATAATCACTAGACATTCTTGAAGAACAACAAGTAAAATTGTGCATTGAAAACTTAGTCCTAGACTTAATGTATGAACTTAAAATCAAGAGTCCAAGCACCATTTCTAAACTAATGAAAAAAATGGCTAGTATTGAAGATTCTCTTATCCATAAGGGAATCTTTAAGATAAACAAAGAAAACAAAAACACCAACTCGTCTAATGACAAGGCAAAAATTTTCTAGAATGTGACTAATGATGGCATTGTGGATGCTTGCATGACTAGCATAGCACAACCTCAACTGACATTGAAAGGTGTAAACCCTACAAATTCACAAACCTCTAATGAAACATCAGCTCCACAATAGAAAATAGAGACTTCCACGCAAGATAAACCTCAAAGACATCCTAGAACCAAAGACAAGAAATTCACACCATTGAGAATACCACTTGAGACTGCATTACAATAGTTACTAAGTAATAACTTTCTGTATCTACCCCTAATCAGAGATGAACCATTAACTAAAGCAGATTGGTGGGATGACAAAAAGTATTGTGATTACCATCGCACCAAAGGACACAAGACTTCATCATGCTTCCAATTGAAACATGCAATACAAGACCTTATTAATGATGGTGTAATCATGGTGGATCCATCACTATTAGCATCCAATTCTGATCACACTATTTTCAAAGACCCTTTGGGTAATCATGACAAAGAGAAACCCTCAAGCTCAAACTCAAACTCACAAGGTAATGTGAATTACACATGCACTAGCTATGATTACACCATAAATTGCTTTAATGAGTCTGATTTCCACATATCCACATTCATATTGAAGTTTGAAGACCCTCAGTGTGCTGTCACTCCACACCATAGCAAGATCACCCTACTTGGAGCCCCATCTAGACCTACTGCTTCTACTAGACTTGCACCCCCAAGTTGACCTACTACTCCTACTTCATCTAATTATAGCCTTGTTGAACAACTTAAAAAAAACCCTGCACAAATATCCATTTTGGACCTACTGCATGCATCTCCCCAACATCAAAAGATCTTAGATCAAGCCCTTAAAGAGTCAGTCATCCCAAATAACATCTATGTTTCCTAGTTCCAAGCCATGGTTGGGAACCTATCTGCATCACAACATATCACTTTTTCACCCCGAGATGTTCCTAAAGACAATCCCAACCACAATGATCCCCTCCACCTCGAAGTCTTTGTCCACAATGTTAAAATTAGACATGTCTTGATAGATGGAGGAGCAGGGCTGAATATCTATATACTTAAAGTAGTCAAAGGTTTGGGTTATTCTGAAAATGATGTGGATCCCTCTCGAAGGATCACAATCAAAGCCTATGATGATGGTGAGCATTTCTCTACAGGGGTTATCATCTTACCTATTAGAGTTGGTCTAGCTACTGAGAACACTTTATTCCAGGTCCTAGATATAGAGATGAACAGCAATATGATACTAGGCCACCCATGGATCCATGCTATGAAAGTAGTTCCTTCTCATAACATTAGTGCCTAAAGTGCTTCTATAATAATATAGAGGTAACCATCCCAAGTGATCTAGATTCCTTCCAGTTCTCTTCCAATCTTAGAGGAACCACTACATACTAGGTCCCAACAAACCATGCAACAAATCCCCTAGAGTCCTCCAAGTAATTTGATCCTTCCACGCTCACACCCAGATCTAAAGGAAAGCTTAAAATACAAGATCAAGGTTGCGGTGAGTACTCCATGTCTCATGCCTTTCACATTGGGAAACTTCCTTTATCCTCCAAGTTATATGGTAAACCTTAGCTTATACAAAACAAGCCTAAGTTTGCACTTCAAAATAGACCTTCTATGGTGTTCACCAGTGGAGGCAGGCTACATGAAGAACACGTCTATGAAAATACCTCTACATGGATTCAAAAGGCTAAAGCAGAACAAGAAATTACTCCCATATCCCCTAACAAGTATGGACCTGGATTCACCATCATGTAGAAAAAGGGATACGATGGATGTAGTGGCCTAGGACCCCAAAAGCAAGGCATTGTTCAACCCATCACCGCATAAAGATGACCTCATAGCTTGGGACTTGGATTCAAACCATTTTTTTTGGGTCTTCCTAATACTAAGTCATCCTCATCTGAGGAGGTGAATGCTTCAAACAATGAAAGGCATCTAAGAACAACCAACCCGAACCCACCCAATTTGTATCTAATGTTGACAATCTTGATACCTCCCTCAGTCTTGATCATATGTTTGTAGACCTGAAGAGCTTTTACCTATGGAAGATAAATATGTCAATCCACCTATCACTCAAACCAATTCTTCACCTTGGATCAAAACATTTTGGGATCCAAGCCCTCCTTCTTCTGAACATGATCTCGAGGACATCACTGAAATAGATATCCATATCTATGTCTTGGACCAAAGCTTATTCAACATTGATGATGGCATTTCCTTAGTTTTCCTAGAACTTATTGATTGGGACCAACAAGGACCACCAATGTTTGATTAGTTTGAAAATGATGATGCCATCACAAAAATTTTTGAGCTCCATGAAGATTTACCACAAGTCTAGATTTTCCATTAACCTAAACATCATGGCATATTTTTGGGAGTCAACTCCATCTTCTAGTCACAAAATTGAAAAAATAACAAAAAAAGACACAAGTAGGTCTCTTGGTGAAAATTGAAAGGCACCATTAGATCATGAAAAAGTAAAAATAAAGGATGTATCCGAGGGTGAAAACCTCTCTGAGGCACCTGAGGATGGAAGACTGGACACACCCCCATTAAAGGAAAGATCAACATTACTTGTGGAGATGACAGAAGAGATTAATCTGGGAACTCCTAACAACCCCAAAGTCATACACTTTGCAGCCTCATTATCACCGGAAGAGAAGGATGAATTTATCAGATTTTTACTAGAGAGGTAGATCAAATTTGCTTGGTCTTATGTAGATATGCTTCGATTAGATCTTTAATTATTCCTTCATCACTTACCACTAAAACTAGGAATGAAACCAGTAAAGCAAAAGTTGAGGAAAATGCATCCTCAAGTTGCTCTCCTTGTCAAAGCTGAATTGAAGAAACTATTGGATGTTGGCTTCATAAGACCCATTGATTATGTAGAGTGGATATCTAATCTAGTACCAATAAGCAAACACTCTGGGGGCATCCGGATATGCACTGATTTTCATGATCTTAACAAGGCATGTCCCAAGGATGATTTTCCTTTACCAAATATAGATATCATTGTAGACATGACAGCTGGGTATGAGATGTTATCACTAATGGATGGCTTTTCTGGCTATAATCAAATAAGAATAGCCCCTGAAGATCAACACAAGACATCTTTCACATGTCCTTGGGGAACATATTGCTGGAATGTTATGCCATTTGGTCTTTAAAATGCTGGGGCAACATATCAAAGAGCAATGACTACAATCTTCCATGATTTCATGCACATCCTCATGGAAGTCTATGTTGATGACTTACTTTGCAAATCCCATAAAAGAAAAGAGCATTTGGGCATCCTAGATCAGATATTCACCAGAATGGAAAGCTATAAGCTTCGTCTAAATCCAAAAAAGTGTGTATTTGGGGTTGTCTCTAGAAAGCTCCTAGGCTACATTGTTTCTCAATGAGGCATTGAAGTGGATCCTAGGAAAGTAAAAGCAATACTTGACATGCTTCCTCCAACAAATCTAAAAACCCTAAGAGGGCTACAAGGAAGATTGCAGTCTATCCGTAGATTCATTGCACAATTGGCTGACAAGTGTCACTCTTTTCAACACCTCTTACATAAAGGAATATCCTTTCAATGGAATAAGTAGTGCCAAGAATCTTTCCAATGGCTCAAGAATTATCTTCTACATCCACTAGTTTTAATGGCTCCTATTCCAAGAAAACCATTCCTCTTATATATATCTGCTACAGATACAACAAATGATGAACAAGGAAGAGAGTGAGCCACATATTACATCAGTAGAACACTTGTGGGCTATGAGCTAAATTATTCACTAATTGAACAAGCATGCCTTGATGTTGTCTTTGCAGCCCAAAATCTTAAACATTACATGTTCCATTAGAAAATAATGCTCATCTCTAAGATTGGCCCACTAAAGTATCTCCTAACTAGGGCAACTCTTATAAGACAACTAGCCAAATGGGTCATGGTTCTTAGTGAATTTGACATAGAATATGTAGACCAAAAACCAATCAAAGGGCAAGTGATAGCAGATCAATTAGCAGAAGCCCCTATGTTAGATGATCATCCCATGTTGGTAGACTTTCCAAATGAAGCCATATTTCACATGGATGTAGCTAATGAATGGAAGCTTTATTTTGATGGATCACATACAAGAAATGGTTTAGGAGCTGGCATTATGTTTATCACTCCTCAAGGAGACATAATCCCCAAGTCATACAAGATTGCATTCCACTGTACAAAAAATATAGCAGAATATGAGGCATTGATCATAGGGCTCAAGATAGCCATCCAATGGAACATTCAATATTTACAAGTCTTTGGGGATTCCCAATTAGTCATCCACCAAGTCAATGATGACTATGAAACCAAAGATGATAAACTAATGCCCTACAAGTAGATGGAAAACTTCCTTAAGTCTAAATTTGTTACTATCTCTTTTCATCAGCTACCAAGAATACACAACAAGTAAGCTAATGCTATGGCTACCATTGCTTCTATGATTGATATGCCTCAAAATGTGGAACGTTGTGAATTCCTTGTTGAGCAACTTTTGATTCTAGCATTCGAGCTCCCCCAATCTAAGTTTGTGTGTGAACTTGTTGGTCCTAATTCTCCTTAGTATCAAGACATTTATGACTACCTACATGCCCAAATCCTACCACCCAACTTATCCAAAAATGACTGTCAAGCTGCTAGATATGTCATCATCGGTGACACCCTATACAAGAGATCTTTTGACCAAACCCTTCTCAAATGCCTTGACTTGCAAGAAGCTAAAACTACCTTGCATGAGGTTCACGAAGGTATATGTGGAGGCCATTTCAATGGTCTGAGTCTAGCCAAGAAACTTGTCAAAGCTGGGTATTTTTGGCCCACCATGGAATAGGATGCCCATGACTTTGCCAAAACATGTCATAAGTGTTAGATACATAGCAATCTAATCCATGCACTAGCATCAGAATTGTAGCCAGTCATATCACCATGGCCCTTTTCACAATGGGCTTTTGATCTTGTCGGAGCTATTTCTCCTCCATCCTCTAATGGTCATAAGTTCATTATCACAGCAACTGAATATTGTACCAAGTGGGTTGAAGATGTCCCTTTAAATTTCACCACTGGCAAGCATATCTCAATGTTTATTCTAAACTACATCATATGTTGGTATGGAGTCCCCTTGGCTATTATTACTGATCATGGTAGTCCCTTTCAAAACAAAGATGTAGAAAAGCTTTGCAAGAAGTACAACATATACCATGGATATTCTAGTATTTACCATCCACAAGGCAATGGCCAAGAAAAAGCATCTAACAAGACCATCATCAAGATTCTCCTAAAGACTGTCAATGATTCAGGCCAAGACTGGCATTTTCAGCTAAATCCAGCTCTTTGGGCATATCAAACAAGTGTCTGTGCTCCTACTGGTGCAACACCATACTCTCTTGTCTATGGCACTGAGGCCATACTTCCCATTGAAGTTGAAATTCCATCATTAAGAGTATCCCTACAAGATGTTGTTGATGATGAAAACTACCAAATATTTAGGCTCCATGAGCTAGAAATGCTTGATGAACGAAGATGAATTTCCCTGACACACTTACAAGTTTACCAAAATCGAGTCAAATGAAGCTATAACAAGAAAGTTTGAGGTCATCATTTTGAGGTCGATGATCTGGTCCTAAAAATGAACTACAAGACACAACAGCATAGAGAAAAAAAAGGCAAATTTGAGCCAAATTGGGAAGGACCTTATGTAGTTACTACATCTTTTGGGTCTAGAGTATATCAGCTTACAACTCCAGAGGGTGAACCATTTCCCATGCCCATCAACAGCATGCATCTTCACAAGTACTACACTTGATTCCGTCCCAAAGTCCTAAAAAAATACCCAAAAAAATTTGGAAAAAGTCATGAAAAAAAAATTTGATGCCTTGATGAAAACCTGGCAAATAGGCATCTTGGCACAAAAATTTGAGTCAAGAGAAAAATTCCATCCAAAAGTGAAAACCTGGCAAACAGGCCCTTTGGGCAAGTACCATGGTGAAAACCTAGCAAACAGGCACCATGTGTAATCAGTATTACTCCTCCATCTATCAGGATTCCATTTGGTCTTTTTCCCCTCTATCATTCCTTGATCATATTCTTCCTATTGCAAGACATCCTTGGCTCCTTGACCATGGCTCATGAACTGGTTAATGTCCTTTGTTATCTTACCAAGCATTACCAGTCTATACACACTCTGTCATTTGCCTTTGTACATAGTTTATGGCTTGTCTGAGGGCATATTATGTACATGGTGCATGAGTTTGAATTTGAACTAGGGGCACATCCCTAAGTGCTTTTTATCCATTGGACCTATCACATAATGGATTGGATCTATTCTTTTACGATCCTAAAAAAAATCCTAAAAATCACATAATGTCCTAAAAAAACCCTAAAAATCACATAATGTCCTAAAAAATCCTAAAAATCACATAATGTCCTAAAAAAATCCTAAAAATCACATAATGTCCTGAAAAAATCACTAAAAATTAGATAATGTCCTGAAAAAATCTTAAACATTCAAATACGATCCTGAAAAAATCCTAAAAATCACATTATGTCCTAAAAAAAAATCTATAAAAATCATAACATGTCCTGAAAAAATCCCTAAAAATCATAAAATGTCTTGAAAAAAAAATCCTAAAAATCACATAATGTCTTTAAAAAATCCTAAAAATCACATAATGTCCTAAAAAAAATCCTAAAAATCACATAATGTCTTGAAAAAATCCTTAAAATTAGATAATGTCCTGAAAAAATCACTAAAAAACACATAATCTCCTGAAAAAAATCCTAAACATTCAAATATGATCCTAAAAAAAGCACTAAAAATCATAAAATGTCCTAACAAAATCAGTCACACAAAAAAAATCAAATATCCCCAAAAACAATAAAAATCACAAAACCCATCAAAAACTTGCAATAAACATTGTACATATCCATTATACATAACCATCCCTTTTGCGTACACACTTGCACTTTGCAAGCTGAAACTCAAAGCACTACATTTCATTGACAATCACACTATCTAGGCAATGTGAACCAACAATCAATCCAACATGTCACCATGAACTTATCAACTGAATCCACAACCAAAACTATCACATTATCAACATGTCAAACACTATCTATGCACCTAAAACATTAACAAGAATGTAATAATGGACAAGAATAGCTATTGGCTCATGTTGTTTAGTGAGTGATTTATTTTTGCTTTCGTTTTCTTTGATCATGTTTGTATGCCACTCAATGATATAAATTGATCTATGAGAGTGGCTGGGATGGTTCATGATCGTCTTTTTTTATTTCTATCTATTACAATGTACCTTTAAGAGTCTGGGGCATGTACATATGCCTCAGGAAGGACAAGGTCATTCTATGTTTGCATCGTGCTTGTTTACACAAAAGGCTTGCATTTGCACTCTGGCCCTTTATGCCATGATGTGTTGCATTCCATTTTCCATATCAAAATAAAGCTCCATTTGACATATAGTGCACTTTCTACAAGCAAAAGTCTTCCCATCATACTAAAAATTCTTCATCTCATTTCCTTGATCTTATGCATCTTCTTCATCTACTACCTTGGTCTCATACTCTGATACACCAAAAGCATTGTCATCCTACATTCATGCATGTGTTTAAAGTCCAAAATTATCCAAAGCAATAAACATGGTCTTTATATTGTATTCACATTTTCATTAGCATCCATTTTACATTTCATTTGCATTCATTCCCTATTTCATTTGCATTCATTCGATTTCATTTATATTCATAAAACATGTGGCAAAAATAAAAAAAGATGGCATTTCCTACACCTAACATTTGATAAATCAACATGTGATGTCATCATATATAAGTCCACACAAAAATAAAAAATGCATCCATATAAAAACCATATGCATAATCCATAACATATAGTCATCATAACATAAGTCCATTTGATAAATGTCACACAAAAGTGGCAGAGTATGTGACCATGGTTTACATCAACACTAACTGTCTATTGGTGTGAACCATGAAAGAGCATAATAGTAGCCAAAAAGTAACATAGAGAGGCCCCTCTATATGTGAGTCTATCAATGTCATCCCATGCTATCCCTAGCCTCATGGCCTCTGTTTGACCTTGAGGATGATCCCTCTGCTCTCTGTGGTGGCCTCACAGGCCCCATCACCCCCGCACTGCTCTGTATCCTCTGTGTCCTATGGGAATGAGATCTCGATCCATGAAAACTCTCTACTCTCTACCTCAGTGGCACCACCCTCTCATACTGATCTTGCCAATACTGTGCCTCCATGTGAGCCCTACTCATCATCATTTCCAGATCTCGAAAGTTTGCATCTCTGATACCGCTAGTGAACTCTTGAGACTCCTGTGCTACCATCTCCACCCTATGCCTAGCTGCATCTCTCTCAGCCCTAGCATAATCTCTCTCAGCCATTGCCTGATCTCTCTCCACTGTAACGACATCCCTCTCTACCACAACCTAACCCAACTGAATCTATAGCCCTCTAATCACCTCTAAAAGATCTAAATTGCTAAACTTCACCTATACTGGTACTAATGCTCTCTCAGTGTTATCCACGAGATCCTCCTCCACATCCATCATAGTTGCATCCCTATCCTCCTAGTGATTATCCCCATCCCCACCCACACTCCCTCCGCCCTCCTCATCATTAGCTCCCTCATCCTCTCCTCTAGCATCCTCCTCATCATCACCCTCATCCTCACCCTCTTTATCCCCTGCATCATCATTGTCACTCTCATCATCACCCTCACCATCCCCCCTCTCATCATCCTCAGTATCATCTCCCTCCTCATCATCACCATCATCAAATCCCTCCTTTTCCTCTCCCCCATCCTTCTCCTCCTCATTGTCCTCCTCATCTTATGGCCTCCCTTGAGGTACTGGTACTGCTGGATCTGTCAATAATCTTGATCAATGTTGTGCAAACCACCTATCATATGTTGCTATTGTACCTGCATCCACTATATCTACTGCTACTCCCCATAGCCTTGTCTATAACTCTTCTAACTATGCATATACTACCTATGTCTTAATGGGGGGTCCCCACTCTTGCACCTCTACTCTAGATGGGGAAAATAGTGCCAACCCTATAGGTACATCCTGTGTCTCCCCAAACTATCTCTGCACCCGCTCTGGTAGGTACATCTCTATAACCAAGTGACCCATCACTATGTTTCCTATGAGGTAGTGCTCTTACCTATAGTATGGTAAGTGGATGTCATCATCATCCCATCTAGGACAATCTTTGTATGGTCTCCATATGAACTGATTCATCATGTCTATCTGATGGAAAAAATACCTCGCATATCCCAATGGTCCTCGAGCTAGGACACCTCTATACCTATAAGCATATGGCATATCATCCACCAACACTCACTCTACCAGAGGTCTAAATACTGCAATATGCTCATAGGCCTAGATCTGTATTAATGTACCACCCATGCTGAAGGATAGTCCCCCTCTGTACACTACCTGATGCAGATAATAATATAACATCCCCAACATGCATGGGCCCTAAGCAAACATGGTGCCCTCCATAATCATCTGCTCAAGCATGAGACCCCATCCAATTGGGAACCCATTTCCCTATCTATCAGGTATCAGTAATTGACCAATCACCCAATAGATCACAACTGTCGGCTGCTCATGGCGTGCCACCAATAAGTCCCATCCAATCTCATAGTCTCGGATCGCTAACTCTGCATCTCCATACCCAAATAGTCGATGTAAAGTTGCTCACCTTGTAGCTGGGTCATACATGACTAGCTCTCCATAGATCGAGATCCTAAGGATGTGCCATACATCTTCTAGTGTCATAGTTGCCTCCCCAGTTGGTAAGTGGAATGAACTCATCTCTGAATGCCACCTCTCTATCAAAGCTGTCAACAAAGCCCTGTTCCCCCTAACCTCTGGCATAAATGTCACATGATATAATCCTAACCTAGCTAATATCCCTCACTCACCAGGTGTCATCTGATGACATATTCCAAGGCTTCATGGCCTATGTCCCCGTACCCATAATAGGGGTAGCTCCTCCTACATAATCACATAGACTATGTCAACCTTCTATGGGTTGCATCTAGTTTACCCTACTTTTGATCTAAATTTAACTTAGTCTAACTTAGTTTGAATAAGTTTGACCTTTTTCTGAGCATTTCTAACTTACTTGACCTATGTTTTGAACTCTTTCTAGTGTTTTGAGCATGTTTCCCAAGTTTTGGGTCATTTCAAGCTCGTTTGCATCGTTTTGACCCTATCCCTATCCATCGATCAACCCTTTTTTTCCTCCATCCGCGCTAAGTTTGACCAAGTTTGAATTATTTTTTTTTTGACTACCCTAGCCTCCATTAACCTATGTTTTCAACTCTTCCTATGGTTTTGAACATGTATTCCAAATTTTGAGTCATTTCGAGTCCGTTTGCACATTTTCGGGCCCTTTACACAGTTCCTTGTCAACATTTACCTCAGTTTGACCTACATCTGCCCTATGTTTGACCAAATTCTCAGCATTTTGGCCACCTTGAATAAATTTTCTCATGTTTCTAACATCCCCCTAAGGTTATGCTAACCTATACCAAGTTTCAGCTTGATCCAGGACCATTCATTCCTCGATCAGAGCCCCAAAGCATCCTAGGGCGTAGTTGGGGTTCCCAACTATGTCATTGATGTAGTTGGTCATACCAACTCCATAATTGACACACTTGGGAATTCCAACTACGTCATTGACACACTTGGCTGCATTTTGGGAGCAGTTGGGGCATTTAGAAGCCCAAACTAGCCCCAGGGCCCTCGGTTGACCCTATTTGACCCCGTTTCCCCCCGACAGACTCCTAGGTGCTTAAAAAGCAGTAAAAAAGCATGGGAATATAGAAAAAAGAATGAAGAAACATAAAAAGTACAAAGATGGTCTCGATGTACTCACCAGAGGTCCAGCATCTGCCCGTTGTTGGAAGGTCTGCACCCGTTCACCACGATCTTGCTCCCTAGGTAGTCAATCCATCCTCCTTGCCCCAGAGCTCTTTTCTTCCAAATGAGAGAGTGAAAATGACCTTCAAACTCCTCTCAAATCCCTTTTATAACTTGCTTCCACCTAGATGGCTGTGCCAAAGATCCTTTCTGTGTTGGTCATGATGCCTATTGGCACTCCGGAGGCCGTAACTTTTGCATTTTAACTCTGATTTTTGATTTGTCAGTTCCTATGGATTTTTTTTCTCGTTGTCAATGAAATTGACCTATCATATGCATATGTTGGTCAATTTCTCAAGGGGGCATAAATATATACCACATCTCTAGGGCATTCTTTTATGACTTTTTCATTAGCATTCTTTGACACAATGCTCTAAATCACATTGTATCAAAGATGGGCAAAATGTAGATGCTCAAAAATGGTTCGCATCTACAGTTTCATCACTTCTTCATACTAATTTGACCCATTTTCTCATTCTACTAACTCTGATATTTTGACCAAGTTGACCATATTTTGTCATTTGTATCCTCTTTCACATCAATTTCATATCAATTTCATATCAACTCGAAATCATATCAAATCAACTCGAAATCACTCGAAATCACCCCAAATCAACCCAAAATCACTCAAAATCATCCCAAATCAACTCAAAATTGGTCCTAGTCAACCCCAAACATATCAAACATCCTAAATCAATCATCATTTATATGCTACTAGGTATTATTTTGGCTTTTAGTGCCTTGGAAATCGATCAACCTATCAATCTTATCAATCTGACCTTAGTACTATCATGGCTCTCAGTGCTAGGTCAAATTATCATTCATGTCATTCAATCTTTGACATTGTTGAGGCTTTCAATGTCAAATCATGGCATCATCAACCATTTTAATAATATTGATAGTGTCTGTCAATGTTTTTATGATCAAACCTTATCAGTCAATCCTATAGCATTTACAATGTCGATTAAATGTTACATATCAATCAATTCGTGTCATGTTTCCTTGGCATGTTATCAACTTCAATCAATCAATCTGACCATGGATTTCGTCTATTTTTCATCATCTTATTCGATATCCATTATCATTACATTTTTATCAAAGGGTACAATGGCATTCATTTAATCAATGTGGCCAATCATCTGCTAATTTTCTCTATAGGATTAAATAACCCATAATTTAATCCTATTATTCTTTCTAAATTTTCTTCCTTATCATCCTTAATTAAATAATTTTACTAATTAATTGATTCATTATCTGAAAACCATGGAAATTTACAATTTTCTAAGTTCCATTTTTCATCATTAATTCCATCTTCTTCTAATTCTTATTTTATGGAATAAGAGAATTTTTAATTTGAATATTCCATAAAATATTGCATATGACACCTCACAGATTCTCCTTCGACACTTGGCTAAGATTTATCATGATCAAATATTCTTATCTTTATGCATGTCCCAATTTGTCATATGTGTCATAGATTCTTAGCTTTAAATGGGTGGAGGTGTCTTATGAGGTGTCATAGATTCTCTTCCACATTTAGCCAAGTTTGACTTGCATGCATCATAGAATCTTACAGTTGTCATATGCATCATAGGAATCTCTTGCCACATCACATTTATATGGGTGGAAAATCCAAAGACTCTCATCCTCCATAAATTGGACACTCTTTCTATCATTTTGGGGGTCTTCAAAAAAAATCTTGGTCTTCTTCTTAAATCTTGGAGCTTCTCGAATCCTCGAATCCTTGAATCTTTGAACACATCATTTTCTCTCAAGCTTCAAATCACACTTCTAGTATTCTCATGGTATTATCAATATTAGAGGCTTTTGCTTCAATCTTGTGTGCACTATAGGTAGGTTGGAGCTACAATCATTTCGAGAAGAAAGAAGGACATGGGAGCTACAAACAAAAGAGGCAATTTTTTTTATTGCTTTCTTTATTAGTTTGGCTTTCATGGTAGACTAGAGGGTGCTAATATATGATTATTGAGTTTTGTGATTTTCTCATAGTATGTTATGCTTTCAACCCATTTTTTTTTGTCCTACAGAATGAAACCCTATACTACATGCATTCTAACTATATGATATCACGAGATTCCATTGTGTTTGTATGGAGAGCACACCGTATATTGATTTTTCATAAGAGTTTATGTATTATATGCTATAGCAACATAAATGTTGAGGCTCTTTTGCATGGACGAGATAGAAAACAAACCATAGAGACTTTAGGATGATAGGTGTAGTTTACATAGTCATGAGGGAGAAACTATCATATACGTCATGGAGAGGTCTGGGCACACCCAAAGTCTTGTTAGGGATCTTTTATGAAAAGTATGCTAACTTGGTGCCCCCATTTATGCAATGCATTAACATAACTTGAAACTAACACATATGACACAAAGCCTCCAAAAATAGATCATACCATAAAAACCTGTGTAGTTAATGAGAGCCATTCAGGTATGACCAAAATATGGAAGATCAAGGTGCATCCTAAATACTTTCATTTAACACACACAAGATAAAAATCAACCAAAAAGAGACTTCATGATCAAGTAGTCATTCAATCCACAGTTCCTGCCAAGAAACTTAGGTCTAAAAGTGAATGTCACAATGTCACCTATAGGAAGGATTCATCCTATGTGTCAAATCAAATTTCAATGATCATAAAATCGCATGGTTTCAGAAAGGGCTACAAAGTGAAAAAGCTTCTCGAATCATCAAGCCTTAAATAGTGATTTTATGTATGTCCAAGTGTGGTAACTATTGGGAAAAATCTTAGCATAATGGGATTGGCAATTACTCGATGGAAAGATGCCTTGCAGACTAGAGGTCTTTCAAAAGATGGAAGTGGAATGAAGCCTCACAGACAAGAGTTCTTTTATTGGATGCATGACAAGAGAAAGGCTAGGTACAACTTTGCACAAATGGAAATGGAAAGGTGGAATGAAGTGGAGGGAAAGAACCTTATAGACAATGGACCAACCTACTTTTTTTTAGGAACATTTTTCTCTTTTTAGGGCTTTTTTCAAGAACATTTTATGGTTTTTCTTTTTTTTTTGGTTAATTTCTAATTTTTTTAGATTTTTGCGAGGCTATAACCACTGTATAGGAGCTACAACAGCTCAAGCATAGAACTGCTTGAGATGTTAGATATTTATAGGCTTAGGGAATGAATCTCCCTTTGGAGTAGCAATTTGATATGCTCCAGAACCATACTTGGTTCTAATGATAAATGGACCTAGCCAATTTGCCTCAAATTTTCCTTTCTTTTCATAGTTCTGGAGATTCCTCATATTATGTTGCAAAACTAAGTCACCGATGTCAAATTCTCATGGCTTGACTTTCTTATGATACTGAAGCTGAAGGAAATTTTGATACATGTGGAGGTGGTTTAGGGCATTGAGGTGTCTCTCATCTAGGAGTGCCAACTCTTGCAAGTGAGCAACTCGGTAGTCTTCTTTGGATATTAGGTTCTTTAGAGAGACTCTCAGGGAAGGGATCTCAATTTCAATGGGCAAGATGGCTTCAGAACCATAGACAAGGGAAAATGGAGTGGTGCCTATGGGGGTATAGATGGATGTATTGTAGGCCCAAAGGGCGAGAGCAATTTGGATGTGCCAATTACGGCTAGCTGCATCAATGGTTTTTCTTAGGATTTTCAAAATGGTTTTATTGGTGGCTTCAGCTTACCTTGGGGGTAGTATCTGGTGAAAAAATGCTGGGTGATTCCAAATTTCCTACATAATGTGGCAACCTCTTGATTTTTGAAGGGGGTTCCATTATTAGTCATAATATCTTAAGGTATACTAAAATGACAAATAATATAGTTCAAGATGAATTTGGAAATCTGTTTTCTAGTTATGTAGGTTAATCGGATGGCCTCGACCCACTTTGTGAAATACTCAGTGGTGGCAATAATGTACTTGTGATCATTTGAGGAATTTGGATATACGTGACCAACAAGATCAAATCCCCAATAGGAAAAGGGCCATGGGGTGATGGTGGGTTGAAGGTTTTGGATGGGAGTGTGTATCAAATCACCATGTTGTTGACAAGGAACACATCCCTTCACAAAATGATATGCATCTGCTTCCATAGTGGGCTAGTAGTAACCTATCCTAAGAAGCTTTTTCACTAACATAAGGCCACTAGAGTGGGCACCACAAATCCCTTGGTGAACCTCTTCTAACATCGTTCTAGCTTCATCTGAAATAAGACATCGGGGGAGGGTTCCATCAAAGTGTTTTCGAAAAAGGGTGTCACCTAGAATGGTATATCGAGCAGTTCGTCATATGAAGTTTTTGCTTTGGTTTGGAGTAAGGGCTATGGGAATGGTGTTATGATGTAGATAGGAAAAAATTTTGGCATACCATGCAAACTCAAGACCAACAATCTCACACACCAACTTTGAATCATTTTGCTCATAAGTTGGGGTAAAAGGATTCTCAACGAGAAACTCACATTTAGGACTATACTCTGGCATTGCAATCATAGAGGCAATAGTAGCCATGGCATCTGCTAATTTATTATTAGCCCTTGGAATTTTCTAAAAAATAATCTCTGTAAAATACTGCTTAAGATCCTCAACTATTCTGCAGTAGGGCAACAATTTTTCATCCTTGGTGTGATATTCATCTATCACTCCTTTAATAACCAATTGTGAGTCTCCAAAGACAAGAAGGTTTTTGATATTCCACTTAATAGCTTGATGCAATCCTGTCACTAAACCTTCATACTCAGCTATATTATTTGTGCAGGGGAATGAGATTTTATAGGACTTAGGAATGAGATCCCCTTGTGGTGTCACAAAAAAAAAGCCTACCCCCGATCCCTTTTGTGTAAAGAATCCATCAAAAAATAATTTTCATGGTGTACTAGGGGCTATGGTCATAATGCTATCATCTAGAAAATCTACTATAATAGGATGGTCACCTTGAAGAGGTGCTTCTATAAGTTGATCTGCAATAACTTGTCCTTTGATGGCTTTACGATCCTTATAAACAATGTCAAACTCACTTAAAGCTAAGACCCATTTTACTGCTTGACCTATGAGGGTGGCTTTGGATAGCAAATATTTAAGTGGATCTATTTTGGCAATGAGGTATGTAGTATGATTAAGCATATAATGACGTAGCTTCTGCATGCAAAAGACTACAGCCAAACATGCTTTCTCAATAGTAGTGTAGTTCAACTCATAGCCAACTAGTGTTTGACTAAGGTAATATATAGCTTTCTCATTCCCATTTTCATCTAATTGTGCCAAAAGTGCTCCTAGGGCCACTAAAGTAGCTGAAATATATAGGATCAATGGTCATCCTGCTACTGGAGGGACTAAAATTGGAGGATTAGCCAAATATGTCTTAACTTGTTCAAATGCTTTTTGGCATAGACAATCCCATTGAAACTTGTTTCCCTTGCGAAGAAAATGCTAAAGTGGGTGGACTTTATCTGCTAATTGTGACACAAATCTTCTAATGGATTGAAACTTTCCTTGAAAACTATGGAGCTGTTTCAATGTGGTAGGTGGAGGCATATCCATGATGGCCTTTACTTTTGCGAGATCCACCTCAATTCCTCTTCTTGACATAATGTAGCCTAATAATTTGCCTAATTTTACCTTGGGATTAAGGCATACTATATACTTCTCTAACCTTTCAAAAATAGTGGTAAGGACATCAATGTGGGATTCTCTTATCTTGGATTTTCCTAGGATATCATCAACATAGTCCTCCATTATGATATGTAGAAGATCATAGAATATGGTAGTCATTGCGCATTGATAAGTGGTGCCAACATTTTTCAAGCCAAAAGGCATGACTTGAGAACAAAAGGTTCCCCTTGGGGTGGTAAATGTTGTTTTATGTTGATCTTCTTCTGCAGTTCTGATTTGGTTATAACCAGAGAACCTGTCCATCAAAGACAACATTTCATGTCCAGTAGTCAAATCTACTATGATGCCTATGTTAGAAAGTGGAAAATCATCCTTAGGACATGCAAGATTTAAATCTTGAAAATCTAAACAAACGCGGATGCCCCTAGATGCTTTCCCTATGGGAACAATGTTGGAGACCCACACAAGATAGTCAATAGGATGGATGAACATTGCCTCTAACATTTTATGCGACTCTACTTTGACTAGGAGTGCTACCTTAGGGTGCATTTTTTGCACAACTTTTGCTTCACTGGTTTAATCTTGGGATCAACTGTCAAATGATGTACAACCAAATCTGTGTCTAAGCTAGGCATGTCTTTGTATGTCCATGCAAAATTGATTTTTCCCTTTTTCAAGAATTCAGTCATGGCTTTTTGTTCCTCAAGACTTAAGGTAGTAGCAATGTAGGTGATTCTTGGATTATCCTCTATTCCCAAATTGACTAGAATTGTGTCTTCATTCAAAATAGGTGACTTTTTTGGTGGCAGGAATCTAAATGGCAAGTCAAGCTCTCCCTCTTCTAGTGCCTCTAAGAGGTTTTCACCAGAAGATGCATCCTTTATTTTATATTTTTTATCATCCAAAAGTGCCCCTAAGGAGTTTTCACTAGAGGATGTTTCTTTTATTTTTCCATTTGTATTTTCTTTTTCACTTTTGCGACTAAGAGAGTTGACTTGGCTACCAAAGTAGCCTTTCTCATTGTACTAGATCTCATGTTCATAATCTCAGAGACTCTTAAGGCCAAAGAGTGTCATCACTACTTCATCAGACTTACAGATATCAAGAGCTAGTGGTGTATCTTAAAGGTCCCAATCTATCATGTCGAGATTGGTGAGAGGTAGGTTAATGGATGAAAGATCATCTATGGTAATAGCATGGACATAGTTATCTAGGTCATCTTCAATGTATTGGAAAGGTACTTCAAAGAATTCCTCCTCTTCAGTCTCAGAATCAGGTTCAACCATACAATAGTTGTCAACAAAGGATACCTTAGGTTTAATGGAGCCCAATCCATGTCCTTTAGGATAGCCATTAGCTTCTAAGGGTTGTCTAATTCCATCTTCTTTTGGTCCAAGGCCGGTACCATGATATCCCATGCTTTCAATAATGGGAGGTGTCTTAACATATTTATCCTTAGGAAACTCAACAGGTTCATCTTTTCCATCATAATATAGCCAATCTAGAATATTATCTTCCATGTGCTCATCACTAAGTGAACCCCAATGCTCAAATGTTGTCTTCCTAACTTGCATGGTTTCCTTATTAGTAGAAGGTGATAATTGAGAAGGTTTTCCAAAGGAATGATGGAAGAGTGGTAGTTGTCAAACACACATGACATTTTCAAACTTATACTCTCCCATTCCTAAATCAGCAAAAGTAACCCTCTTCCCTGTGGTGTTAATTTTAGTATCTTCAACCTTCTCTTTTCCCTTGCAGGAATTTGAATCCTCATTAACTGATTTTGGTACTGTTGTGGAAGGTCATTCTATTATTGTGAGAGTCTTAGGTATAATCTTAGCAAACTCACTAATTGGATAAAAATTTGTTGGTGCACCTTCTAATCTTTTACAAAATGCAAAAGGAGTGGGATTCCTTGTGATTGTGACCTCTCTTCCTTGGTGGGTGAACTTTAGGCATTGATGGTAGGTAGATAGGACCACCTTTAATGTATGTATCCATGGTCTACCAATCAGGATGTTATAAGGCAAATTCAAATCTAGGACATGGCATTCGATATTTATGACGGTTGGTCCAACTTTTAGAGGCAACATGATAACCCCTTTTGATTCTCTTTCCCTCTCATCATATGCTTTTATTGTGATCCTCTTATTGAAATCTAGGAGGTCTTCTGGAAGTCCCAAGAAATGAATCATTTTCAATGTACAAAGGTTCAAACCAGATCCATTGTCTATAAGGACTCTTTTAATCTTGTGTTGTTGTATAAGGACTTCAATGTGGAGTGACAAATTATGGTGGGGATCAAGACCTTGGAAATCTTTATCGGTGAAGACAAGCTATTGTTGGGCAGCAAGGTTTCCAATCATGTAGTGAATTGGGATGCATTAATATTTTCAAGAACATGAGACTCTAAGAGAGCCTTTTCCAAGATCTCTTTATGGATGGGTGATGTGGTAAGAAGCTCAAGAATGGGTATTTTTGTAGGAGTCTTACCTAGCTAGGACAACACATCATAGCAAGAAGTGGGCCTTTGTGAGGTGGATGGCACAGCAAGCGCATGTGGCATTGGTGGATTAATGTTATTGGGAGTGGCAGCTTGCAAAGTGAGTCTTCCCCGTCGACTAGTGGCATCACAATCAGCCGCTTGTAAGACAAGGGTATTCACATGAGCATCTACTTCTTCAATGTGACCACACAAGGAGTCAAACCCTGATATGTGGTTAGTAGATTAATCATAAGGTAATGCATTTGATGTGGATGCTTGATTCACATTGTTGGTATTGTTATTATCATTGTTGTGATCAGGAAATGGTTTTTCAAATATCTTCAATTTAGCATTTTTAAAGGTTGGACCTCCCTCTACTTCAACTTCCCCATCATCAACAAGATTTTAGATAAAAATTGTGAGCTTGATACATTTGTTGGTGTCATGTCCTTTAATTCGGTGGTATTTACAATATTCGTTTTCCCTATACCACTTTGACTTTGGTTGATTTTCATCAAAAGGACATGTGTTAGGAAATACCATCAAGTTGTGATCCACTAATTTTTGAAAGATGGCCTCCAATGATTCATGAAAGTTAGTGAACTTTCTATTTCTATCATAGTCATGATTGTAGTTGTTGTTGCATGGAAAGAATTGTGTTTGATTACGAGATTGTTGATTTCCTTGATTGTCATGATTTGAATTGTTGTTGTTTCAATTGCGATAGTTGTTGTTGTTCCCCCCTTGAAGATTTTTGGCATCAGTAACACCATTATGTGTAACACCCTTATTCTTGGACTAGAATTTGGGTTTGCTATTGTTGTTTGACTCATTGTTGGAGGATGATGAATTATAATGTTTCATGGTACCTTTTTCCAAAAGTCCATTTTCAATATTCTTTCCCTTTTTGACTAAAGTGGAAAAGTCTTCAGGGCTAGCCATTTTCATGTGGAAAAACCATTCATGTATCAAGTTCTTGATAAATATATCCACAATATGGGAATCTTCAATTTTATATGGCATATGATTAGCAAGATGTCTCCACCTTTGTAGGAAGTTGGCAAAAGTTTCTCCATTTCATTTTTTTGTGTTGCACAAGTCACTCAATGAGGCATGATGTTCAATATTGTAAGAGTATTGTGCTATAAACTTGTTTGTCAAATCATTGAAAGAAGTAAAGGAGCATTAGGTAAATTCATTAACCACTCAAGTGTGGGGCCTCCAAGAATTCATGCAAAGAGCCTCTTAAGATAGTCATCACTATAGGCTACTTCTTGGCACAAAATGGAAAATTCCTTGAGATGGATGTTGTATACTTGTCAAATTTAGGTATTTCAAAATCGGTTGGAAATGGTACCATATTAATGGATTTATCAAATGGAAAAGGACAAATTTCCTCAAAAGAGACATCCTTCACCCCTTTGTTGTTCATGTTAAGGACCAAATTTCACAATTCTTGGAATTGTTGAGCCAAATCTTGATTAGTTTACACTTGTGATTGTTGGGAGTTCACAAATCCACCTCCTAAATTGTAGGGAGTCCCAAATATAGTGTGAGGTGGTGGAGGTACTCCACTTTGGCCAATGTATTGATATGTAGTTGTTGGAATTGGCACGGATGTCTTTACCATAGTGGTTGGCACTTGTAAATAAGAGGAGTGCATTGGTTGTGTCAGAATAGCCATTGGTTGAGTAGGAACTTGTCCAATGCCTAAGCATCCCACAGTTGAAGTTGTCAAGGTAGATTGTGGAATACTAGCATGTGTGGTAACATTGGGCATGGCACTAATGATTTGTTGAATATGTTATGCACTCAATTGAAATGTGGGTTGTGTTGAAGTGCTAGATGTAGTCATAGCACTAGTTGTTACCATGGTTTCTTTCCCTTTGCTAGAAGTCAAAGCTACATTTGAAGTGGGAAACACGAGTGCACCACCTTTTGTAATTTGTTTAAACAAAGTGTTCTCATCAAAGCTTGGGGGAACATTAACACCATCCTTGACCAAATTTAGGAATATCTTAGTTTTTTTTGCCTTAATGGATTTTTCCATCATTTCCACATTGTAGGGGTCTACAAGGAATGTCCTGACATTAGTAGGTACATTGTTAGGGTCAATAGGATCTTCATCTTGGTATATTTCTTTGTCATTATTCCCCAAAGTTGTGTTATGGAAGTGATCTTTTGATTCTCATGTGGATGTTTAGTTAGACATACTAAGGTTCAAACTAGAGGGAATTGTGTTCCCTAATGAATTTGTGAGTGGAGGAAAAGGATTCTCCATCTTTGATTGCCTCAATGATTCCCACAAACGTGACATGGGATTAAACATGAACCTTTATGATCGTGTGTGTACCATACACGAGTGACCAAGCCAATGGGTGGAAGATTATGGAAGAAAAAGAAAATGAGGATAAGAGCTATTAACCTTATGTGATTAAAGGATCAACTACCCAAGTTTGCACAAAAGACCTTGGTTTAGCAAACAAAGTGTGATTAGAGGATAGTAGTATCTTTCTCCTACCAAAGATAGCCAAGTGATCGTGTAGGCAAGATAGGACACCAAATTGATTACTCACTATTTGAAGATGGACTTGTGATCCCAAATAAGTAAGTGTAATTAGGATAAAATTTTTCTTATGGATGAAAGGTCTAGTGTTGCAATGTCAAAAGACATTTTAAGGTTTAAGCTCTCTAGAAGAAAATTTGAAAATGGAAGACTAGGAATTTGGAAAGATGGAGGTAGATATGAAAAGATGAGAGTGTTGTGGTCACTAATGCAATTAATTCAATCCTCATTCACTGGAAATAAAAACCTTGGGTTCACTCCTATGAAAGTAGACCAGTTTCAAAGTTTTCCATTGTATTCAATTCTATCATAATGGTCTTGTGTAGCTTCTTCTTTTTGAATGTCTTTGATAGCGTATCAGAATTGTTTGTCACCATGTGCTAGGTTCTTCCTTTCCTTGTAAATAGGTGGTTTGGAAAACTTCACTTTCTTATGTTTGACTTGGTTGACTTTATCGGTCATGGCAGGAATAAAATAAGACCCAAATTTCAAGTGACTAGACTCAACCAATTTCAAAATTAAAAACACCTAAGTAACCATGAGTCAAGAAGACCTACTTTAACCTATCTCACTTGATGAAAGGTTACCTCACAATTTTACTCATTTTAGAACTTGTTTGATGTTTTGCCTTTGGTTTTGAATGTTTGAATAGGAACACTGAACATGCCAACAACCCTAATAAGGCTATCTCTAGGATGAACAAGGCTTATCTAAAGGGTGTCCTCAATATACAAAAGGTACATGAGGCCCAAATTTGTAGATGAAAGAAAATACTACCACACAGCCAGGGGGAGATGGTAACCCAAATCTCCTCCTTCACTTCCCAAAGGTATAAAGTTCTTTGGGGCTTAGCCAAGAGTGATAATATTCTACTTCCAAGAGAGGTGTCTTTTGATTCACCTCCCAATTTTTATACTCTGCTAGAACACTGGAGTTGAGGTCGTCCCAAGTAGTGATGAAATCCCGAAGCAGGCCTCCTAAAAAAAGAAAAGCAAAACCACTTATTTCTTGTGCACCCAAGATCGCCTGAAGGCATGAGGGGAGAATACGTAAGTGGCCTTGGGGTTTAAAAGACACTTTTTCTTTCCCAATGAAGCTTTAAGTTTTCTATCTACTTGAAGACACTTGTGATTAAAACATACAAGGTTCTTTCCAATTTGAAATAGTGCCAATGAAAATGTGAATTCGTCAACAAGATAGTAAAGCACGTGTGTGAAAGTAAAATGCAAAAAATAAAGTCAATTTACCTTAATTCATTCAAGAGTGTATGACTTCATTTTAATTACCAATTCCAAATATTTTCTAGCCTAGGCATACATGTCCATTTTAAGCACCAATTCCAAATGTTTTCTAGCCTAGGCATATATGTCCATTTTAAGAACCAATTCCAAATGTTTTCTAGCCTAGGCATACATGTCCATTAACCTTAAAAGAATTCAAGATGGTGTGGATTCTTTTTAAGCACCAAGTCCAAATGTTGTTTCTACTCTAAACATTGATGTCAATTTTAAGCACCAAACCAAGTGTTAGCTAACCTAATCATCCATGTTAATTTTAAACACCAAACCAAGTGTTAGCTAACCTAAGAATTCATGTCAATTTTAAGCACCAAACCAAGTGTTAGCTAACCTAAGCATTCATTTATCCAAATGAAAATGATTAATTCATACAAGTTTATTAGCCTTTAGGTCTAGGTGATAAAAATCACTTCAAATTCCCTTTAGTGATAAGAATCACTATTGGTTTTGCTTTTTAGGTTTTTAAGGTAGGTTCCCTTCATTAAAAGTGTTAGTAAAATCTTGTAGAAGGAGTGTTAACAAAGTTATTATTTCAAAAATTAAATTCTTCTATCAAAAGGCGAAGACGACAGAATGCAGGTGCAGACGCTAAAACATGCAAACATCAGAATGTGGAGATGACATAAGACACTTAATTTGACTTCTAGCGATTTTAATGTTTGTCAGGTGAAGAAGACGATATGGAATTTGGAGACGCCCTGCCACAATGTAAACGACAATATGGACTGTCAAAGATGCCCCGCCAAAATGCAGGCAACATACTAGGTTTTTGAAGATGGCAAAAATTTTTGCAGATGACAAAATAAAGTATGCAAAGACCAAAACAAGACCAAAGAATGCAAATGAAAAAATATTCTTCCCAGACGATAGACTGATAACCTAGACGATAGAGTATTCTAGATGAAGATGCTAAAATAGATATGCAAGTCTTAGGTTTTTTTGATAGCGACAGAGACGCTAGTCTACATAGATGCTGATATGCGCAAACATCAAATGCAGATGATGTTGCAGCCTACGAAGATGATGAAGCAAAATTTTGTGATTGGTCTAGGCTAGTTTGTGAATTTTTAAAGAAAAATTAGGGACGTGAGTCCTACTGGGCATGCTAAAATGTGTGCTAGAAAATGAGACCTGCAAGAAGCATGGGTTAACAAATAAACACTAGTTTAAAACCTTCAAAATGCATCAAGCATTCAGCAAAATGCAAGGAATAAATATCAACTAATACTTGCTTGGATTTTTCAACCCTAAGAAACCAACAAATCCAACCTTGCAGCCACCTCTATAGCTCAACAAAGGCACCCATGAGAGGCCTTGTTGGTGTGTTAGAATGGGGAGGTATGTTTGGTGTGCTCTCCCAAACACAGCAATAATGAAATCTCTTGAGTGAGTGAGTGCAAGTGTGTATGCAAGTAAGATATGAATCTAAACTAAATGAGATGAAGAATACCTCAAGAAATGGCTATGGAGAGAGCCATTCTTGAAGGCATTCAAGGATGAAGATGATATGCAATAAAAGAACTAACTAGATATGCAAGCTATGATAAAAATGCAAGCTAAACTGAAGCTACAAATGCATGTAGAAACTAGATTAACAATGCATGATGCAAATTAAATCAGCTACCAAATAGTTAGCATGAATCTAAAAATCTCTACGAAAAACAACTACAAATGAAAAACCCTTAGCACAAAGATTCCAAACTCAAAATGGCATGATAAAAATGTAATAATAGAATGTGTAAAATACTTAAGACAAGGCCTCTATTTATAGGCTTGAGGGAGGGCTTGGTGAGGTGGCAGCCATGTAGGTGCCACCTAAGGTGACATGCAAGCCATGCAAATGGTCAAGAATTCAAAGTTTTTTCACACATGTGTGAGCAAACTTTAGAAGAAGAGTAGGAGAGAATAATGCCATCTCACACATGTGTGAGCACACTCTTAGGCTAATGAGGGGGATTAGAAGGGTGATTAGGTTGATTAAGTGGGATTAGAAGAGGGAGTAGGCTTAAGGGGATGATAATGATAGGTATAGGTTTGATTAAGATTAAACTAAATAAAATTTAATTTAATCATAGTTTAGAAGAATTAATGGGTTATGAGGATTTAAATAAATATAATTTATTTAAAAAAAGGAATATGGATACTTATGTGTTAAATTAATTTAACATGTGAGGGCTACAAATATTTAAATTATATTTAAATACTTAGGAAAAATGAACTCGTTTAATTAAAATAATTCAATTAAACAAGTAGATGAATGTGAACAATATAATTAATTAATAATAATTAGTCACAATGTCACAAGCGATATTAATAAATTAATATAGTCTTCAGGGATGATTTTAAGCGTCTATAGTTAGTAATTTAGCTATTAATATTTTATCAATGTCATCCCTATATGGTCGACGTATCCTTATTTCATTGTTTAAATTAAACCTTTTGGTGATTAGTAAATCTAAACTCATCTACATTGCATGATTAGACCAGTTAGCATGTCTATGCATTTAGAGGTTTTCTCTATCACTAAAGTGTTAAGTGATTTTCTATGATTTTGAATTTTTGGGCTTTAAATCTTTTTGGATTTAATTTCTGACAACTTTGCCTTAGGTGAATTATTGTTATGAGTAATAATCTATTTTCATTTGGGTTGATTTGGAGTCTACCTTCTTTAGTTGGCTATTTTCCTTAATTGGATATTCACTCAAAAAGTGAATAAGTATTGGAAAAATAATTTTATTATTCACTTCTCACTTTTTAAAATAGAAATTTGAGAGCTCTTTTGTGAATCCTCTTCTGAAGAATTCAACTTTTGTTTCTTTTAGGAGCTATGAGCATGGGATCTTCACGAGGTTGGTCTCGTTGGATTTGGCTTAGGTAGATCATGCTTTACCATGATTTTTGGCAGAATCGATGAGCATTTTGTTTTATTGTGTGAGTTTTAGTTTCTGCCCCTTTTGTTGTCAAGTAGGGCTTTTTCATTTTATTGTTTTTGCTCCATTTCAGCTTCCATTTCTTGTAGCAAGTTGTTAGGAGGCTAACAACTAGTGTTCCCCTCTATTTCTATTTGTTGGTTCTACATAGTTGGTTGAGTATGAATGTTTTCCCTATTTTTGGGATGGGGTTTTGAGATTTTGAGCTGTTATGCTGGTTGTTTTTACATACGATGTCTGAATTCATTTATTTTTTTATTTTTTGAGTTTTTGTTCCCAAAGGCCAACTAGGTTTTAATTTTTTTTAAAAATCAAATTTTGGGGTTTTTACCTCATTTTGCATGCTACCCTATTTACTCGAGTTTTCTTGGCATAATGTGGGTCATGGACTTGGATGATTCATTTAAATATTAGTCAAACCAATATTACACTTTTATGTTGCATTGGGATGTGTGTTGCATCTATCCTCTCAATTCTATTCTTGGTTGAGTGCCTTTTTGCCTTGTGTTCTCATCTATTCCTTGTGTTGATCTTTGTGATGGTGGTGCACCACACACGAATACATCTGCATACATTTGTTGGGTGACCTGCGGGACCTAATCTTCCATGGTACTTCTAGAAGTTATAATCATTCAGGTTGGGTTGGGAATATGCATGCCCATGGGTACTTATTGTAGGATGAGCATGGGTAGGGTAAGGTAGCATATGGAGGGGTCTTTTATCTTACAGCCTAGCAATCATGATGCCACAGGTATGGCAGAGGGAGTTTTAATTAAGTGATAACTAAAGAAAACATTGGGTGGTAATAAAACTTAAGATAATGAAAAGTTTCACATTCATGTGATGGTTCCAAGGGAGTCCCTTGAGAGTGTTTCCACACATGATCTGAGCTTGGTCTTTTGGATGCCAAGTGACTCTCTATGATGTCAGCCCCTACTTAATAGCCTTTGAGATTTCTAACCAGGATCTGTAGTTTATGCATTGTCTATGTCTTGGATTCAGTCATCATACTACCTAGGATGTGTGCTAGCCATGGATGTTTTCTTTGCATGTGTTTGTGGTTGGATCATTATCTCCAATAGCATTGTGTTGAGTTGTCATTATGCACAATGTTAAACAATAGGAATTCTTGTGAACTCCTCTCTTGAAAAGTTGATCTTGTTCATCAACTCCAAGGTTTCAAGTGATCTCGTGACCTACTAGAATCTATTCAATTGAAGATAAATTTTATTGTTCATGAGGAGGCCTTTGTTATTTTGTTTGATTTTGGATTAGATGAAAAACCTATTCATTGTTTCAAAATAAAACACACAAAAGAACTATGTTTTTGTATTTTCTATTTTTTATGAATGCAATCTAATAATGCAACTAGTATAAAGTCCTATTCTAACATGGGGGTTAATTAAGAAAGTAACAAAACTTTAAAGCAAATAACATGAAATTGAAATCCTAACACACATAAGCTATGGAAAATAACATGTCTACAAGTTAAGCTTTCAAAAAAATTAGTGGATAACTAATGAAAGAAGGAGCAGTGCTTCCTCGATTCCACTGATGCAATCATTGGTGAGAAACTTTGTAATTGTATGATATTTCACTATTCATCAAATCGCAAGGCCATGGAAATTGTGCTCATGCGAGATGAAAACCTATGTAGGTAAAATTTGATGATTTCTTCTCGAGCTAGATACGTTAGTGGAATTCATCAAAAATATAGCAAACACTAGAATTAATAAATCATATAACCAGAAACAAAGCAATAAACTTTTGGCTCAATCACATTCCATGAAAATACATCCACAAAAATATGACATATTTAAGCAAGAATCACTACACTCCAAATGCAAGTACCAAAAGCATAATTTTTATTGAAAAATAATAGTCGCCTCAATTAAATATTACAATGGAGTACTTATAAGAAATCATCTCCTCAATTTGTGTTGAGAGTGAGAGATATATTCATGCAATAATATACTTTTAAATTAATAAAAAAAAACTAATTATATACAAACTAACAATCTAACTGGTGCTTAGTAGGACTCCATCCATTTTATATTCATTAATTAGATGCATGAGCCTTTACATGTCCAAAAATATTTATGAGAGGAGAAAGAATAAGAAAGCCGTCAGTCCAAGTAGAAGTATTTGGAATGCCAAAAATGGAAATTGATCCTTCACTAGGCATCTGTTAGAGTTAAACTACCATTAGAATGTATTTCTTATGCATGGAAAGCTCTATTTTTGGAACTAGCAATTAACTATCGATGCACCTCAGAAAAAGCACACCTATGGACCTACAGACTTGCACACCTATGGATCTATGGACCTATGCACCTCAAAAGGTTCCAAAATCTTAAAATTTTACTGAGTGTCAAAATTGAAATTCTAGCTTCTGGGTTTTGTTGCCCTTCATTCCAAAGCTATGCTTGGATGGTTGACCTTGAATTTCTCTATAATCTTATTAATCTTTTCCATATCTGGTAAACATAAAACCTTGTTCTTTTCTTTGACCTTTTGTCTATAATTGTCTACCTCAATTTGAATCTCAGCAAAATCCTCAAGTTCAGTATCTAATTCTAATAAGGCTTCCTTTGTCCTAAAAGCTTATCAGATGTCCTCATCATTAGAAGCTTCCTCAAAAATCTTCCTAAATTTCTCCATTACTACTTCCACAAACATTAACTTCTCTCATTCCTCATCCTCAAAAATCTCTAGACACGCATCACTATAATGCCTTTCTGCCTCCAAAATTCACTCTCAAGCTTGGTCCTTGAGCCAATGGATCTCTACATGTAATGTCTTCATTACTTTATTGCTATCTATAATCTTCTCAATCCAATAATCAATTAAATCTAATTCCTCCACTATACATACATCTATTAAAATCCTATACCTTTTCCCTTTTATAGCTTGCAAAACCTCTAAATCTTTGCTCCATGCCCACACTTCATCTATTATATTGAAATCATGCTTCAAAATTATTACCATTTTGTTTACATTCTCCTATGTAGCATGCAATAACTTCAGATTCCCTTGGATGATCAAGACATCCTTTTCTTTAAAACTTTCCCACCATTATTGATAAGCTTTCAAAAATGGGTCCAAATGCATACCCCTCCCTTCTCTAAGTACATCATTTAGAGTCTCCTAGAGGTGATCAAGGTCTAGGAGATCGATAACTTTAGCTAGATATCCTCTTAGGATTTCATTTTTCCTTTGAAGTATTCTAAGTTCAGCCCCTTCCTAGTCCATGCTTCTGAAAACTTCCTTTATTCCCATGGTCACCATCAATCTAGCCATATCCAATGTGGGCTTCTCGAGCATGACCTCTTTGATCTAATAATCTCGTGGGCTTAAGCTTTCTACATCTACATCAGGAGGAGGGATAGCCACTTGAGAAAACAAATCTTGATCTTAAGTGTTGTTGATAAATGTCATTACTCTCACTTCTTTTGATGGGGACTCTGGTTTATTCAAGACCTCGACCAATTCAATGATATCCTCCTCATCTGCACAAAATTATAGTTTCACATTTCTCATCATTTCTTTCCCCAACCACCTTGGAATTTGTTCAACTAAAGGCCCACCTCTCGAGTATGAAGGAGTATGTTCATTTTCCTCCTTTCCCTTATCACTCCTCCCTAGAGTTCTTTCTATTTGTGCAAGCTCTCCTTCTATGGTCTTTGTTTCCATGGAACCTATAGTTTGCACCTCAGTGTCTTAGGAGACTTGTTGAGAATATTCTTCCATTTGTCCCTCTTTTGAAACTTCATCAGTTTCCATTGGTTGTGGCTCCTCCTCTTGTGAAGGCTCCTTTTGAACATGTTCTTCTTTAAAACTTGGAGGTGGAGGAATAGCGGAGCCTTTATCCATCATTGTGACTTGTAGTGGGGATGAGGGAGTAAGATCAAGACCCTACAATTATGGTGGCATCTGAATCCAATCCTCTTGTTGGAGTTCACCTCTCAAGGTATCCCTAATCTTATCCCTAATCAAATTTATCCCTACAGGCATAAAATAAAAATTTGATATCTTGAATATGTCATCACCCTCTTTACTCTTCTCTCACCCATTGTTGTACTTCATCTTCTAAAGAATTTACTTCCAAAGGTTCCTTTAGGGTGGATGGTGGTGTAACCATGGAACTTCTCCTTCTTTCTTTTTTTGTGGCTCTAGCTAGCCAAGTTCTTCTTTGTATGGGCACATCCTCCTCCTCACCTTCCTCTTCTTCTTCTTCTCCTCCCATAGGAATAGGTTCTAGGATAAATGGAAAAGAAACCATCCTTTTAATCACCCTTTGCCTCTTCTTCATAGGAATTTTAATCTTTTTTGTGTTTCTTAGAGGTAGAAGGGGATGTTGGTTCCACATGTGAAGAAGGAGAGACTTGTTAGATTTCACACTTTTCCTAGTTGGGTGCAACTGGTGGCAATTGAGGATCTACTTGGACTTGAGTAGCTCTAGTATCTTCTAACCCTTGCACATTTTCTTCCTATTGCTGAGGAGGTGCCTGTACTTCACCCTCTTCTATTTCAGCACTTTGAGAAGAACTCCTCTTTCTTTTTCCCTTTCCTTTCCTCTCTAGAGGGTGATATTATCTAGCTAGGCAATCAAGTTGGTATATTGCTTCTAGCCTTATTGGTGACTAGGCCACAAAGGTAGGAACAGTAACCTTCTTTCCTCTACCTCTATCTGGGTGGGCTTGTGCATGAAAAACTACTATGTAAGGTATTAGATCAATCTGGAATGGTTTCTTGATCTAATCTTGTCTCATCTTAATGACATGCCTTTCCTAATGATTAATATCATCATTCTTCTCTCTATCAACTTTGGTGTTCATTATGGGTCTCTTTCAAATTTTTTCCATGTTGAATAGAGGGTCCAACTACTCCCCCAAGTCTTGCTTCAATATCTCCTTAGGAATTTAAACCTTCAAAGCCTTTTCAACCAAATACAAAGTCACCCTACAATAGTCCTTGATACAAACATCGTAGTCATTTGTCACATTCATCCAATGATCCTCGATAGCCTCTTCATGTTGAAACTCCCTACCTACTAAACTTTGAACTTTCCAATATTATCGAAGCATGGCCTTGGAGAATTGTATTCCTCTAGGAGAGACTGATCCCACTCCTTTTCAAAAAATAGAATATATTACTTTCACTTAACTTGAAATGGTCCTATGACCAGGGGCCATGTCCAACAATGTCTTCATTGTCTCCTAACCCTATCATATGCAAATTAAATATTCCATGCAATCTCCAATAAATCAAGATTATCACTAGGATATCTAGGAAACTTCTTTAGATTTATAGTGGCACCACCCACCCTTAGATATGTGAATATTTTGTACTAAATGTAATAGGCCTGGAGAGCTGTTATCTATGCTACTGCATCATCAAATAATCTTTTGCATAGTCTCCTTCTATGAATTAGATGATAGAAAATATAAAGGTGTCATTCACGATATTGTATTCTTTGTTCTATCCCAAGAGCTTCTTCTTCACCAATATAATGTAGACGATATAAGGGCAAGCATTGGGATCCTGCATGTTGCCCCTTTTGTATAATCTAAGATAGTTTTTCACCCTGGTGGCTAATAGATATACCAAATATGAAGTCATGTAGAACTTCTTCTTGTTCTTGACTGCCTCCAATTGTTCACACAAGTTTTTTCTCAATGTGGTGGCCCAATCAAGTGGCATCCTTTCCATCTTGATAGTCTCAATAAAATTTATCATGAAAACATTTAAGTTCCCAATTGCAGGTAGACGCATCACCCTACTTAGAAGAATGATAGAGTATCCAATATCTTCCTTCATCTACCCCCTTGTTGTTAGGATAAAACCATGAACAAAAATAAAAAATACATGCAAATACAACCAATAACAGAAAATAATAGATCACACAAAAATGAACACAAGGCACCAAGATTTAATGTGGTTCACCCAATCCCTGGGCTACGTCCACCAAACTGCAAGTCCAATATTATTACAATCTAGTGATTACAACCTTATTACAATCTGTAATCACTTACAGCTCAATATCATCGCAAGAAGCAATTTTGCATCACAATATAATGAAAAATACCTAACCCTAAACCCTTTTATAGAAGTATTTTATGTCATTTTAGGGTTACAACATGTTAGCCACATGTCAACTACAACATCAGCCACAGCTCAAAAAAAAGTTTTGGGCCGATGCCCCAAACCCCAAAGAATTTATGAAGTATGTACAGTACTTTCCTGATCAGTCACCACAATCTAACACTTGTCATATCCACCTTTCCTATTACCTTCCCTAGAGGAGTCTTCTTAATAAGATAAGAGGGTTGGATTATCTTAGTTGCATCACTTAGGTGTTCTCAATACCACCTTTTTGCTACCTCATAGGTGAGTTTGATGAATTGATCCACCCTAGGGAAATGAAATACCCTCTCAATGTTGTCAGGTTGGAGATCAAGGATAGCTTCTCTAGTCGCACTCTTCACTACCCTTTCCTCAGGAACAAAGTGTTGTGCAAGTGTCATTATTAGCTTTGAGGATTGTACTAATGTTGGGTGAGAAGCTACATTCACCAACCCTAATTAGATTAATGCAGATTCCATAGCTAATCTCTCCTTGGGCTTGTTGCAAATCCTTAAGAACTCTCCCAAATCAATGTGTCCCAAATCTATATCCTTAATCTCAAAATAATCATCTTGGAATCTTGACTTCGATGGCACACCTTGGAACTTGAATACAATGGGCTTTGGTGCTATTTTCTTGCTACATGAAGATGCCATTATATCTACATGACAAAAGGAAGATGTCCATTAGTTCAAAACCAAGAATGGGAAGGTTATGATAATGTCCAGTCTTATTCTGAACAAAACTCAAAATTTAAATGCACCAAAAAAAAATCATATATCCCCTTTTTCTTAAAAAAAAATTTAAAATATAAGGTGTGCAAGTGCACACCTTATTTCCCTTTGGTATTTTATGTTCTATTATGGGTTTGGTACACACCTACACACCATGATAGGTGCACAGATATGCACCAAACATTGGGATTGAGTTTTGTTTTCTAACATTTATTTTAATGTGTAGAGGTTTGCACTAGTGTACCTGTCTAGGTGCACAAGTGCACACCTCACCATTTAAAGTTTTTGTTCTTTTAGGGGTGCACAATTGCACATAGATTAGGTGCATAGGTGTGCACCCTCATAGTTTATTGAGTGTTTTAGAAGTTTTACATTTTATGCAAAAATAAAGGTGCAGAATAGCACACCTAATGAGGTGCGCTACTGTTCACCTACTTCTTTTTTTATTTGTAGATGGGAGTGGAATGGTGCACCTAGCGAGGTGTGAAAGTGAAAAGAAGTGCCTACAAAGTCATGAAAAGTACTGTGACAAAGACAATAGGAAGCACTTAGCAAAAAAAAACACAATGGGAGGAAAAGAGAAGGACCCCTCCCTCTTTTATACACAAGATTGTCAAGAACTTTGCACAGTTGCATAGGTGCACAACTACAAATCTACATAGCACAACATTTGTTCACTTAGTGTGCTAGTGCACTTGATGAGGTGCATTTGTAAGCCTCATCTTGAAAAAAAACCTTCTCCATAAAAAATCTCTCTTTTTGCCTACTGGGTTTTTTTGTTAGGATCTAAACAGAGCTAGGGCATGAAATTAAAACTTGGATCCCCAATTAGGAGTCCATGAAGCCTAAAAATAGAAGTAGGGGAGGGACATTCCTGCTACAGAATGGGGCATGAGTTATGGAACCACAACAAATAGCCTCAAAAAAGGAAGAAATTATGAAAGCATTTCTTCATCAGCAAATATTCCTTCAATGTGGATCAAACACCAACTAAATTTGAACATTCCAAGAAAATTTCAAATGACTTCCTAGTCAAAACCTTCAGGATCCAAAACCTTTGAGCTAAGTGTGTGTATAGTGTATTCATTTTCTTCGACATCTCAAGATGTAATCTATCTAAGTTTTATGACAAATCAAAAGCAATCTTCCACCCCTCCTAGTTCATTCATTAAGAATCTTCACGAAGGTTATTTATCAATCACTTGCTTGACTAGATGAGAGAATTAGTTTGAGGGCTCTTAGTAGGCTATCACGTTCTTTTAATTTTATGGTAGATTTTGAATAATCACTCCATGTATTTAAGAACATCACTATTCAATGAAGCAATGTTTTAGTAGAAGATACTTCATTTTGAAATGTATCTTTTGCAATTTCAGATGTTTTAGAATCGCTTAGTCTTAACATTGTTCTTTTATTTTATTTTCTTTTCCTTTTTAAAAAAAAAAAATTTCTGTATCCTAACTACGCTTAGACTATGTAGCCAAGACATTGGTGTCATTTTTTGGATTTGATCTTTTGTAAACATCCCTTGCATTCCTCTTTTAGAACTTTTTAGAAAATCTCATGCCAAATAATGATATTAGCAATCCTTTGAGAAAACCCTTGGGGTTTGGATGATCCCTTGCCATCTTCAACCTTAATTTGATCACACCTAAGACAATCAATTTTAAGTTCGAAAAGTGTTGAGAGCTTGTTGGTTTAGAATCTTAAGTTTAAGACTGAAAGTCTCCCTACTTCTACAAGCAACATCCATTACTCAGTTAATATAAGATGCACTATTGTCCAAATGTTTTGATAAATAAATACCTCTTCGTGAAATCAAAATGAAAAGAGTAGTTAGTAAAATATCTCAAGATAAAAACACAAGTGCACCTTACCCCCTTGGATTGACATGACTTTGGAAACAAACACACTTTCTGAAATAAAATCTAACTAATTGTAGAAAATAAGTTCTAAGTAAGTTTTTTTTTAATTTTTTTTATTTTTCTATTTTGGTTATTTTAGGCTTCAAAATAATGTTTCATAATTTTCCCATTTACTAGCAAGGGAACAAATTCCCACTGTAAGGAACTAAGCCAAAAATTGTTTTCTCTAAGAATTTTTGTGATCAAATAAGGATTGGTCCACAAGCATTGAAACTTAGTATGGCTGCCCGACTTTTCTTTCACCTTATCCAAAGTAGAACAAGGTCAAAAATCCTGAAGGATTTTATTGTGGCTCTCTTGTTGAATCATCTCTTCATGAAAACTTGATGTTTAGCAATGTGCTCCAATGCAGCTATCCATTTCTCATCCATCTATAAAAGATTCATCAATTTGATTTGTATTTTGTCAACATCTTCAGCATACCCACTCATGAATTTCAAAATAGGAATCCTGAGGTTAAGCAGGAATATTGGTTCTTGCCTAAAGACAAGCAAATAAGGAGAAGTCCCCAAACTATTCTTGACCCTTACTCGATCTATCCACAGAGTGTATTTGAGTTGTGTATTCCAATCTTTAGGATTCTCCTTCAATAATCATCTTATTACTATGATCAAGTTCTTGTTCGTAGATTATGCTACCCCATTTCCTTGCATGTAATAATTTGAAGAGAACTTGATAATGACTTGATTCTCAAATGCCCATTGAGTCAAGAATATAGATGCAAAAGCTGATCCATTATCATACACTAAATTGAATGGCATTTTGAACCTAGTAACAATGTGTTCCTCCAAGAAATCAATTACTAACTTAGCAATACAATTTCTAAAAGCTTCTACTTCTATCCATCTTGTATAATAATCAGTGGCTATAAGAAAGTAGGTATGTCAGGTTGATGATGGTGGATTAACTGGAACAATGAAATCTAGCCCCCACTTTGCAAAAGGGCATGCCTCATATATGGGTTGTAGTGGCAATGTCGGGTGTCTTTCTTTGTTAGCACTAGTTTGGAAAATGTGACAAGAGCACACATGCTCAAAACTGTCCTTAAATATTGTGGACCAAAAATAACTTGATCTCAAAATCATATGAGCCATCACTTCCACCAAACCATGCCCTATACCATACTTGTGAAATTTTTTGAGGACTTCCTTTGCTTCCTCTTGTCCTAAGCATTTTAGGTAGATCCCTTCATAGTTCCTTTTGTACAACTTGTTGTCTTACAGCATATAGGAATCACACTTCATTTTAAGTCCTCTACATTGTGAACTAATCATCCAACTAAGGAACCGATTCTATAGAAGATAGTAAAAAATATCCTAGTACTAGACATCTGTTACCACACCTTGACCAATGTCAACTTGAGATACTATCATTTTCTTCTAACCTTCAGTATCTATTTCTTTCTCAAACTTAAATTTCTTTTCATCACCAATCTATTTATCAGTTATCATTCTTGACAATCTTTGACCTTTGACTAATTTCATAGGTTGGATCTCTAGGTCAAACTCTTGAAGTATTGCCATCCATTTACCTCACTTTTCACCAAGTTAATTTTGCATCAAAAATGTCTTTACTATTTGGTTAGGTATGATAGCATGCACCTTACTCCTTAATATGTAATGAAAAAACTTCTTCACCACTTTAACCAAGGAAAAAGACTATTTGTCAAGGTTAGAATAATTCAACTCAGCATTTCTCAGTGGGCAACTCATAAAAAAAATAGGTCTTTCATCTTCCTTCACCTTCTTCTGGGTTAAGATCCCTATGTATGAATGCTCTAAAGCAAAGGAATATATCTTAAAGGGAAGGTTGTAATCAGGGCTTACCAATACTGGGGCCATGGAAAAGGTTACCTTAATATCCTTGAATGATTTCTTTACCTCAGGAACCATTCCATTTTAGCTCCCTTCTTGAGTAAATCATTAAGAGGATGCACAATCTATGCAAATCCGCTTATGAATTTTCGCACAAAATTTATCTTTCTAAAGAAAGACTTGAGTTCCTTCCAACTGTTGGGGGGTGATAACTTCAAAATGGCTTCAACTCTATCAGGATCAATGGAGATGCGAGCTTCAAAAATGACATGACCAAGGAGTTTTCCTTTACTGACCCCAAATGAACACTTCTTGGGATTTAGAGATATACCATATTTACTGTTGGAAATATTCAAGATATGATAGGTTACTAAGAGGGAAGGGGTGAATTAGTAACTTCAAAGCTTTTAAACAATTTAGCACTTTTAACCAATCATCATTTACTTATCTAATCTACTGCATATGTAAGAAATAAAACATCCATAACACATGTACAAGTGATTTGGTGACCCAGAAATCTTCTAAATAGAAAGTAAAACTGGGGTGGGGATAATACCCACAAAACTTCATTACTACGGTATGAAGTTGGCCTGTTAAGGCTTACATTTGATCACTTCTAGTGATCTACCCTGTTAGGAGCACAAAGGACTGCTAGGTCCACCTTGTTAGAGGATTTACAAACATACACTAAAGTATGCACTCTATTAGGAGATTTATAAAAAGACTTTTAAGTCTACCCTGTTAAAGGATTTACTAATCTAATTCACCTGTTAGGATGAAATAGTGGTTCTACTTACAAACTTGATTTGCTGATTAGATCCTTGAATTATATATCAACTCTTGTGACTGATAGATCTTTACTGCTCCTTTTTTACCTTGCTGCTTACTTTTCTCTTCTACTTATTCGTACTTACATTTCTCAAACATTGCATGTCTCTTTTTGATACTCTAATCCAGACTTTCTATATATTCACATTGCAAATGATATAATACATTACATATATACCTTTCCAATATTTACAATTACAAGGTTGGCTAAAACACAAGTGAACAAAGTATTACTGAGTTTGCCAAATAGTAAATAACTCGAGTTCATTGAACTGACTTAGTGACTTTCTGATACTCAGCGTCCACTGCATTACTCGGCATCATCATGCACTCGGTAGAAGTGAAGGCTCAATCCATACTAATCACCTAATGTAGTTCTAAACTCGGTAACCATTGGAGACTCAGTAGATATAGTATCACTCGGTATAAACTGAATCCTTTGTTTACCTTGCTTTCACTTGATAAAAATTATACTTTCATTACTCAGTAAATATTGCACTTCCATCACTCAGTAGGCACTATTCTTTCATCACTCGATAGGCAGTGCACTTTCATCACTCAGTAGGCACTACGCTTTCATCACTCAGTAGACACTGTGCTTTCATCACTCGGTAGGCACTATGCTTTCATCACTCGGTAGATACTATTGGATAGTATATTCACTTAGTAGCTATACTCAGCTTGGTTAACACTAGAATGCTCAATGTCAACTGATGTACAAGGTAACCACTGAATGCTTGGTATACATTGTAGATTGAGTGATGAGCTCGATAGCTATACTAATACTAATAAGTTTTGTCACTAATGGCAATAATAACTTAATGCCAACAATCTCTCCCTTTGACATTAGTGACAAAAACACTTATAAGCCAAAACATATGTACACAGCCTGAATGAATGAATTTAGATTTTTAAAAATTGATCTTTGTAGAACTGCAACATATACAAATATACTTATGTACACATGTAAACTTACTTCATTGTGTGCTAACTCCCCCTATTACTTATAGTGATTAATTTCCTCTGAATCTCTCCCCCTTTTTGACAATAATGCCAAAGGACTGCATATATACAATTTATATGGCTACACCAAAATGAGATAGAAATTCTTGATGTACCTTAAGAATAGTTGCAAAAGTACTATCCCATGTCTGCTACAAAATTTCACAGGTGGAGAGGGCAATGTGAACTTCTGCTAATAATTGGATCAAGTGATTAGCTACTTAGAAGTTCTATTCTTGGACCAATGTTTTGCAATGAGTAATATGTTTATGCATTGTGTCCATGATAGGAAGGATCATATTTTGGATGTCTATGAGTGTAGACCAGATCCTTGCTTCCTCTCTCAATAGTTCTACCTATACATCTGCCAAATATATGATTTTGGTATGATAGGAGGTTGTGGAGGAGGAGTCCACCTTCAATTTTGATGCACTTGATTTCATATCAATGTCAATCTTATTTAGCTTATCTTTTATTTCTTTTGTGAAGCTAGAAACATCACAAAGTTTAGCAAAAAGTGATGCTGCATTATTAGAAGAATTTTCAAAATTTCAAAAAAATGTTGACAATTCAACTTGTTTTATTGCTATCTTTTGAGCAATGTGCTCTAGTACTTTATTATCAAATTTCTTTTCTAATTTCTCAATAAGTTTTTCTTGTCTAGAAGAATCCTCATTGAATTTTTGTACAGCCTCTTCTAACTGAATCAAAATGTGTTGAGTAGAATCTACTTCAACACCTATAGCATCTATATTAATATTCTTGGCATTCTCAATTATTCTATATTCCTTATCCCTTTTTGACCTTAACTACTTTTTTGTAGCTTTCATCTCAATTAGTTGACTAGCAAACCTCATCTCTTCAATGGTAGCATTTTCATAGTCAATCTTGGGAATTACTATCTCTGTGTCTAAGTTAATATCTTCTGCAATTTCCTTTTCGGTGATCAAAAGTCTTAATGGATGCTTTTTTTTGACTTCTTTGATGACTGGTTTGACCTTAGGGATAGACACAATGGTGGAGATGGAAGGGCTAGCGGTAAAAATTGGGATAGGACATGAGGATTGAGTGTGAATAGGAATATTAATCAGATCAAAAATTGAAACACTTCCCAAGAATGGTATCATACTCGGTAAAGTACCCATAGTAGAATCTGAACTGATTGGAGTAGAAGTGGATACAGATGATGCTAATGGAAACAAAACTATAGAACTTACTAGAGTTGATGGAGACAAAAATTGTAGAACTTACTGTTACAGTTGTTGATGATGAAGGAGTTAAGGAGGCTGACTCGATGGCTGAAGAACTGACAAATAGCTCAGTAGATGAAGTGCTTGGCACATCTTTTTTAGATACCTGGAGCTGCAAAGTGGCTGGTGAAGATTGAGCAATTGATTTGGCAATTGTGCTCACAATCTCACTTGCAGAAGCTATCTCCATAGTTGATGTAATAGTTTTTGGTGGAGAGTGAGGAAGAGTTGCAATCACTTGTGCTACAATTTTAACTAGATCTTCTTCTTCCTCATTTGCTTCTTCCTCCTTGTCTTCCATAAGTGCATGTAACTCTCCTGGAGTAACTATGATGGATGGAGTGCTCTCAAAATCATCACTATCACTACTATCATCATCCTTGATCTCAACCGGATCTTCACTAGGCTTTTGCAGATGATATATTTTTTTCTACATGTTTTTTGTATCATTTACAACATGCTCAATGTCTTTAATTAAGATCAAACATGTGTGAAATCTAATCATCATTTTACCTTCATAGTTTTTCATTGTTGCCTTTATGTCTGCTCTAGTGAGACTTGGTAGGAGATTCTTCAGAGATTGCTCATATATGTCTTTAACCATTTGGGTGGCTAACTCCCATCTCGGTTGTAATCTCTCCAATAGTTCTTTGGAGATTTGGGAGGTAAGATGGTCTGGGGAGTATTTCCATTTACCCATTTTATTCAGTACCAGTTCCTCAATCTGCATTTTCTCAGCATCAGTTCGAGTTTCAAATTTCAATGCCTTGAAATTTGTGATGCCAACTCCTTCTTCCAATTGCTTAAGCCTTTCCTTGAATGTGAGAGGAGGTCTCACCACTATAGGTTCTTGCTTACCTTTTCTGGTTCTTCTGGAGATTACTACAGTGGGCTTTTTCTTAGGTTTGGTAATAGTTACCCTACCTTTCTTCTTTGGCTGCTCCTCTTTAGTTTCATGTTCTCCTTTTTCTTCTTCTCCTTCTCCTTCTTCTTCATCCTCACCTTTTCCCTCAGTAAGCATAAGAGGACTAGTAGTAGTTTTTAATTTTGCTATCTTCCTCTTGCCTTTGCTTATGGCCTAGGGTAGCTTGATTTCAAGCTCAATTCTAGCCTTTGCCTCATAATATGTTTCAAAGATTGGTTGCCTTGGGTCTACTGGATTATTGACCAGTGCTTCAATGATATCCCTGGCCTCATCAATATTTACCTCATAAGGAAGAGTTTTTACCCATGCAACTTGGGGTCTAACTACCTGAATATATACCTTATCATAGTCAACCATAAAACATATATCATCTCTATAGTCTTCAACTAGTTTTGGTAGAATCTGAAACCTGTTATTCATTCTCTCTTTGAAATCTTCAAAATAATTATCCATAATGCTATCAAAATTTTCACCCATTTCTGCTACAAACTCATTAATCTAATAAAGAATGGGAATGTCTTTTCTCCATACAAATATTCCCTTTGATGGAAAGAATTTTTGAACATAGAAAAATAAGAAAATCAATAGAGAGTCAAATTTACAAGGGTTATTCTTTGAAGTCCTTATACTTTCCATATTTTTATTCAGCTGTCTCAACAATAATTCCGATAGATCAAATTCAAGATTTTTCTTTACAATTTTGAATGCCAAATCCATAGCTTCACAAGGTACACTATTCAGTCGACTTGAGCTATAGATTTTGTAGGCAATGACATGAATGCCAAACCTTAGCTTGATATCTAATATAGTGTTAACCTTTAAACCTCTACCATCCCACTCAGCTAGGGTTTGCTTTTGTAACTCCTCCTGACCTAGGGTTTTGGTGGTTTTTGCTTTGTTGAGCATAGGGAGACCCGTGATTTTATTAATCATCTTCTTTGTGATTAACACTGGTTGTTCTATCCATAGTTTCCCAGTGTGCATCCGACTTAAAATATACCTAATCCATTTGGTTTGGAAACTTCTAGGCATATGCAAGATATGTGTCAAGCCTTTGGTTTCAAGATACTTGAATTCAAGTTTCAGAGAGCTATCTACACACATTTCTCCTAGGTCATTGTCCATCTCTAGGTTTCAAATTTCTTGAATAGAACATTTGAAATGAGTGTGAATATCATTGATAAGAAGTACCTTAGGTGGAATTTGTGATTGAGCTCCATTCGGGTCGAGTGATTTTGCAACGGCCAAAACAATTTTGAAGTTGGGCACTTTCAATTCTATGCGCTTTACCAGCATTTATGAACCTCTTTTTGACTTGGTGATGTTGCTACTCTTGGATGCCATTGCTACTTGGTAAGTGTAAGAAAATTTTGAATAGTTTTTCACTCTAAAATCGCTTGAAATCACTTAGAGTTACTTGGAATTTTCTTGAAATTTCTTAGCTTTGAAATCATGATAAGAATGAAATTGAATTCTTGCCCTTTTGACAAAATATTTCCATAAATGCTTGGTACAAAGGTAGATGAGATGACATAGTGTTTGACAGGCTATCATTCATTTGCTCAGTACAAGCTTGCAACTTGGTGATCGAACAAAAATTTTAGTTATTCCTAACCTAGCTTGGTAAGGTCTATAACCAACTTTCCTTGGTAGATGTAACTCAGCAAAAGATATGCTTTGTTTGATTCTTTGTGTATCTGAAATACTGATTTGATCATTTTACTTTCTTGCTATGGAAATGCTCTGGATATAGCTTGAAGATACAGTTCCAGATCCTTTATGAATCTAATTGGAAATGATGGAGTCACCCACTTCTTGAGTGACATTTCCATCACTTGAACTATCTTTCTCAGTAGATTTTAGAATCCACTATTGCCTCATTTTCTTTCGAATGTTTTCAGCTTTAGCTTTCTTTTCATCTTCAACTCTTCTTATATTCATGCAATTTTTAGTTATATGACCGAGTTTAATGCATGTATAACATCTTACTGTTGTGTCTCTTTGCCTCAAGTGATGCCTTGAGCAATCTTTGCCAATGTGTCCATATTCTCCACAATAATGACATCTACACCAGGTATTGTAATCCCATCCAAAAATTGCTTTAACAAGTTGGTCAGCTGGATTGAATGATTTGGATATAGTATCGGTAGATATAGTATCACTCGGTATAAATTGAATCCTTTGTTTACCTTGCTTTCACTCGGTAAAAATTATACTTTCATTACTCAGTAAATACTACACTTCCATCACTCGATAGGCACTGTGCTTTCATCACTCGGTAGGCACTGTGCCTTCATCACTCGACAAGCACTGCACTTTCATCACTCGGTAGGCACTGCGCTTTCATCACTCAATAGATACTGTTGGATAGTATATTCACTTGATAGCTATACTTAGCTTGGTTAACACTAGAATGGTCGGTGTGAACTATTGTACAAGGTTACCACTGAATGCTCGGTATACATTGTAGATTGAGAGATGAGCTCGGTAGCTATATTGATACAAATAAGTATTGTCACTAATGGTAATAATAACTTAATGCCAACAATTCACAACACCTATTGAACACCTATCTTAGATAGGCAATGTGAGTAGTTTGATCTTTTGAAAAGACAATCAAGTCATCCATATAGATAACTATACATCTATTAATCAATCCCTTAAAAGCTTCATCCATGGCCCACTAAAATGTAGCCCCTACATTAATCAATCCAAATGGCATCCTCCTATAGGTGAAGGTTCCCCATTTTGTCGTAAAGGCAGTCTTTAGTCTATCTTCTTCTTCTACTAGTACCTAATTATATCCTCAATATCCATCCAAGAAGGACATCATTTTGGAACCATTCATAATTTGTAAGACTTCATCCAGTGAGGGAAATGGGTAATTGTCCTTCTAAGATGCCAAGTTCAAATTGCAAAAATCTATGCAAAGTTGAATCTCTTTGGTCTTCTTTCATACAAGAACTAAATTAGCCACCCATGTAGAGTGACTCACAAGGAAAATAATTTTTGCATCTAGCAATTTCTTGACTTCCTTCATTATCAGAGGCTCAAGGATGGGATTGATATGTCTTTTCCTTTGTCAAAAAGGTTTGGCATCAGGTTTTAGTGGAATATCATGCATAATAATTCAAGGATCATATGTCTTTGGTTCTAAATAGCTCCAGGCAATGACATTCTTATATTTTGTGAGCAATTCGAGGATGATTGCCCTTTCCTTTAAATTTTATGCTTTCCCAAACCTTAGCATCTTGGGATCATCCTCTATTCCTAAATTGTATGAGTTGCATTCCTCGATACCCTTTTCTTTAGTGGTTCTTTTATTAAACACAGATTCATCACAATCAAAAATGTGCTCCAACTCGATCACCCCCTTAGGAATATTATTAGTTTTCAAGTTTAACATTCCATATCCATCTTGAGTTGTGATATCCTCAAGCACATCATCTGGGGTATCATCTATTCCTTTTCCCTTAAAGTGGCCGCTACACATAATAAATTCAAGAATATGTTGATCATCCTGAAAAACTTGGAAGTTTGTGATATTGTCAAGAATAGATAGAGTAGCGACTAATTCATAGCGACTAATTCAACTAAAAATCATTTCAACTTTGTTCCTTCAACTAGTTGTAACATGCTTGCTAAAATATCAAGGGCATCTGCTACCATGTTTTTCCTTCTCAGAATAGACTTTATGTTCAAAGCTTCGAAATCATCTAATAGATCTCATTCCCTTTTCCTATAGGCAGTAATCTCTTATTGTTACAAGCATATAGTGATTTCACTTATCGAATAACCAACTGAAAATATCCTTCAATGATGAGAGATGTAACTCCTTTCTCAAGTGCAAAGAGAAGTCCTCAAATCAATTCTTTATATTTTATAACATTGTTAGTACATCTAAATTACAATCAATATACTACATAGAAAGACTTACCTTTCAAACCAATTAACTCAATACCTACATTGGCTCCTGATTTGCATTTGTAACTGTCAAAGAAAAGTTTCCAAATTGGGCTTTCCTTGGGTTTCCTAACCTTATTCTTATTTGTCCTCAATTTCTCTTTTACCTAAGCTTCAAAGGATTGTTTCTTAGGAACCCATTGTAATTTTCTAGGATGTAGACTTGATGATTCTCCATTGTGAATTCCTGATAGAGGACATGTGTGCTTTTCTCGTTTGTCTTGAATTTCCCCTATCAATTCTTTAATTTCTTCAACTTTAGGCAAAGGATGAATAACCACTGAAGCCCATCCCTAGCCTTTTATGTATCATCTTCTTCTTTGTACTTTGATCATTCTAGGTGGAGGAGAAGACAAACCTCTGTTGTCTAAAGAGGTATCAGTATATGATTTGTTGGAAATGAGAATAGAGTAACTGAGAGGGGGAGGGGGTGAATCAGTTACTACAAAAACTTTCCATAGTCCCTAAGATGTCTGAATATACCCTTGATCTAATTAATAAAATGTTGAAACTTGATAATGCAGCAAATGATAAATATTAAGAACTGATATGATATCATGCACAAAGTAATTTAGCAATTAAGAACACAAGAGACACTAGATTTAACGTGGAAACCCAATATGGGAAAAACCACCAATGTAAATTTTTCACTCTTCTGAAGTGAGCCCTGTTAGGAGCCAACCTTGTTAAAGGTTACAAAAACACACTGTTAGGTGTGACCCTGTTAAAGGTTTTAATCACCCTATTAGGAGTGGCCTTGCTAGAGGTCTTTAGAAAAATTCAACTGAACTGTCACCTTGTTAGAGGATTTATTGAATGGTTGTTAAACCAACTCTATTAAGAGATTTTGAATACACTGTTACAATGGTTAGGAAGCAACAATGAAATGACCTGATATAATGTGCAACTTATCTTTGCTGATTGCAGATCTCTGTTATGCTTGACTAGATCCTTACTGATCAAATATAACTTTGTAGCTCCTTTAACACATCTGATCCTTTATCAAACTTTTCTCAAAATTTGCCTCTTCGAACTATAATTCGCATTCATAAATTTTTCATAATCACACACTTTAATTCATAACTTGAATGACCATATATACCTTTTAGATTATCTTAGTCGGCTCAAATCACTAACTAAAACAAACAATTACAACAGTTGGCTAAAAGTAATTAATTAGCAAATTCCTATACTGACCGACCCTACACGGTGAACTTTGTTCAGAAAATAATTCCTGTGTTAACCGACTAAGCTCGGTTGATACAGCAAACTTCATGGAAAACCATCAATCACCGAGAGAACTCGGTAATTACTGAGTTTCCTAAGATAACTGAGTGAGCTCAGTGGAAACTAACCTTTGGAGACCGAGTGAAGCTCGGTTAGCACTAACTTTTCCATAATTCATTTGATGACCGAGTGAGCTTGGTGGAAACTAACCTTTGGAGACCAAGTGAAGCTCGGTTAACACTAACTTTTCCATAATTCATTTGATGACTGAGTGAGCTTAGTGGAAACTAACCTTTGGAGACCGAGTGAAGCTCAGTTAACACTGGCTTTTCACATTTCCTTCATTGACTGAGTTAGCTCAGTTAACACTGTCTTCCACATTTCCTTTGATGACTGAGTGAGCTTAGTTGGTACTGTAAATTGCATTGTAGACTATCTGAGCTCGATGAACTTGAGACTAATGACTGATATGAAATTTGTGTGACATCAAGGAAAACATTATCCAACAATATCCCTCTTTGGAATTGATGGCAACACATGTCATAACAGAAATAAAATTTTGAAAACAAGTTCAACAAGAGAATAGACTTCTCCCTCTTTCAATAGTCTCCCTCTGTTAAGGGACTTCATGGAAAACTTTTCAAATCTTCACAAATTTCAGAAGTTTCAGAAGGATATGATAGTAAAATCTCTCTCTCTTTGACAACACATGCCAAAGACAACAAAAGTTAAGTGAATTATAATGTACCTTTAGTACTAATTCATATGCAATGATTTCTGATTGAACTGCATCAACAGATAGATCTTCAATCCTGTATGCATCGATGCATCACTAGAACTTATTTTTAGTGAACTTCAAATAGGGGAATGACCCCTAAGTTACCTCTGAGATACAAAAATGCATCCTTAGGTAAAGGCTTTGTGAATATGTCAGCAATTTTTTCTTTTGTATGGACATATTCCAATATGATCTCCTTGTCTTGCACCAATTCTCTGACAAAATGATATTTTATTGCAATATGCTTGGTCTTGGAATGCATCACTGGATTCTTAGATATGTTGATTGCACTAGTATTGTCACAGAACATGACAATTGGTTCTTTGATTTCCATCTTCATTCCTTGCAATAACTGCTTAAACCAAACAATATTTGAGTAGTTTACTGCTGCAGCAACATACTCTGCCTCTACTGTAGATTGGGATGTACAATTATGCTTTTTGCTTGTCCAGGAAACTAATCTTTTTCCAAGAAAGAATGCTCCTCCACTTGTGCTTTTTCTGTCATCAAAGTGTCTTGGCCAATCAGCATCAGTAAACACTTTCAAATCAAAATTACCTCCAAATTTTTACCATAAGCCATAATCTTTAGTTCCTTTCAAATATCTCATTATTCTTTTGATTGCCATCAGATGAGTTTCTCTTGGCTTTGCTGAAAATCTTGCAACAATACCAACTGCAAGGGCAATATCTAGCCTAGTATGAACTACGTATTGCAATTTTCCAATCATAGATCTATACAATGTTTGATCTACCTCTTTGGATTCATCACCTTTGGTAAGTTTCAATCCAGTAAACATAGGAGTTCCAACAGGTTTACAGTCCTCCATACCAAACTTTTTCAATATCTCCTTGATGTATTTTGATTGAGTGATGTAGATGCCATTCTTATTTTGTTGAATTTTAAGACCAACAAAGAATTTTATTTCACCAAACATAGACATTTCAAATTCCTTGTTCATTTGTTCTAAAAATTCTTTGCAAAGATCATCATGCCCTGTGAAAACAGTATCATCTACAAATATTTCTGCCAAGACAATCTTATTATCTGGTCCTTCCTTTATATACAAGCTACTATTATCATTAGTTCTTTGAAAACCAATCTGAATAAGATAGTTATGCAATCTTTCATACCATGCTCTAGGGGCTTGTTTCAGACCATACAGTGCCTTGTGTAATTTTCAGACCATGTCCCTTTTATCTAGATCAACAAAGCCTTCAGGTTGTTCAATGTAAACCTCTTCATCCAATATTCCATTGAGGAATGTTGACTTGACATCCATCTGATAAACTTTGAATCCTTTGTGAGAAGCATATGCAAGTAAGGTTCTGACTTCTTCCAATCTTGCAATAGGAGCAAAGGTTTCTCCATAATCTATGCCTTCTTCTTGAGAGTATCCTTTGCATACCAATCTGGCTTTTTTTCTGGATACTTTACCATCTTCAGTCAACCTGTTTTTGAATACCCACTTGGTTCCAATTACATTCTTATTTTTAGGCCTGGGTACTAGAGTCCATGTCTTGTTCTTCTCTATCTATTCTATTTCCTCGTTCATTGCCTCAATCCAACTATCATTTGTCAATGCATCTTTAATGCTTCTAGGTTCAAAATCAGCAAGTAAACAAGTATTTTTCAGTTTGCTTCTTGTCAAGGTTCCTTCAGATTTGTCTCCAATGATCTGATCTGGTGCATGATGTCTTTTGACATATTTAGCTAATACAGGTTCTTTGCCTCTTGAATGTGTTTCATTTCTATCTCCTTGTGTTTCAATTTCATGTTCTGGCTATTTTGGCTTGGTAAGAATTGGCTCGGGCACTTTAGACTCGGTAGACACTTGCTCAGTAGTGTCTAAATGTTATTGTGGCTCGGTTTGAACTTTTTCCAACTCAGTTACTGATGACTCGGGAGTTGAGGAGTCGTGAGTGAACTATATGCTTGGTATAGTATCTGGTTCAATGTAAACAAATCTTCTGTAATCTTCAGGTACCTTTTTGCTTTCTTCCTCAGATTTGTCTACAAACTCATCAACTTTCACATGTGCACTTTCTATGACTTTGTGAGTGGATAGATTTAAACATCTATATGCTTTTCTTTTGCACGAATATCCAAAAAATATTCTTTCATCACCTTTTACATCAAATTTTCCTTTTCTAGATTCTTTCAAAATATAACATTTGCTTCCAAATACTTTTAGATAACTTACATTGGGTTTGTAGCCATACCATAATTCATAGGGAGTTTTGAATGAGTCCTTCTTCAACTGTACTCGATTTAAGGTATGAACTATTGTGCTAATGGATTCCTTCCAGTATTTGATAGCAATGCTCTTTTCTATCATCAGGGTTCTTGCACAATCCATGATGGATCTGTTTCTTTTTTCATCTATTCCATTTTGTTCAAGAGTTCCTGGTGCTGAGACTTGTCTTTTAATACCTTTTTCAATGCACAAGTTGTTGAATTCATGTGAGATGAATTCACCACCTCTATCTGACCTTAAGCATTTTAGTCTTTTTCCTGTTTCTTTTTCTACTCTTGCCAAAGACCATTTGAATTTCTCAAATGCTTCTGATTTGTTCCTTAGATACATGATAGTCATCATTCTTGAGTAGTCATCAACAAAAAGAATAAAAAACTTTTCTCTAGTATAGCTTTCTATTCCAATGAGTCCACACAAATCAGTATGCACAATTTCTAATATATCTTCAGACTGATAGTTTTTACTTTTAAAACTAGTCTTACCCATTTTACCAATCTAACAATTCTTGCATAGACCAACCTCAGGTTTCTTAATGTTAGGAATGCCTCTTACTTTCTTGAATTTGCTTATTTTTACCAGGTTATCAAAATTGACATGACACAACCTTTTATGCCATAACTAACTTTCTTCAATTTGAGCAATAAGACATGAGCATTCACCAAGTTCTAGATAAAACAAGTTACCTTTAGTTTGGGTGCCAGATCCTATCAGCTTTCCTTGCTCATTCAATAGTCTTGCCTTTCCATGCATGAATTCCACCTTGAATCTAGTATTGAATAACTATGCCACACTTAGCAAATTATGTTTAAGACCTTCAACCCAATAGGCATTATTACATACAAGTTCTTTGGTTAGACAGATTCTTCCTCTTCCTTTTATGAAACAAGGTTCATTATTACCAAACCTTACACTGCCAGCATCATAGTCTTCAAACTGATCAAACTTAGTTTTATCACCTGTCATATGATATGAGCAACCACTGTCTATAATCCATGTATCATTCTTACTTATATGAGAGACAAGTGCCATTTTATCTTCCTCATCACTGTCAGAATCATCTTTAACGGAAATATAAACAATTTCATCCTCACTATTATCAGAATCTTTGGAATTTTCAGCCATGAAGCATGATTTCTTACCTTTATTCTTGGATTTTTTGAAGTCTTTCTTGCCATTGCATTTTCTTTCATCATGGTTTTTCTTGTTTGGACACCTTGCTGCAATATGACCAATTTCTTCACAAGAGAAATAGATTAGAGGAACTTTACCTTTGTATTTTCCTCTGCTTCTAGAGTATTTTCTTGCTAGTAGAGCTTCAATCACTTCGAGATCACTGTCTGAACTTTGGCTTGATTCATCTTCACTTTTTGACTGAGATTTCTTCTCCTTTTTTATTTTTCCCTTTGAGTGAGAGCTTGGCTTGAAATGCTGATTCAATTTTTTTGGAGGCTGAAACATAGTTGTCAAAGTTATCTAGTTCAAATGCAATTAGTTTTCCAACTATGGCCTCAAGATTTATCTGATGATTTGCTTCACACCTTCTTTCCTGAATTGCAGAAAATCTAATTGCATAAATGGGAAGCAAGGTTCTAAGAACTTTGCTTATAATTGTTTCTCCTTTGATATCACCTCCAGATGCTCTGATTGCACTCACACATGCTTTAACTCTTTCAACATACTTTGCAATTTTTTCATCCTCTTTCATCCTCATTTGATCAAATTGTCCTCTTAGACTTTCTACTTTTGCTCTTCTTACATTATCATCTCCTCCATAGATCTCTTTTAGCTTGTTCCACATCTCAAAGGCAGTTGTGTAGTCCTTAATGTCATCAAATTCTTCATAACTAAGAGCGGATGCTATGTCTATCATCATATTGTTGTGAGTCTTCTTTTTAGCAATGTCATTGACAGACAATGTGCCAGGAGGTTCTTCATATTTTTCTTCAAGGTATTTTAGTTCAGTATCACCAACAATAGCCAGATGAAGTCTCATCAATCCTTGCCATGCAAAGAAGTTATCTCTATTGAGTTTTGGAATTTCTCTTTTGTAAGACATCTTGATCTTAGGCTTATATCCTTGAAATCTTTTCTTGCAAGCACCAAAAGCTCTGATACCAATTGTTGGAAATGAGAATAGAGTAACTGAGAGGGGGAGGGGGTGAATCAGTTACTACAAAAACTTTCCACAGTCCCTAAGATGTCTAAATATACCCTTGATCTGATTAATAAAATGTTGAAACTTGATAATGCAGCAAATGATAAATATTAAGAACTGATATGATATCATGCACAAAGTAATTTAGCAATTAAGAACACAAGAGACACCAGATTTAACGTGGAAACCCAATATGGGAAAAACCACCAATGTAACTTTTTCACTCTTCTGAAGTGAGCCCTGTTAGGAGCCAACCTTGTTAAAAGTTACAAAAACACACTGTTAGGTGTGACCCTGTTAAAGGATTTAATCACCTTGTTAGGAGTGGCCTTGCTAGAGGTCTTTAGAACAATTCAACTGAACTGTCACCTTGTTAGAGGATTTATTGAATGGCTATTAAACCAACTCTGTTAAGAGATTTTGAATACACTGTTACAATGGTTAGAAAGCAACAATGAAATGACCTGAAATAATGTGCAACTTATCTTTGCTAATTGCAGATCTCTATTATGCTTGACTAGATCCTTACTGATCAAATATAACTTTGCAGCTCTTTTAACACATCTGATCCTTTATCAAACTTTTCTCAACATTCACCTCTTCGAACTATAATTTGCATTCATAACTTTTTCATAATCGCACACTTTAATTCATAACTTGAATGACCATATATACCTTTTAGATTATCTTAGTCGGCTCAAATCACTGACTAAAACAAACAATTACAACAGTCGGCTAAAAGTAATTAATTAGAAAATTCTTATACTGGCTGACCCTGCATGGTGAACTTTGTTCAGAAAATAATTCCTGTGTTAACTGACTGAGCTCGGTTGATACAACAAACTTCATGGCAAACCATCAATCGTCGGGAGAACTCGGTAATTACTGAGTTTCCTGAGATAACCGAGTGAGCTCGGTGGAAACTAACCTTTGGAGACTGAGTGAAGCTCGGTTAACACTGACTTTTCCATAATTCATTTGATGACCAAGTGAGCTCAGTGGAAACTAACCTTTGGAGACCGAGTGAAGCTCAGTTAACACTAGCTTTTCACATTTCCTTCGTTGACCGAGTTAGCTTGGTTAACACTATCTTCCACATTTCCTTTGATGACTGAGTGAGCTCAGTTGGTACTGTAAATTGCATTGCAGACTGTCTGAGCTTGGTGAACTTGAGACTAATGACTGATATGACATTTTTTTGATGTCAAGGACAACATTATCCAACAATGATGCATTTAGATATTTAGTTTCCCCTTCAATCTCTTCAACAACATTAAATGTGTTTGTAAGGCTTTGGTTTTTTGTACGGTCATTTTGTGGGTCATTGACATTCTTTACTCCTATCATTTGTGTTAATACCATAGCAACTACTTCTTGACATGATGAACATTAAAACTCTAAATGGCTAACTTTATGTAATCAAAAAAATCTTGGAAGGAGGAGGATATTGGGGTCAGCTTCTTCTCCTAGACATTGTAAATTAGCCATCATATGGTCTATGAATTGTGTTACAAGTTCATCTTTTGGGGTTGAAATCATGGAGTCCATATCTTGATCATTTGGTGTTCTGATCAAAGTTGTATCAAAAACCATCACCTTGTAGGAGCCTAAATCTGATTGTAAGAAGGTTACCTCATTAGGAACATTGTAATCTATGATTATCTTTTTAACTTTGGCTCCACATCTACTTTGATTTGATTGTTCAAACCTTTTCATGGTAACCAAAGCTAAGTGAAATCCATGGAAAACCATCCACTTAGATACTTCATCCATTCTCTGCTAAGGAATAATCCATACATCTCTGGGATATCAACCACATGTATATCGATGACATCTTGAATTTGTGGGTCAACAGTTAACTGTATTTCCACATCCTTCAATACACCTATGACTTTCACCTCTATTTTGTCCAACTATATCACTATCTGGTTAGTAGATTGAGAGGTGACCCCTAACTTTTGTGCTATGGATAATGGCATGACATTGCATGAAGCTCATGAATCAATAAGGAAATTATGAAGATTCTTCCCATATATTTTAATACTAAGAAAAAATGGGGGTACCTCTACCTTGTCTTTAAACATAGTGGGCAATGCCTACACAACATTAATTTTTTGTGACACAATTTTTTTGTTGGAGTTGATGAAATGCAACTCCGAAGATGCCCAAGATCACCTGCATGCAAAAACTTGTCAAAGGGAAGCCAAGGAAGGAAGAGTGTGGAGTTAGGGAAAACCCTAAATGGACATGAGAGAGAACAAGATATGCAAACACAAGAAAATATGTATTTACAATATGTTGAATGTGATGATAAAAATACAATGAGGAAGCTTGAATATAAAGAGCTCAAGGAATCTTATAGAGCAAGCTAGAAGATGCTAGGAGATAAGTGTGACAACTAAACATACATCCACATGAGGTGGAAAGTCCTTGAACAAGGTGAGAGGATAAGTATGACTTAGGAGAGAACAAACTCTCATATTATCAACAACTTATAACTAACTCCTAGACTACAACTAATAAATTCATTTACCTAAGTAAGCTTAAGTAAATAGAATAAATAATTAGTAAATTAATTATTTACTCTAACATTTTGAGGGGTAATATTCACATTGTGGGAGGTCTTTGTATGATCCAAAGTCTTCATGAGTGCCTCTTGTTGTTGTGGACAATTTTGCAACATGTCAAACATGGACATATTGGCCTTTGTTCATTTCAAGTCCCCCACTGCAAAATATTTTTTAGTAGACCAAGCAATATTTTTCAATATTGTTGGTACATTCACTTGGTTATGATTTTGTTGTCCTCCAAATGTTGGTTTGACTAGTGTCAGATTGTTTCTCACCCTTGGATCAAGAGGAGTTGGTTGTAGTGCTACAGGAATTCCATCTATTAAAGGTTCCTTTCTACCTCTCAAGTTGTATGTATTTTGATTGTCATTTTGAAAAGCATTCATCTCTTCATGCTAAAGGTTAGGTTCTTGGCTGAGAACTCTTCATCAACTGACTATTCTACCTATGCATTCTATGTGGAATCGTAGGATTCTAACAACATGGCATTAAATTGCATAGGAGGAGCATTATCATTTACTTGTGAGCTTTGAGCCATCTCTTGATTTCCATTATAGTACAAACCATCATTGTTAAGTGTATTCTGACCTTCGTCATACTGATTGATATCTACATACTAAATGTTGCTATTGTTATTATCTGCAGGAATACTTCCATTATTTAGATGAGTGTTCCGCTATCGATTCTATCTCTGGAATCCATTATTTCAATCAGGAGGATTGAAGTTGTTCCCTCTATTGTTTTTTCCTACATTTTTGTTGTAATTTTGGCCATAATTGTCATTGTAAGGACCAGCATTGTTTCTTTGGAATTTGTTATTCTATCCTTGTGACAACCTGAGATGAGTCAATTCATTGTTCATTTGTGACATAGTATTTTTCATCTGACCAAATTTTGAAATAAATCTATTTTTTGCTTTAGTGGGGACTGTTTCCTTTTACTCAAAGAAGGCGGCTTTTAGAGGTTCATACCCTAGATATGTTAGAATGGGATTTTGTGGAGCAGATGCCTATTGTAATGGAACTGGATTCATAGGTACGAATTGACTAGGCATGATGGGTACTCTGACAAGGTATGTTGGCATTGCTATGATAGCTTGGGCTGGAAGCATCAATCCTCCTTTGTTAGGATTGGCTTGCTTAGTAAAAGTTATTGCTTCTGTGAAGACCTTTTCCAATGTATCAATATTTGCTACAAGAAACCTTCTTCGAAGGATAGTAGTAAGAGGTTCCATAGCTTTTAGATAAATCTAAATAGCTACTTCAACTAGTATAGTATATGGTGTTCCCAACCTGTGATACACTACATGGAAGCAATGATTGAAGCATGAAACTATCTCAGTTGGATCCCCTTTAATCGATATGAATTGTTGATGTATCACTATTGGGTTGAAAAAAGTTATAAATTGTTCTAGGAACAATTTCTTGAAAGTGTCCCAATCTCCAATACATCTAGGTGGAAAATTGACATACCAATTATAGGAAACTTCCCCCAGAGAGTAGGGGAATAGATGAAGGACCACATCCTCATTTGCAATCTATTTTCAATTGCAAATTTCTTTGAATACTTTAATGTGGTGTTCAGAAATTCATCTTTCTCCATAAATAAACCTTGGGCATAAATTCTTGGGATTTTTGGGGAGGTCATGGAGTGCACCTCTCAAGTTTATGGGTGAGTCTACAGAACTTGTGAAGAAGGCCACCAAAGGATTTGGCAGACCTAAAGGTGGTTGTTAAGGCAGAACTATTGGAATATGTGGTTGGAGTGGAGTTGAAGTAGAGGTGGAGTTGAAGAAGATTATGAAAGTTCGAATGAAATTGGTTGAATTCGAGGTATCCTTTTATCACTGTGTGGTTTGCAGAAGTGGGTAAGCTCAAGAAAATTGTGGGCACTTGGTGAAGATCTTAACACTCGTTGAAATGGGGATTTTGGATCAAAAACATCTAGTTTGCATCAACTATGGAAAAAGTGCACCTCTACAGAAGTACACTTTCTCACAAAATGAAATGCACCCTAGAATTTTGTGGACCTATGGATCTATGGACTTGCAAAGTAGTGCACCTGAATTTCTGAAAAAACTCAAAAAAAAATTCTAAACTCACAAAAAACATAGAATTTTGAAACTTTGGCAGATTTTTCTTCTATCTCAAAAATCAAAAGATGGCCCTCCTTCTAGTGCCTCTTCTATTGAGCTATTGTTATGCACGATGCTAAATGGCAAGAATTCTTGTGAACTCCTCTCTTGAAAAGCTAATCTTGTGGATCAACTCCAAGGTTCTGGGTGATCTCGCGACCTACTAGAATCCACTCAATTGAAGATAAATATGATTTTTCATGAGGAGGCCTTTGCTAGTTCATTTGATTTTGGATTAGATGAAGAACTTGTTCGCTATTTCTAAATAAAATATACAAAAGAACTATGTTTTTGTATTTTCTATTTTTGATGAATGCAATCTAACAATGCAACTAGTATGAAGTCCTATTCTAACGAGGGGGTTAATAAAGCAACTAACAAAACCTTAAAGAAAATAACATGAAATTGAAATCCTAACAAACATAAGCTATGGAAAAAAACACATCTATGAGTTAAGCTTTCAAAGAGATCAGTGGGTAACCAATGAAAGAAGGAGCAGTGCTTCCTCGATTCCACTAATGCAATCGCCTATGAGAAAATTAGTAATCATATGATGTTTCACTCATCAAATTACAAGGCCACAAAAAGTGCACTCATGTGAGATGAAAGGCTATTCAAGTACAATTCAATTATTTCTTCTCAAGCTAGATACGTTAGTGAAATTTGTCAAAACCATAGCAAACACAAAATTAATGAATCATGCAACCAGAAACAAAGCAATAAACTTTTGGTTCACTCACATTACATGAACATACATCCACAAAAATATGACACATTTAGGAAATAATCACTAAACTCCAAATGCGAGCACCAAAAGCATAGTTTTTATTGTAAAATAATAGCGGCCTCAATTACATATTACAATGGAGTATTTATAAGAAATCATCTCTTGAATTTTTATTGAGAGTGAGAGATATCTTCATGCAATAATATGCTTTTAAATTAATTTGAAAAACTAATTATATCAAAACTAACAATCTAACTAGTGCTTAGTAGGACTCCATCCATTTTATATTCATCAATTGGATGCATGAGCCTTTACATGTCAAAACAAAGACTTTATGAGAGGAGAAAGAATAAAAAAACCTTCAGTCAAAGTAGAAGTATCTAGAAGTGCCAAAAATGGAAGTTGATCCTTCGTTGAGTGTCTATTGGAGTTAAACTACCATTAGAATGCATTAACTATGCATGGAAAGCTCTATTTTTGAAACTGGTAATTAACTATCAGTGCACCTTTGGAAAAGTGGACCTATGCACCTATAGATCTACAGACCTATGCACCTCAAAAGGGTCCAAAATCACAAAATTTTACTGAGTGTCAAAATTTAAATTATGGCTTTTGGGTTTTGTTGCTTTTCATCCCAAAGCTATGTCTAGATGTTTGCCCTTGAATTTCTCTATAATCTCGGTAATCTTTGTTGCATCTGGTAAATCTAAAGCCTTGTACTTGTCTTTGACCTTTTGTCTATAATTTTCTACCTCAATTCGAATTTCAACACAATCCTCAAGTTTGGTATCTATTTCTAATAAGGATTCCTCTGTCTTAAAAGCCTGCCGAATGTCCTCATCATTAGAAGCTTCCTCAAAAATCTTCCTGAATTTCTCCACTACTACTTCCACAGGCATTAACTTCTCTCATTCCCCATCCTCAAAAATCTCTAGACACACATCGCTATAATGCCTCTCTCCCGCCTAAATTTTCTCTTAGGCTTCATCCTTGAGTTGATGGATCTTCGCATGTAATGTCTCCATTACTTTATTGCTATCTGAAATCTTCTCAATCCAATCATCAGTTAAATCTAATTCCTTTATTGTATATACATCTATCAAAATCCTATACCTTTAACCTTTTATAGCTTGTAAAACCTATAAATCTTTGCTCCATGCTCACACTTCATCCATTATATGGAAATCCTACTTCAAAATCAGAACCATTTTGTTTACATTCTCCTATGTAGCATGCAGTAACTTCAGATTCCTTTAGATGATCAAGACACCCTTTTCTTCAAAAATTTCTTGCCATTGCTAATAGGCTTTCAAAAATGGGTCCAAATCCACACCCCTCCCTTCTCTAAGTACATCATTTAGAGTCTCCTCGAGGTGATCAAGATCTAGGGGACCAAAAACTTTGACTAGATATCCTCTCAAGATTTCACTTTGCCTTCGACGTGTTCTAAGTTTAGCCCCTTCCTAGTCCATGCTTCTGAAAACTTCATTTATTCCCATGGTCACCATCAATTTGGCTGTATCCAATGTGGGCTTCCTGAGCATGACCTCTTTGATCTTATAATCCTATGGGCTTAAGCTTTCTACATCTGCATTAGGAGGAGGGATAACCACTTGAATGAACAAATCTTGATCTAAGGTGCTATTAATAAATGCCAATGCTCTCGCTTCCTGTGATGGGGACTCAGGTTTATTCAAGACTTTGGCCAATTCAATGATGTCCTCATCTACATGGAATTGTGGTTTCATGTTTCTCATCATTTATTTCCTCAACCACCTTGGAATCCATTCAACTAAAGGCCTACCTCTCAAGGATGAAGGAGTATGTTCAGCTACCTCTTTTCCTGTATCACTCCTCCCTGGAGTTCTTTCTCTTTGCCCATGCTCTCCTCCTGTGATCTCTATTTCTATGGAACCTGTAGTTTTTACCTCAGTGTCTTGGGAGGCTTGTTGATAATATTCAACCATTTTTCCCTCTTTTGACACTTCATTAGTTACCATTTGTTGTGGCTCCTCCTCTTGTGAAGGCTCCTTTTGAACCTGTTCTTCTTCAAAACTTTGAGACAGAGGAGTAATAGAGCCTTTATCTATCACTGTGACTTGTAGTGGGGATGAGGGAGTAAGATCAAGACCTTATGATTCTAGAGGCATCTTCATCCAGTCCTCTTGTTGGGGTTCACCTCTTGGGGTATTCTTGATTTTATCCCCAATCAACTTCATCCCTACAGGCATAAAATCAAAATCTAACATCTTGAATATGTCATCACCCTCTTTACTCTGCTCATCCACCCATTGGTGTACTTCATCTTCTAAATAAGTTACTTCCAAAGGTTCCTCTGGGGCAAATGGTGGTGTCATTATGAAACTTCTCCTCCTTTCTTGTTCTATGGCTCAAGCTAGTCGGGTTCTTCTTTGTATTGGCACATCCTCCTCCTTACCTTCCTCTTCTTCTTCTTCTTCTCCCTCATGAATAGGTTCTAGGATAGATGGGAAAGGAACCATCCTTCTAATCACCCTTTGCCTCTTCTTCATCAGGATCTAAATCTTTTTTTGTTTCTTAGAGGTAGAAGGAGATGTTGGTTTTGCCTACAAAGGAGGAGAGACTTGTTGGATTTCACCCTCTGCCTAATTGGGCATAACTAGTGGCAATTGAGGATCTGCCTAGACTTGAGTAGCTCCAGTATCTTCTAACCCTTGCACATTTTCTTCATGTTGCTGAGGAGGTGCTTGTACTTCACCCTCTTCTATTTCAGCCCTTTGAGGAGAACTCCTCTTTCTTTTTCCCTTTCCTTTCCTCTCTAGAGGGTGATAGTATCCAACTGGGCGTTCAAGTTGGTATATTTTTTTCAACCTTATTAGTGATTGGGCTAAAAGGGTAGGAAAAGTAACCTTCTTTCCTCTACCTTTGTCGAGGTGGGCTTGTGTGTGAAAAACCACTATGTCAAGTATTGGATTAAATTAGAATGGTTAATTGATCCAATACTATGTCATCTTAATGACATGCCTTGCCTAATGATTAATATCATCATTCTCCTCTCTGTCAACTTCAACATTCATTATGGGTCTCTCTCCAATTTTGTTTGTGTTGAATAGAGGGTCTAGTAGCTCCCCCAAGTCTTGCTTCAATATCCTCTTAGGAATCTAGACCTTTAAAGCCTTTTCAGCCAAATACAGAGTCATCCTAAAATATTCCCTGATACAAACATCGTAATCATTTGTCACATTCATCTAATGATCCTTGATAGCCTTTTCATGCTGAAATTCCCTACCTGCTAGACTTTGGACTTTCCTAATACTATCGAAGCATGGCCTTGGAGAATTGTATTCCTCTAGGGGATATTGATCCCACTCCCATTCAAAAGATGAAATATCTTGCCTTTTCTTAACTTGGTATGGTCCTATGATTAGGGGCCATGTCCAACATGGTCTTTATTGTCTCCTGACCCTATCATATGCAGATTCAATCTACTATGCAATCTCCAACCGAACAAGTCTATTACTAGGATATCTAGGGAGCTTCTTTGGATTTACAATGGCACTAGCTACCCTTAGATATGTGAATGTTTTGAACTAAATTTAATAGGCCCCAAGAGTTGTTATCTATGCTACTATATAATCAGATAATCTTTTTTCATAATCTCCCTCTATGAATTGAATGATAGAAAATATGAACGTGTCATTCATGATTCTATATTCTTTTCTCTATCCTGAGAGCTTCTTCTTCACCAATTGCTTGAGTAGATGATGTAAGGTCAAGAATTGGGATCTTGCATGCTGCCCCTTTTAATAATTCAGGATAGTTTGTCACCTTGGTGGCTAACAGATATACCAAATATGAAGTCATGTCGAACTCCTTCTTGTCCTTGACTGCCTCCAATTGTTCACACAAGTTTTCACTCAATGTGGTGGCCCAGTCAAGTGGCATCCTTACCATCTTGATAGTCTCAATAAAATTTATCATGAAAACATTTAAGTGCCTAGTTGCTGGTAGACCCATCACCCTACTCAGAAAAATGATAGAGTATCCAATATCTTCGTTCATATACCCCCTTATCATATCCACCTTTCTTGTTACTTTCCCTAGATGAGTCTTCTCAATAAGATAAAAGGATTGGATGATCTTAGTCACCTCACTTAGGTGTTCTCTATACCACCTTTTCGCTACCTCATAGGTGAGTCTGATGAAATAATCCACCCTAGGGAGATGAAATACCCTCTCAATGTTGTTAGGTTAGAGATCAAGGACAACTTCTCTAGTCACACTCTTCACTACCCTTTCCTTGGAACAAAGTGTTGTGCAATTATCAATATTAGCTCTAAGGATTGTACTAATGTTAGGTGAGAAGCTGCATTCACCAACCCCAATCAAATTAATGCATATACCATAGCCGAGCTCTCCTTGGGCTTGTTGCAAATCCTTAAGAACTCTCCTAGATTAGTGTGTCCCAAATCTATATCCTTAATCTTGGAATAATCATCTTGGAATCTTGAATCCAATGTCACACCTTGGAACTTGAATACAATAGGCTTTGGTGCCATTTTTTTGCCAGATGAAGATGCCATTATATATGCATGACAAAAGGAAGATGTCCATTAGTTCAAAACCAAGAATGGGAATGTTATTATAACATCTAGTCTTATTTTGAAAAAAAACCCAAAAGTTAAATGCACAGAAAAAGCATCCTATATCCCCTTTTTCTTTTTAAAAAAATTTAAAATATAAGGTGCACACTTACGCACCAAATCAGGTGTGCAAGTGTGAACCTTATTTCTCTTTGGTATTTTATGTTCTATTATGGGTTTCATATGCACTTGTGCACCACGATAGGTGCACAGATACGCACCAAACATTGTGTTCAAGTTTATTTTTTAACATTTCTTTTAATGTGTAGAGGTGTGCACTAGTGCACTTATTTGGGTGTGCAATCACCTTTTGAAATTTTATGTATTCTTTTAGGGGTGCACAGTTGCACACCAAATTAGGTGTGTGGGTATGCACCCTGATAGTTTATTGAGTGTTTTCCAAGTTTTACATTTTATTCAAAAATAAAGGTGCACAATAACACACCTAATGAGGTGTGCTACTATGCACCTACTTCTACATTTTTTTGTAGGTGGGAGTGGAATGGCACACCTATCGAGGTGTGGAAGCACAAAGAAGTGTCTATAAAGTCATGAAAAGTGTTGTGGCAAAGAGAATAGGAAGTTCTCAACAAGAATAAACATAAAGTGAGGAAAAGAGAAGGACCCATCCCTCTTTTATAACCAATATTGTTAGGTGCTTTGCATAGCTACACAACTGCACATCTATTTAGCACAACATATATTCACTTGGCACACTAGCGTACTTGATTAGGTGCACTTGTAAGCCTCATCTTGCAAAAAAAAAATTCTCCATCTAAAGTCTCTCTTTTTGCCAACTGGGTTTTGTTTTTGGGACCTGAACATGAGCTAGGACATGAAATTAAAACTTGGATCCTTGATTAGGAGTCCATGAAGCCTAAAAATAGAAGTGGTGGGGGGCAAGGGGGATGTGGGGGAGTCATTCCTACTATGGAATGGGGTGTGTGTTATGGAACCACAACACATGGCAGGTGTGGACCTATGGGTGCCACGTGGTTGGGAGGTGTAGCTACCTATACCATTATTAGGGACCAGTGTACAGAGATGGCCTATTGTTCTAGCATGACTATTTCTTAATATTTTCACTTGGTGCTTGCA